>CM053786.1:541015837-541490837 GCA_028749045.1 Cupressus sempervirens | reverse complement strand
TCAAGGAGAATTTTATTTCTCAGAGGAAAACTGGTCCAACATTTCAATTTGATACTCCTTTGCAATCTGAAGATCCTAATTTCAAAATTGATAATCCAAGACTGACCATAAGATGGAATACTCCTGCAAACAGTTGGATTAAAGGGAACTTTGATGGAGCTACTAAGGGCTATCCAAGAAGAGCGAGATGTGGAGGAGTTTTGAGAGATCATGTGGGAAATGTAATAGATGCGATCGCAGTTCTTATAGGTCACTCTAACAGTCATATTGCTTAAGCTACTACTTCCCTATACACTATAAAGATTGCATTTGATCTGGGATACCCTAATCTATGGTTGGAAGGTGACTCTTTGAATATTGCTAACATTCTAAATAACAAAAATTCAATTTCATGGACAATAGAAGCAATAGTCATGGAGATCAAATCCCTAATGCATAAATTTGAAAAATTTGTCATTTCCCATACTTATTGAGAGGCCAATGAGCTATTGACTAGATAGCCAATCATGTGGTATAGTCAAGATATAAGGTGAGGTAGCTTGATGAGTTAAACAAGCATGTTGATTTAAAAGCTATCATTAATTATGATGCCATTCACTCCAAAGTGGGAAAGATTTTCCCGAATTAGAAAGTTAATGATTTCTTGGAGTGACCTTACGGCTATCAGATCACCCTCCCCAAGAAAGTTATACACTCATATGAATGTAATGTGACCTTTGCACGTATCATTGAATAAGTGAGCTCCTTTTCAAGTGATGAAAATCTAGTTTTATTTTAACTTGCCTCTCTATGTTCATTTGTTTCTAGTTCTTGGCTCTATCTATTTTTTGAATATGGGGGGTGAACCATGGAAGTAAGAACCTAAAAAGTGTGATGAATGGAAGGATCGAAAGGAAGTTTGGAACATCTTACAGAAAGGGAAGGTGACCAATTACCTGGTTTTAAACCTCATATCACGAATGCCTTTTTTAATAACTGGCCCGCTGACAAGGTCCTTCTTCATGGAGTCACTATGAATTTAATGAAGGATTTTATTTTTGAGATCCTGGGGCTCTCCATGGTTGGCATTAATCTCACCAAATAGACCAATATTTCCAATGCTACCTACAATTATTTTTTTCAAAGTCGGATGCCGAGGAGAAACAATTGGAAAAGAATGGAGATTTCTTTGATGTGGAGCAGATAAAAGAAATTTGGCAATATGTGCTATGCTATATTCGTGAGTATTTCATTCTCGACGGTAGAAATAAAAGGGTTCATAAATTTCATTTTGTTTTTCTCAATCATTTCAGGCATAAGGATAGACTTTATTTCCCTTTCTATTTATGGTTTTCTTTGCTTCAAAGTTTGAATGCTCATAGGAAGAAGGAGTCTCATCCTATTTTGCATGAAGGTCTAATTCTTCTCATAGAGGGTTATTGTAAAAATAAATCTATTTCCTCTACCCCCTCTGAAAAACATAAGGGTTGTTACTCAAAAAATATTAAGAAGGAGAGTAGTGTAAAAGGAAAAGGAAAGGACCCCAAACGTAAACACTCTAATACTTAGAAACAAGTTGTGGAAGATGTTTCTAAGTCTGAGAATATTGTTAGCTTAGAGAATGATATCTATGAGGAAGAGAATGGTAAAAATGTTGGGGACTTTAGCTCAAATTTGGAAGGATATCCAGAGACCAAAGAAAAAATTGAGAAAGGGAATGAGATAAACATAAGTGAAGGAAATTCAGAACAGAGCAACCCTGAGAAGGAGGACATTCAGACTATTTCTAGTGGAGGGGTTAAAGACAAAGATATTCTTACTGTGAATCATGTTGAGGTGAGAGAGGAGGATCAAATGGTTAATCCTACCTTACCTGCTACAGAGACTGGAGGTCATGACAAGGAGGACCTTGTTTAGAATGAGATTCCTGTTGAGACTAGGGAGGAGGAACAAAGGGATAGGGAGGAACATGTAGATATGGTTGGCTCCCCTCATGAGTTTGTAGATGGTACCACTGATTCTCCACAGAGGGAAACCAAGCTCTCCTTCTTGCATTCTATCAAGCTCAAAGTTGACTCCATTCTCTATGTTGATTATTGGATTTATAATGAATTGATGGGGCTAAAGAAGAAAGTGGAAACTCTGCAACATGGCCAAGATGTCGACCATGCCAAAATTAGCCATTTGGAAGAGCAAATAGGAGATATTCCTAATAAACTCAAAACTATGAGCAAAATCTCAGAATGCTTATCAGGGAAAGTGGAACAAGGATGGAATAGGTCACATCTAGTATTTGTGCTACTGGTACGAGCCTTGGCAAAAGAGTCAATGAAGAAATTATATCTCTTGAGGGTCCAAGCAAAAGAACAAGGTAGAGCTCGAGGAAGAAAGCCCTGAAAGATGTTGTTGCTTTGGCTACTTAGTCCATCTAGGATACTGCTATGATTGGTAAAGAGGCTATCAAGATGATTACAGAGCTACAATAGTTGCCTTGGGTTTTTTGTTCTTGGTTTTGTCCTGTTCTGGTCCTATTTTCTGGACGTGGTACTTGGTACTAGTTTTTGGTCCTGTTAACTGGTTTTTAGTCTAAACTATTTTAGTGGTTCCAGGTCCTTATAAAACTTGGGTTCTCTTCTTTTGGACTATGTTTGTGGTTTTAGGTCTTTGTAAAACCTAATTTTGTTGTTGGTTTTAGGAATTCTTTCCTGGTGGTTTTATTGCTATATATTTTCCCTAGTTGTTAAAGGGTTTCGAGGTCCCTTCAAAACCTGCTTTTACCGTAATCCAAAAAAAATAGTTTTATTTAATAATAATTGAATTAATTCAATTTAATAGTTCATAATAATGTATACATTTGAATTGATTTAAAGTAAGACATGTTAATAGAATTTTAAAATGTCACAATAGTTAGAAAATGAAATTATTGACATTTGTATGACCAAATATTTGGATTTAAAATTTTTTTATTTTTATAAATTAAATCTTTCATAAACTCACTTTAAGATTAAAAAGAAATAAGATAACTAAAAATATTGCCAAAATAGAAATCATTATTTGTTGAATCATAAATGGAATATTTATTTGTTCAATCTTAAAATATTAGTTTTGACATTTAAAACTAGAAATAACATATCTTCAATCTATTTACTTGAGTTTTCAACAAATGAAAAATAAAAATCAGTTTTAGAAATTTAAACATTCAAAATTAAAAAATGACAATTAAAAATTACAACATTTAAAATATTAACTCCACCTTAAATATATGATTATTTCACATTTTCAATCGCTAAAACTATTTAGTTTAAAAGTTAATATTAATATTTGTTTCGTAATTCTAGAAATTTTGACTAAAAAATATAATATGGAAATAGATTTGGCAAAAAGGGTTCATATAAGAATAAACAAATTCAATCAATCATGTTTTTTATAATGTATAAGTTGGGCAAATAAATGTAAAAACTATAGAAATATGTCATAGTATAAAATACCTATGACAAATACAATAAAGTAAAAGGAATGGGTGGCAAACAAAGTAACAAAAAGAAGGGGTGGAAAATAAAGGGATTAGGAATTGATATGGGTTAGTGTAGGGTAGTTCTTATTAATATAATTTAGTTATTGTTATTATTTTTTATATATATATATATATATATATATATATATATATATCTTATTTAGAATATATAATATTTTTACATTGAATGATGTATGTAGACATTAGATAATATGAAATATACTATATTATATATATATAAATATAAATATAATTTTGTTATATATTTTATATTTATTATTTTATAATTTTTTTGTAATACATAGTTTTGTGTATTACTCCATCTATATTTTAATGAATATAGTATTTATGCCTTTTTTAGATATTATGTTATTATTTATATTTTAATTTATTTACATAAATTTGAGATGTTAGTGAACTTAATTTCACAAGTATTCTTCTGTATATACAAGTCACCTTACTCAAACATTAGTAATAGATTCTTAAATATTTTTATAATATGTTCCTATCAAGGACATATGGGTGTCATATTTGGTTTATTAAATCTTAGGGATTTCTTCATAAACAAGAATTACATTATAGATAAATATTTAACTAACTATTGGAATTGGACCCTAAAGTAAATAGGACAACTTAAGCATGATGTTTAAATTTGAAAATGAAACTTAGCAAACTTGCATTACTATCCTCATTGAACTATCATCCAAACAGTAAACATTAATTGAAACTAAACATAATTACATTTGTATGTAGATGATAAATTGTGAAACTTGTAATGTATTAGGTTGTATTAACATTGCTCTTAATTTGCATTAGGTGGGACTTTTGTGGAATTATGATATTTTGATATAATTTTGATGAAGTATTGCTCTACTACCACTGACAAAGGTATGCTCTGATACCACTGATGAAGTATTGCTCTGCTACCATTGACAAAGGTATGCTCTGATACCACTTGATGGGGACATGACCCAAGCAAAGAATTAACACAACAAGAAAGGGAAAATTGTATTAATTGTGTAACTATGCTATTACATTCAGTATAGAGAAAATAGACTTCAAAACATGCCCTAAGGGCTTACAACAGTATAAAACTGGAAATAATTTCCTCTTTTAGTACCTCCTCTCAAACTCCACTCCAAACTGCCTTTTACAATGCCAAAAATATTCTTAAATAGACCCCGAAGGGTTAAGGATTAGGAATACATTCTAGAAAGTGCTAGTAGGCATCCACCGACCAAATAGAATGCTCTAGAAGTCACATTAGAAGTCGGCACAAAATTAGAAGAATCCAGAAAACCAAACTTCCGGGAGGCATAACTTTTGAACCGTAGCTCTGATTGACGAACCATTTACATTTTCGAAAAGCTCTCGAAGTGCTCTATAGCCTAATGGACCAGCTTCACTCGTCCCCCATTTTTTGACCCTTTTTGAGGTCATTTAATGCCCCTAAACTCACTTTGAAGCATTCTTAGGATGTCTCCAGAAATCAAAAAATTGTGATAACTTTCAAACCGTGGGACCTTTTGACCTGATTCTTTTTTTGGAATGCTCTAAATTACAATTACATTCATCTGGCCAATTTACACCTTCTTGTTCACCAAAGTGATGGCTCAATTACATACTCCTATTTTTTTTGACATTTACACATATCCCAAGGTGTTCAAATACTCTATCATAGAACACTGATAGTGGAACTGTGAGAGTTGGAACCTTTATTTGACCCAAATGGGTATTCAAAAATGAAAACACATGAAACAAAAACTAAGTCTAAGTACATTTTTTGGTTGACACAGGATTTCCCTTATACCTTTGGATGCTCCTACATCAAACACCCAAGGTAGATTGAAAAGTGACCCTGTCACTTTAGGAATGGTAGAGGAAATCCCAAATGGGAAACCTCAGTTGCTGATATCCAAGTTGAGTCCTCTATTGGTCGTCCTTTCCACTTGACCAAATACTCTTCATACTACCTATTTTTGGTACTCCTAACCACACGACTATCCAAAATCTCCTCTATCTCCTCCTTCTTAGAAGTAGGAATTGGACATAGCTCTAACATTAGCTCCTCATCTGCACCATCATCATGATACTCTGTTAAGTTTGCAATGTTCAAAATAGGAGAAATGTGAATTCCATCTTGCAACTCCACCTCATATGCATTTCCTGAGTCATGTTTCTTCAAAATTTTGCAGGGACCAAATTTCTTCATTTTCAGCTTGTTGTAAGTACCAGATGGAAATATTTCTTTCTGTAAGTGTACCATGACTAGATCCCCTACTTGGAATTCCTTATGTATTCTTCTTTGATCAGCCCTAGCTTTATACTCTTGATTCATCTTGGTAATGTGTGCCTCAACCTCCTCATGTAGATGCTTAATATGTTCAGCAAATTCTTTAGCTTTAGCACTTGTCCTCTCCCCTTGCTCTATCTTCCTCAATTCTGGTGCAGTCCTTGGGCTACTTCCATATACAATTTGGAATGCTAATCTACTAGTACTCTTGTTTACAGAGTTATTGTAAGAAAACTCCACTTATGGTAGAATCAAATCCCACCCGTTGGGCTTATCCCCAACAAAACATCTCAGCAAATTACCCAAACTTTTGTTTACCACTTCTATTTGGCCATCAGTCTGCGGGTAATGTGTGGAACTGAATTTCAAGTTTGTTCTCAACTTCTTCCACAATGTTCTCCAAAAATACCCCACAAATTTAGTATCTCTATCAGAAACTATACTCCTTGGGAGACCATGCAGTCTTACCACCTCTCTGAAAAACAAGTCTGCAATATGGACAACATCATGAGTTTTGTGGCATGGAATGAAATCTGCCATTTTGGAGAACCTATCAACCACCACAAATACTGAGTCATTACCCCTTTGTGTCCTCGGCAAGCCAAGAACAAAATCCATACTTATGTCCTCCCATGGCTTTGATGGAATAGGCAATGGCTGATATAGTCCAGTATTGTGACTAAATCCCTTGGCAACTTGACAAATTTGACAACTCTGTACAAACTTCTTCACATCTTGTGACATTTGAGGCCAAAAATAATGTTCTTTGAGAATGGCAATGGTCTTATCTCAACCAAAATGTCTTGCCATTCCTCCACTGTGTTTCTCCTTAATCAAATTTTCCCTCATGGAACTCCTTGGAATGCATAATTGACTGTCCTTGAATAACATACCATCCTGAATTAGATAGTCCAACCACTTAGTTCTGTCTACAGCAATAGGCTCCTTACAAGCTTTCAATACTTCAGCAAAATCAAGATCCTCAGGGTATAGATTCTTGAGTTCATCAAACCCAACTACTTCAACCTACATTAATGTAAGCAACAATTGTCTCCTACTTAGTGCATCTACAACCCTATTAGATTTTCCACTTCTATGCTTCAACACAAATGTATAGCTCTGCAAGAACTCTACCCACTTCATATGCCTCTGATTCAATTTACCTTGGCTATTTAGGTACTGTAATGCCTGATGATCAGTATACAAAAGAAATTCCTTTGGCAATAAATAATGCCTCCATTTCTTTAAGGCCTAAACTATTGCATAGAACTCTTGATCATAAACAGAATACTTCCTTTTCACATCATTCAATTTTTCACTAAAATATGCAATAGGCTTACCTTCTTGGCTTAATACAGCCCCAATAGCACTACCACTAGCATCACAATCCACTTGGAACACCTTTCTAAAATCTGGAAGTGCCAACATAGGTTGTTCTGTCACCTTCTTCTTCAGCAATTCAAAACTTCTCGTAGCTGTTGTAGTCCATTTCAACTCTTTTCTATCCCCTCTTCTTATGTCAGTCACGGGTGCACATATGCCACTAAAATTCTTAATGAACTTTCTGTAAAAACTAACCAGACCATGAAATGATCTTACCTCAGTAGCAAACCTTGGAGTAGGCCATTCCAAGATGGTTTTTACCTTCTCTAGATCCATTTTGAGACCTTCAGGTGATATAACAAACCCCAAGTAGACTAACTCCCTTTTTGTAAAGATACACTTCTTCAAATTAATTAATAGTTTCTCTTCCCTTAACCTTTCAAGGACACTACGAATATGAAATAAATGTTCTTCCAAAGTCTTGCTGAAAATTAAAATATCATCCAAATAGACAATAACAAATTTTCCCAAGAACTTCTTAAGTACCTCATTCATAAGCCCCATGAAGGTGCTTGGGGCATTCGTTAATCTAAAGGGCATGACTAACCACTCATAAAGACCCTCCTTGGTCTTGAAGGCTATTTTCCACTCATCTCCTTCTCCTATCCATATCTGATGATAACCACTCTTGAGATCTATCTTTTTGAAGTACTGAGCTCCACTCAAGTAGTCCATTAGATCATCCATTCTTAGTAAAGGAAACTGATACTTGATGGTTATCCTATTTATAGCTCGAGAGTCTGTACACATCCTCCACTCTCCATCCTTCTTTGGTGCTAGTAATATAGGTACTGCACATGGACTCAGGCTCTCTTGAATCAAGCCCTTCCTTAATAGCTCCTGAACCTGTCTATTTAGCTCCTCAATTTTGGTAGGATTCATCCTGTGAGCAGCCTTGTTAGGCAAACTAGCTCCTAGGATTAAATTGATCTGATGACTAATTTGCCTTACCGGCGATAATCCTTCTGGAAAATTATCAAAGATGACATCTCAAAACTCACCTAGTAAATCTAAAACTTCAAGTGGTATTTCACTACTACTTTCTTTATCTTTCCTAAAAATCAAAGCATAGCACATATGCTGATGTTTCATGCCATCTAAAAACTTCCTTCCATCAGCAAGACAAATCCTAGCACTGCTACATACCTTTTCACCTTCCTTTTTCATGGGCTTCAGTTTGTGGTGAACTCCATCCTTTGTTAGAGAGTATGTGTTTGCATGACCATCATGTACTACATGCCTATCAAACTGCCACGGTCTACCCAACAATAGATGGGAAACATCCATTGGAATAACATCACAGAGAACTTCATCATGGTAACTCCCAATTTTGAATTTCACTAAACATTATTAACTTACCAAGACCTTATGATCATCTTTCACCCAAGCAATCCGATAGGGTTGGGGGTGTTTCTCCCTCTTGAGCTTCAGCTTAGAGACCATCTCCTCTGATACCAAATTGTCAATGCTACCACCATCAATGATCACATCACAACATTTATCCTCACACTTTCACCTAGCACGAAATAAACTCCTCCTTTTTCTAGGTTCAATCTCACCACTTAGTAGGACCCTTTCATTTACTAAAGTCTCTCCTCTTTCTGCATCCTCTAAATTTGATGATTGTGCATCCTCTTCCACATGAGCAACCCCAGGTTGACCCTCAGCTCTCCTATCTATCCTTCCTTGTCATTGAGGGCATTCAAAGGCATGATGACCTTCTTCATTACAATGGAAATAGGTACCATGGAAGCTTCCTCTTCCTTGTCCACGTCCTCTACCTCTTCCTCTCTGATTTTCAAAGTCTTGATCACAGGAGTGGTTGAAACCCTCATTCCTCTTGTTCCTGCTAGTACCCACATCTTTATTTTTCTTTTGGGTTTCATTTCGGCCTCCAAATGACCTAGCACTACCCCTTCCTCCTTGACCACACCCTCTTTGTCTCCCTTCAAACCTCTTATTTATCTTCTCTTCAACTCATAGGGCAAACTGGTATGCCTCTTAACCGCTAGTCATTCTTACCAAACTTAATTCCTCTTGGATGCTAGGTCGCAACCCACTGATATAATGAGCAACCTTTTCCTTATTTGCTTTTGCATGCCCTACTCTAATCAAAAGTCGATAAAACTCCTCTATATATTCTTGGACTGATTTTCCTACTTTCTTTAACCCATTCATCTTCTTAAACAAATCAAGCTCGTAATCAACAGGAATGAATTGCTTCTTTAGTTTGTCCACTATGCGATCCCACCTTGTGATCTTATCCTTTCCTCTTCTATTTCTTTCCAATTGAACCTCTTGCCACTAGATTTTGGCATGCCCTTTTAGTTTGGCTTTTGCAAACTTAACCCTATTTGGGTCCCTAATATCCTCATACTCAAAGTATTGTTCTAGTTCATTGATCCAATTGATCAACTCATTTGGTTTCAAATTTCCTAAAAATACACCCACATCAATTGTAGGTCTTTGCCCAAACTTAGCAATGGCCTAAAAAGCCTTTCCTCTGCCTGATTCAGAACTTCTCTATCAAATTCCCCTTCTAGTCCAATTTCTTCTTCTTTATTGTCATCCTCACTTTCATCACCTGTAGCAACATTTGTTCCTTTATGGAACTCCTCTTGCAATGCTTGTACCTGACTTTGGAGGGCTCTAACCTCCTCAAGATTAATAGCTCCAGCTCTTCCACTATGCTCTCTTCATGGAGGCATCTTCTTAATTTAAACCCACAACCATATAGTCCTGGTGCAAACTACCTCATAGTCAGAGCTCTGTCTACACACTCAGTAAAACTCGCTCTGATACCACTAATGAAGTATTTCTCTGCTACCACTAACAAAGGTATGCTCTGATACCACTGATGAAGTATTGCTCTACTACCACTGACAAAGGTATGCTCTAATACCACTTCATGGGGACACGACCCAAGCACAAAATGAACACAACAGGAAAGGGAAAATTGTATTAACTATGTAAATATGCTATTACATTCAGTACAGAGAAAATATACTTCAAAACATGCCCTAAGGGCTTACAACAATATAAAACTGGAGATGATTTCTCCTTTTAGTACCTCCTCTCAAACTCCACTCCGAACTGCCTTTTACAATGCCAAAATTTTTCTTAAATAGACCCTGAAGGTTTAAGGATTAAGAATACATTCTAGAAAGTGCTATTAGGCATCCACAAACCAAAAAGAAGGCTCTAGAAGTTGCATTAGAAGTCGGTGCAAAATTAGAAGAATCCAAAAATAGTAACTGAACTTTTGGGAGGCATAACTTTTGAACCGTAGCTCTGATTGACAAACTGTTTACATTTCTGAAAAGCTCTCAAAGTTCTCTATAGCCCTATGGACAGCTTTGCCCATCCCCCATTTTTTGGCTCTTTTTGAGGTCATTTAATGCCCCTAACCTGACTTTGAAGCATTCTTAGGTTGTCTCCAAAAATTGAAAAACTACGATAACTTTTAAACCGTGGGGCCTTTTGACCTGATTCTTTTTCTAGAATGCTCTAAATTACAATTACATTCATCTAGCCAATTTACACCTTATTGTTCACCAAAATGACTACTCAATTACATACTCCTATTTTTCAACCATTTACACATATCCCAAGGTGTTCAAATACTCTATCCTAGAACATCGATAGTGGAACTGTGAGAGTTGGAACCTTTATTTGACCCAAATGGGTATCCAAAAATGAAAACACATGAAATAAAAAATAAGTCTAAGTACATTTTTTGGTTGAGACAGGATTGCCCTTATACCTCTGGATGCTCCTGCATCAGACACCTAGGGTAGATTGAAAAGTGATCTTGTCACTTTAGGAATGGTAGCAGAAATCCCAAATGGGAAACCTTAGTTGCTGATATCCAAGTTGAGTCCTCTATCGACCATCCTTTCCACTTGACCAAATACTCTTCATACTGCCTATTTCTAGTACTCCTACCCACACGACTATCCAAAATCTCCTCTATCTCCTCCTTCTTAGAAGTAGGAATTGGACATAGCTCTAACATCAGCTCCTCATCTGCACCATCATCATGATACTTTGTTAAGTCTGCAATGTTGAAAATAGGAGAAATGTGAATTCCATCTGGAAACTCCACCTCATATGCATTTCTTGAGTCATGTTTCTTCAGAATTTTGCAAGGACCAAATTTCTTCATTTTTAGCTTGTTGTAAGTACCAGATGGAAATCTTTCTTTCTGTAAGTGTACCATGACTAGATCCCCTACTTGGAATTCATTATGTCTTCTTCTTTGATCAGCCCTAGCTTTATACTCTTGATTCATCTTGGTAATGTGTGCCTGAACCTCCTCATGTAGATGCTTGATATGTTCAGCAAATTCTTCAGCTTCAGCACTTGTCCTCTCCCCTTGCTCTATCTTCCTCAATTCTGGTGCAGTCCTTGGGCTACTTCCATATACAATTTGGAATGGTGATCCACTAATACTCCTATTTACAGAGTTATTGTAAGCAAACCCACTTGTGGTAGAATCAAATCCCACCCCTTGGGCTTATCCCCAACTAAACATCTCAGCAAATTACCCAAACTTCTATTTACCACTTTTGTTTGGTCGTCAGTCCATGGGTGATGTGTGGAACTAAATTTCAAGTTTGTTCTCAACTTCTTCCACAATGTTCTCCAAAAATATCCCACAAATTTAGTATCTCTATCAGAAACTATACTCCTTGGGAGACCATGTAGTCTTACCACCTCTCTGAAAAACAAGTCTGCAATATGGACAACATCATGAGTTTTGTGGCATGGAATGAAATCTGCCATTTCAGAGAACCTATCAACCACCACAAATACTGAGTCATTACCCCTTTGTGTCCTTAGCAATCCAAGAACAAAATCCATACTTATGTCCTCCCATGGCTTTGATGGAATAGGCAATGGCTGATATAGTCCAGTATTATGACTAAATCCCTTGGCAACTTGACAAATCTGACAACTCTGTACAAACTTCTTCACATCCTGTGATGTTTGAGGCCAAAAATAATGTTCTTTTAGAATGGATATGGTCTTATCTCAACAAAAATGTCCTTCCATCCCTTCACTATGTTTCTCCTTAATCAAATTTTCCCTCATGGAACTCCTTGGAATGCATAATTGACTGCCCTTGAATAACATACCATCCTGAATCAGATAGTCTGACCACTTAGTTCTATCTACAGCAACAGGCTCCTTACAAGCTTCCCACACTTCAGCAAAATCAAGATCCTTAGGGTACATATTCTTGGGTTCATCAAACCCAACTACTTCAACCTGCATTATTGTAAGCAAAAATTGTCTCCTGCTTAGTGCATCTGCAACCCTGTTAGATTTTCCACTTCTATGCTTCAACACAAATGTATAGCTCTACAAGAACTCTACCCACTTCATATGCCTTTGATTCAATTTACCTTGGCTATTTAGGTACTGTAATGCCTGATGATCAGTATACAAAACAAATTCTTTTGGAAATAAATAATGCCTCCATTTCTTTAAGGCTTGAACTATTGCATAGAACTCTTGATCATAAACAGAATATTGCCTTTTTGCATCATTAAATTTTTCACTAAAATATGCAATAGACTTACCTTCTTGGCTTAATACAGCCCCAATAGCACTACCACTAGCATCATAATCCACCTAGAACACCTTTCTAAAATCTAGAAGTGCCAACACAAGTTGCCCTATCACCTTCTTCTTCAGCAATTCAAAACTTCTTGTAGCTGTCACAGTCCATTTGAACTCTTTTCTATCCCCTCTTATTGTGTCAGTCAGAGGTGCACATATGCCACTGAAATTCTTAATGAACTATCTATAAAAACTAACCAGACCATGAAATGATCTTACCTCAGTAGCAGACCTTGGATAGGCCATTCCAAGATGGCTTTTACCTTCTCTAGATCCATTTTGAGACCTTCAGGTGATATAACAAACCCCAAGTAAACTAACTCCTTTTTTTGTAAAGATACACTTCTTTAGATTAATTAAGAGTTTCTCTTCCCTTAAAATTTCAAGGAAACTACGAATATGCAATAAATATTCTTCCAAAGTCTTGCTGGAAATTAAAATATCATCCAAATAGACAATAACAAATTTTCCCAAGAACTTCTTAAGTACCTCATTCATAAGCCACATGAAGGTGCTTGGGGCATTCGTCAATCCAAAGGGCATGACTAACCCCTCATAAAGACCCTCCTTGGTCTTGAAGGTTGTTTTCCCCTCATCTCCTTCTTAGATTCATATCTGATGATAACCACTCTTGAGATCTATCTTTGTGAAGTACTAAGCTCCACTCAAGCAGTCCATAAGATCATCCATTCTTGGCAAAGGAAACCAATACTTGATGGTTATCCTATTTATAGCTCGAGAGTCTATACACATCCTCCACTCTCCATCCTTCTTTGGTGCTAGTACTATAGGTACTGCACATGAACTTAAGCTCTCTCAAATCAAGCCCTTCCTTAATAGCTCTTGAACCTATCTATTTAGCTCCTCAGTTTCAGTAGGAGTCATCCTGTGAGTAGCCATGTTAGGCAAAGTAGCTCCTAGGATTAAATCGATCTGATGATTGATTTGCCTTGTTGGTGGTAATCCTTCTAGAACATTATCAGAGATGACATATCCAAACTCACTGAGTAAATCTAAAACTTCAAGTGGTATTTCACTACTACCTTCTTTTTCTTTCCTAGGAATCAAAGCATAGCACATACGTTGATGTTTCATGCCATCTAAAAGCTTCCTTCCATCAATAAGACAAATCCTAGCACTGCTACATACCTTTTCACCTTCCTTTTTCATGGGCTTCAGTTTGTGGTGAATTCCATCCTTTGTTAGAGAGTATGTGTTTGCATGACCATCATGTACTGCATGCCTATCAAACTGCCATGGTCTACCCAACAATAAATGGAAAACATCCATTGGAATAACATCATAGAGAACTTCATCATGGTACCTCCCAATTTTGAATTTCACTAAACATTGTTCACTTACTAGGACCTTATGATCATCTTTCACCTAAGCAATCCGATAGGGTTGGGGGTGTTTCTCCCTCTTGAGCTTCAACTTAGAGACCATCTCCTCTGATACCAAATTGTCAGTTCTACCACCATCAATGATCACATCACAACATTTATCCTCACACTTGCACTTGGTACAAATAAACTCCTCCTTTGTCCAGGTTCAATCTCACCACTTAGTAGGACCCTTTCATTTACTAAAGTCTCTCCTCTTTTTGCATCCTCTAAATGTGATGATTGTGCATCCTCATCCACATGAGAAACCCTAGCTTGACCCTTGGCTCTCCTATCTATCCTTCCTTGTCATTGAGAGCATTCAAAGGCATGATGACCTTCTTCATTGCAATGGAAATAGGTACCACAAAATCCTCCTCTTCCTTGTCCACATCCTCTACCTCTTTCTCTCTGATTTCCAAAGTCTTGATCACAAGAGTGGTTGAAACCCTTGTTCCTCTGGTTCCTGCTAGTACCCACATCTTCATTTTTCTTTTGGGTTTCATTTCAGCCTCCAGATGACCTAGCACTACCCCTTCCTCCTTGACCACACCCTCTTTATCTCCCTTCAAACCTCTTATTTAGCTTCTCTTCAACTCATAGGGCAAACTAGTATGCCTCTTCAATACTGGTCATTCTTACCAGACTTAATTCCTCCTGGATGCTAGGTCGCAACCCACTAATATAACAAGCAACCTTCTCCTTATTTGCTTCTACATGCCCTGCTCTAATCAAAAGTCGATAAAACTTCTTTGTATATTCTTGGACTGATTTTCTTGCTTTCTTTAACCCATGCATCTTCTTAAACAAATCAAGCTCATAATCAATAGGAATGAACTTCTTCTTTAGTTTGTCCACCATGCGATCCCACCTTGTGATCTTATCCTTTCCTCTTCTATTTCTTTCCAATTGAACCTCTTGCCACCAGATTTTGGAATGCCCTTTCAATTTTGCCTTTGCAAACTTAACCCTATCTAGGTCCCTGATATCCTTATACTCAAAGTATTCTTCCAGTTCATTGATCCAATCGATCAACTCATCTGGTTTCAAATTTCTTAAAAATACACCCACATCAATTGTAGGTCTTTTTCCAAACTTAGTAATGGCCCTAAAAAGCCTTTTCTCTTCCTGATTTAGAACTTCCCTATCAAATTCCCCTTCTGGTCCAGTTTCTTCTTCTTCATTGTCATCCTCACTTTCGTCACTTGCAGCAACATTTGTTCCTCTACGGAGCTCCTCCTACAATGCTTGTACCTGCCTTTGGAGGGCTCTAACCTCCTCAGGATTAATAGCTCTGGCCCTTCCACCATGCTCTCTTTGTGGAGGCATCTTCTTAATTTAAACTCACATCCACATAGTCTTGGTGCAAACTGCCTCACAGTCGGTGCTTTGTCTATACACTCAGGAAAACCTGCTCTGATACCACTAATGAAGTATTGCTCTGCTACCACTGACAAAGGTATGCTCTGATACCACTTGATGGGGACATGACCCAAGCATAGAATAAACACAACAAGAAGGGGGAAAATGTATTGACTATGTAAATATGCTATTACATTCTGTGCAGAGAAAATAGACTTCAAAACATGCCCTAAGGGCTTACAACAGTATAAAATTGGAGATAATTTCTCCTTTTATTACCTCCTCTCAAACTCCACTCCGAACTGCCTTTTACAATGTCAAAAATTTTCTTAAATAGACCTCAAAGGGTTAAGGATTAGGAATACATTCTAGAAAGTGCTAGTAGGCATCCACCATCCAAATAGAAGGCTCTAGAAGTTGCATTAGAAGTCGGTGCAAAATTAGAAGAATCCAAAAATGGTAACCAAACTTCCAGGAGGCATAACTTTTGAACCGTAGCTTCGATTGACGAACCGTTTACATTTTTGGAAAGCTCTCGAAGCACTCTATACCCCTATGGATAGCTTCACTCATCCCCTAGTTTTTTTCCATTTTTGAGTTCATTTAATGCCCCTAACCTAACTTTGAAGCATTCTTAGGATGTCTCCAAAAACTGCAAAACTACGATAACTTTCAAACCGTGGGGCCTTTTGACCTGATTCTTTTTTCTGAATGCTCTAAATTACAATTACATTCATCTGGTCAATTTACACCTTCTTGTTCACCAAAATGATGGCTCAATTACATACTCCTATTTTTCTAGCATTTACACATATCTCAAGGTGTTAAAATACTCTATCCTAGAACACTAATAGTGGAACTGTGAGAGTTGGAACCTTTAGTTGACCCAAATGGGTATCCAGAAATAAAAACACATGAAACTAAAACTAAGTCTAAGTACATTTTTTGGTTGACACAGGATTGCCCTTATACCTCTAGATGCTCCTGCATCAAATTTACTCATTTAACTATATTGTGTAACCTTGAAATAACCAAACCCTTTTAAACCATATTTTCTCATGTGTCCTACAATAAAGGCATTATGTCTTATCAACTTAATTAAGAATGTTTCATAATGACATGTGAATCATACTAGAAGGTTAAATTGAATTTGACGGTATGTCTAAATCTGGAACTCTGAACAAAAATTCTTTAAACATTCTTTAACTTCAACTCCTAATTGTCACCTTAAATAATGATGTACATTTGAAACTTAAACCCTAAACACTTTGTGACCTAACCATGAAAACTTGAACTTGAACCTTATCATCATTCACTCTACCATTAACCTTTCTTTTAAGTTAGTGCATGTGTAACTTGGTTATGACCCTCTTTTCAGAAAAAAAATGTTGGTGTGTTTTTCTCCCTAGTTTTGGGCATGAAAAAATAAATCATGTAAGTTTGGTTCCCTACTAGTCTATATATTTTTCTATGAACATAATTATCAATTCAACACTTTCACCATTCAACTTCTGGCCTTTCCAAGTGGCACAAGTATGAGTCTCTTGTAGGATAATATTTGTAAACTAGTGGAGGTTAAATATGATGATTTCTCAGGTAGGTCAAACATCATTAATATATGAAAAGACATCAGGGGTAGAATTTTGTCTCTTTACCATTAAACTAAATAAATAGCCATACAAATATTCATTTTCCAATGAATGTTGCTAAGTTGTAAGAGATTTTTTTTTGAAAAATTATTATTATACAATTGTTGTGTGTCATCCCTATAGATACATTAACTGTTACACCTATACAATAGGTTAAATCAACTCAACAAGAGAAGTCACCTAGATTGAGTGCAAAGGGAAAACAATTGCAGATATCACTACCTAGTCATAACACCCCTCAATTTCAGATGATGGCACATAAAGATGATACAATAGAGGAAATAATGAGTTTAGATGAAGTCATCATATTTCCTATGTGTGACTTAAACAACATGACATTGGAAAAAATATAAGAACTACAAACCTTGCTAGTTCATAAGAAAAAAAAAAACAATTGAGAAGGGAACACAAAAAGAAAAAGGAATTGCATAATATAAAGGATTTTTTTGTTGATACATTTGAGATTTCTAATGTTATTGTTAAACATCCAGTTTTGGATCAGTTAGTGTACATAGCTGATAATGTTCAAATTGAAAATATTGAGACCAATGATAAATTGATGAGTTGGTCTAAAACATAAATTTGAGCACAAAGTTTTGCAAAAAGTTTCAATAGAACTTGCAATTGGGAAAGTTGATCTTTCTAACCTTGCCACTCAGTTGGAAGGAATTTTAAAGGAAATTCTTTATTTGTACATGAAACTTTGTGATGTTGAGTTCTTCACATTGGAGAATCAATGATGTATTGATTTTCTATAGATAGATATGAAGGCATGCATATTTTATTGAGTAAGAATGCAAGTCCAAGATCACCTTTACATAATAAGTTGACATTTAATCAACAAAGATTAGCCAAGATAATCACTAGAGATAGTAGCATAACTAACAAATCGATTTCAATTTAGTTCATGCTACTATCCCATTTGGAGATAATTCAATGAGAATTATCTATAGCTCATAATTTAACAAAGAAAGATACACATCTTTTAGCAACAAAGATTAATTGATCTATCTTCTCAGCTAGAGATTCATATTCATGTCATGGAATCCACAAGAGACAGATAGAATAAAGAAATTGAAGAAATTTTGGCATGTCATCAAATATTTTTGGATAAATACAAGTTATCCTCAACAAACCCCAAGACATAAGTGACAAAAACAAGGAGGATATATATTCATGACATTACAAGAGGAAATATTCTAACAAGGAGAAGATAACAAAAAAAAAGAGAAAGAAATCAGATACAACATTATAATATGAATCAACATCAGAGTTCACAAACATGTATATGCTATATAGAAGAGATTAATTTATGAAGACCACATTACACTCTCAGGGGGAGCATTATTTTTGCATGGAAGGCTAAGTCATGATAAAGTGTTTTTCCACTAATGTCAAAGGGGGAGATTGTTGATCTCTAATCCTAAGTTTCCTATTAATTTCTAACACTTAGCCATTTCCAAGGTAACATTAGATGGTCATCACTACAACCAAGACATTTAAAGAAGGATGAGCTATAGAGAACTTGTTTATATTTCTTCATATGTTGAGTAAGTCAGAGGTTGCTGAGCACCTGAGTAGAGATCGAGTTAGCATACATGCCAAGTAACACAAAAGAGACTGAGTATTTGGAAAGTTAGTTAATGTCAAATGAGTCAATATATGTTGACTATATAGAAGTTGAGTGACAACATGAATGTTAGTAATGACCAAGCGTCAGAACATTCAAAGTGTCGAGTAAACTAGTTTTGATATATGAGTTTGTAATTGCACAAACACTTATGTATATCATTTTAGCCAACTTCTACATGATATTTAAATATTGTAGAGATAATTAAGGAGAAGATTACACATTTTTTTAGAAGGAATTAATCCCAAGAAAATAATATCAACCAATCATAAAATTAGAAGAGTAAAATGACAAAAGGATAGAAAATGGATTATTGATCCTAATCTAGAACTTTCTACGATTATCTATTTAAGAAGTGTTCTAAACCTAAATCAATGTGAGTCAATGAGTAAGTAGTAGTGAGAATGAAGGAGAAAAAATGATAAGTATATAGTGAAGGAAGGCTAATTTTGAAAGGAGGTCAGACAAATAAACCAGAGCAGTAAATGATAGAATAGCGATATTAGATAAGGAGATCATTCTGAGATTTTGAAGAGTGGAGATCCATAAATAGATTTCAAAGGAAACCAAAGGATTAGATACTGAATCAATATTGATAGATTGAGTTAGGGAATATCTCTTGATAGAGTCTTTCTAAGAGACCTTATTTAAATCTCCTAATAGAGCCCTTACTTTATTGTAAGTATAAAAATACTTTAATAGGGTAAGTGGTCTAGGGGCCCAAGGTCCTAACTAGTTAGGTCAAAAATTTTTTTTGAGGTGTTAGGATGGTAATAAGTATCTAAGATTGAAAAAAACAATAGGTTAGGTTTCAAGCATCTTTTGTGCTCAATTAAGCAATTTTTGTTCATGTTTGTAGTAAGGCCTATGTTCAAGGTCTAGGTCAATCAAGGTTGGTCAATGTTGGGATTTGACCAAAATTATGCATTTTCATGTTTATAATAGGTTTCTTATGTTTTAGATTCATTTAAATCCATTTTAAGGTATTTATAGGTTAGAAGCAATAAATGATGAAAAGTTGTAAAAAAGTTGTCAAGCAACAATTTTTGTTGTTGATCAATTTTTTCCAACTTTTTTGACAAGTTCTGGAAGGCCAATAGTCATGGCCATTGAATGATAGAGAAATAATGTAAGAAGGTGAAAGTTCAATTGATAAGACCTATATCTTGGTCTATTCCAACTGAGGAAGGGGTTGTTGAGTTGAGGATTTGATGTGATAAAGAAATTTCAAGTTTTTGGTGGGAAAGTTTATGCAGGAGAATAAGTATAGTTTGACATTTTCTTGTAGTTGGTATCAGTTTGTACATGTTTTTTTAATATAGATATTCAAATTTTTTATTTTTAGAGGATGAACTAAATCATTGGGTCATTTTAGATAAGTTTTGGATAAAGTTTTTCTTTTATTTGTGTCCACTAGTTACCCTAACCTATAACTAGGGTTTGAAGCTAAATATGCTCTACCTCCTAAACCACATGGTAGAAAATCATGAAAATTGGTCTAAAAAAGGGGTACATGATGGAGTTTAAGTTTTTTTACTTTATTTTCCCACTACCCATGTTCTTGGAGTTCCTTGGAGGTCATTAGGCTAAGCATCTTAACGTGCTTAATGAGCAGACAGTCAAAGAAAATGTTGCAGAGGTCAATGGTGAAGGTGTGGATGCTTGAAAACTTAGATTTGTAGATTATTTGACATACCCTAGGTGTTGGCATGATAATTTTTGAAGTAGGTTATAGAGTTAGGAAATTTTTAGAATAGACTATGACATTAGCCCTTACGAGGACCAAATTAGGGCTTGCTAGTTGATGGGTAAGGAGGACAAACCCAAGTTCCATCTTTTGGAGATTTTTAGGGTTAAATAACTTGTGAAAGATTACTAATTTTTTTTGGTGTCTCCTTTGAAATATTTATGATTTTTAGTGTATGATAGTCAAATAGGGCTACAAGGAAGAGCCCACAGTTAGGTCTCCTAGTGCAATTTGTTGTTTGAGCTTAGGAGAGTGTCCAAAACCTATTGATTGGTCTTGAAACTTTGTGAAGAGATGGAAATCAATGTAAGGAAGAGTAGGGAAGCTTGAGATCTTTAAGGGTGCAAGAGAGTAAGGCATAAGTTGAATTCTGGATGCCTTTGAAGGCTTGTTGTGTACTTAGAAGGTAGAGGTTAGTTTGGGAAGGTGAATGAGGCTTTAGAAAGGTTATTCACCACATCTCTATCCAGGGGTAGGTCTTGAAGGACTTGAAGAAGTATTGGTAGAGATTAGGATAAGCTCAAGGAAGGAATAGAGGGAGTATTTGATATTTACACCCACTAATTACATTAGTAAGACCTAACAGTCTTATAAAATTTTAATAGAGAAGACCCCTCACAGGGTAGATCATAAAATTGTAGCATTAACAGGAATTTTTTTCATTGCAAAAATAAAGATTTGTGGGTTTCATCCCCACCCCAGTTCTACCTTCAACTTGAAGTATTTCTAGGTCACCAAAATCATTGTGTTATGTGTTGATATTTTTCATGGATGTTATGCTTAGATAGATTTCATTTCAGCATTACATGTTTATGATTATATGGTTTGAGATATAAGACATGAGATGGATTAGGTGTGAATACAATAAACTATTTTATCAACAAATTTTTTTATAGATCCTAATTCACCCCTCCTCTTAGTAGCTTATTTCCCATTAAGATTTCCAATAGGAAGGACCCCTAACTTACCTCTTAGATACTCAAAAGCATCCTTAGGAAATTCTAAGTAAGTATAACTATGGTTTCTTATGTAGATTTCACATATTCAAGCTTTAATGTATTCGCTTGTACTTTCTCTCTCAAGTAATGATACTTGATAGCCATATGTTCTCTTTTTTTTGCATCACCAGATTCTTGGATATGTTTATTGTACTAGTGTTATTATAATAAATAAAAAGTGATAGACTCATTAAATTCTTCTTGCATCCCTTTCATTAGTTTCTTAATCTAAAAAATAATTGAAAATTTAATTGTAACAAAAATATACTCAACTCTAGTAGTAGATTATGAAATGGAACTCTATTTCTTGCTCAACTATGTAGTCTATATATTTCCTAAGAAGAAAGCTCCACCACTTGTACTTTTTTTATCATCAATATTTCTAGCTCAATCAATATCAATGTAGACTTTGAGTTCAAATTTTCCATCTTTTTTGTACCATAATCCAAATTGATCAATTCCTTTCTGATATCTAAATATCCTTCTAACAAATGTCATGTGTGTTTCCTCAAGATTAGAGGAAATCTTGCAATAATTTCAACTGCATGTGCAATATCAAGTCTACTATGCATAACATACTATAACTTTCTAATCATTAGTATATATTGTGTCTCATTTACCTCTATTCTAGTATCCTTCTTAGATAATTTACATCCAGTCACAATAGGTATACCAACTAGCCTCAACTCGTCCATCCCAAAGGTTTACAAGATCTCAAAACATACATAGATTGAGTCACATAAACCATTTTTTTTTTATGAACTTGTAATCCAATGAAAATTTTGATCTCACCAAACATAGACATTTTTAATTCTTTTCTCATTTGATCAAAAAAAGGTTTGCACAAAAAATTATTACCACCAAATATGATATCATACATAAATATTTTAGCAATCATTACTGTGTTTTCAGCTTCACTCTTCAAACATAGATAACTATTTTCACTTGTTCTCATAAATCCAATCTTAATCAAGTATAAATGAAACCTTTACCATTTTCTTGATTCTTATTTGAATCCATTAAAAGATTTTTTCAATTTGAAAATTAGCTACGACTAATTTGGCTAAACAAATCCTTAAATATGTTCTATGTAGACTTTATCTTCAAGTATTCTATTAAAAAATGCTGACTTACCATCCATTTGATATACCTTGAATTTCTTGTCATTAGCATACACCAATAGATTTTTAACTCCTTCCAATCTATATATAGGGACTAAACCTCAACATAGTCAATTCCTTCTTCTTGGGCATAACCTTTGCAAATTAATATGACCCCATTCCTTACAAATTAACCATTCTCATTTAGTTTCTTTCTAAAAATACACTTTATCCTTATCACTTGGTCTCTATACTAGTTTACATGTGTTTTTTTTCTCAATCTAGCCAATATCTTCATTCATATAATTAATCCAATCTTCATTTTCAATTGCATCTTTCATAGTTCTTAGTTCAAACTCAGCAATCAAACATATATTGTCCTTCAACTTACTTCTTGTCTTGACTAGCACTTCTATCTCCAATGACACTTTTAGGTGAATGGTTCCTTCTTGCATGTTTTTATAACATAGGTTCATTTCATTGATTTCCAACATTATCTTCACTTTTTTGGGGCTTAGCATTCCTTTCTGATTGTTCTAGTTGTGGCTTAGGTATTGTAGGATGATGCTTGGTGTCTCTTTATTATTTCTTAAGGATTACATTGTAGACACCTAAATTTGATTACACTGCTTTGGTAATCTAATTTAGCCATCTCTAAAGGCATCATTAATTAAATTCTTATTTAATTAATCCTTTGCCATCCCTAGTTGATTAATTTAATTAATCATCTATAGTCCTAATTGATAAATCAAATAATCTATTATTTATCAATTAAATCCTTTTCTCCTATCTAATTCCAAAAATCCCCATTTATTAAATAAATCTATTTGATAAATGAAATCCTCAAATTCAAAAACCCCTAACCTATCTCTAATCCTCCATTTAGCCTAATCCACCCCATCCACCCATACTAACCAAGCTTAGCCACTAACTCACCCACCCTCATTAATACCATCCACTTGCACATCTCTAACATCCCTAATCTAATCCTAAACCCAAGCCTAATCCACCTCCTAATGTTGTCACATTCCTTAAACAAGTTTAAGACTTTCCTAATCCAAACCAAAGTCTCCCCTCAAAAAGCCCAACCACTAAGTCATGAGTGCTCTTACAAAACATAAAAGACTCTTACAAGCCCACTCATGACTCTTACACCCATCTTCCACACTCTTCCCTCTTCCACACTCATTCCTCTTACATCCCTCTTACATACTCAACCCCACTCATCATGCCTTTAACCAACCCTTTACCCTACCCTCTCACACTCATCCTCCTTGTGACAAGTGTCACCTTCCCATTGGTGCTAAACAAGCACAATCCATGTGCTCCCCTTTGAGTGCATCTTAGCCCTCCTTAAGCCTTCATCCATCCTTGCATCTAAGCCCTCCATCCCTCTACCCCTTAGCCTATAAATTGAATCCCATCCCAAGCCATTTCATCAACAATCTTTGAGCTAAAGTTACCATGCTATTTTGAGAACCAAAGCCATCAATCTTACCCTTATAATGCCAAATTGAGAGCTCACAAAGCTACCAATTTGCCATTACCCATCTCCATTGAAGCAGCTTTTGAGCATCTTGAGCATACATCCACAGCAAAAGGACACATCTACAGAATCAAGAAAGCATGGAGTGCTTTCTCTTGTGAGGTTTGCACTTCTTGTTTTCTTTCTTTGTCTAAGCATATATGTGAATTTAGTTTTTGGTTTGTTAATGTTTACTTTATTTTTTAATGTTCTTTGCATACTAATTCTTGTTCTACATACATCAAAAGTGTCTTCATATACATAGACAATTTTTTGTAATCATCAGGTTCATTTTTCCTTTCCTCATTTTTCTTATCTTCAAGATCATCAATTTTTAAATTTGCACTTTCAATCATTGTATTAGTAGTCTTTCTCAAATATTTATATGCTCTTCTCTTAGAAGAATGAACAAGAAAAATTGATTCATCACCTTTGGAATCAAAATTCCCATTCCTTGCATCTTTATGGATGTAACATCAACTTCCAAATACCTTGAAAGAACTCACTAGGTGTATGACCATGCCAGACTTTATAAGGAGTTTTGTTTGTTCCATTATTCAAATGAACTCGATTGAGAGTGTAAAGTGCAGTGCTAATGGCTTCTCTACAAAATGTTTGAGTAATTTCCTTTTCAATTAGTAGTGTTCTTGTAGAATCTACTATTGACATTTTCCTTCTTTCAACAATCCCATTATGTTGTGGTGTCCTCAGTGCTAAAAACTATCTCTTAATTCCATGCTTGGTACAAAATTTAGTGAATTCAATAGATATGAACTCACCACCTCTATCAAATCTCAAACATTTCAATTATTTATAGAATTATTTTTCAACTCTATAGTTATAGCATTTGAACATATCAAAAGTACATAACTTGAAATTCATAAACATGACAATCATCATCCTAGAATAATCATCAACAAATCGTATGCAATATATGTCACCATAATAAATTTCTACCTTCACTAGTCTACCCAAATTAGTATGTATCTTACTTAGAAATATTGGCTTGGTCATCATATCAAACTGGTATTATTTTCACATAGCATTCTTAGGTTTAAATACAAATTTGATAAGCCTCTAAACTTTCTCTTCCTACTAACCTTGACCATATTCTCAAAATTGACATGGCATAGCCTCTTATTCTACAACCACACATCTTCAAATTTTAGAAGAAAACATGTGTCAAGGTAAAATAGATTACCTTTTTTTGTTCTCTTTTTTTCTCTCTAGTACCAATTAGATTTCCATCATCATCATAGACCTTGACTTTCCTATTCTAAAATCTAGCTTGTGACCTATATTATTAAATTGAAAAACACTCAACATATTATAGTTTAGTCCTTGCACTCAATATGAATCATGACATATGATTTTATCATTCTACATCAATGAACCTCTACCTTTCACTAGAAATGGAACATCATTCCTTATCTTAACAGTTCTACCATCATATTCTTCAAGTTTATCAAACTTACTAATGTCAACAGTCATGAGATCTGAACATCCACTATCAATGTTTCATGTATAATTCTTACTAACATGTGAAATAAGAGCATTATATTCCTCATACCTTTTCTCATTAGGACCTTCTTTAACAACAATATACACCACTTCCACTCCATATTTCTCATCTTCAATTTTTGAAGCATGATTTCTTCCCTTTGTCCTTGTAGTATTTATTCTTTCTATATTTTTAATCATTCATATCATTTATGTCAATCCTAATATTTTTAGGACATCTTGCATGAATATGACCTACTTTATTGCATTTAAAATATATTATAGGTAATTTACCTTTACCTCTCGATAACCTCATTACAACCAATGCTTCAATGTCATCCATATCATCTTTTCATTCTCGCTCAATTTCATCTTTACTACTCTTTTCTTTCTTTAAAATACCAATGGCTAGTGAAATCTTGAAATCATTCCCGAGTGTAGAAATACTATTATCACAATTAATTAGTTTAAATGCAGTCCAAAAACCAACCAAACCATCAAGAGTAAGGGAATTACCAGGCATAGCTCTGACTTCTTTACTTTTAGATACTTCTATAGAATAGATAGGTAGGAGAGATATGATAGCCTTACTTACAATTTTAGTATCATTGATGAATCCTCTAAAAACTTTGATTGCACTCACAAATATACTTGATTTGGTTCACATACTACACACCACTGTCACCTTCTTTCATTCTCATATCATTATATTTTCCTCTCATACTTTTTCTCTCTTTCTCTATGTACGTTCTCATTTCCACCATGTAAAGGTTCCAACTTGTCCTACATTTATTTAAAAATAGTACAATTATTAATATCATCAAATTATTGTGCTATTTCTTTTGTACCATCTCTTCCACAATCATAGGAGGGGTAGGAGAAATATATGCATTATATAGCTAGTGTGTATAATTGTATCCAATTCCAAATAAATGTAGCCTCATCTTTTTTTTCGATGAGGATAAGGTCTCCTTGTTTAGCTTTGGTGCCTCTCTCTTATACATTTTTTAGATATTTATCTCAAGTCCCTTCAAAATTCTTCCTTCAAGCACTCTTCTCTAATACAAATTATTAGATAAATGAGAGGTGGGTGAATCAATTATATCCAACTATCATATAGGCTTTCAAACACATTAGTACCAATTTAAAATTTATAAAATTTCACATCAATAACTTGGTAACCATATTCAATTTCTCAAATCACACTTATGACAACTTTACTTCAAACTGTTATCTCACTCTTCTTACTTATGCTAATTATCAAATTAATAACTTAGCCTATACTGAGTTACAACATCAAATGAATAAAATGAAAATAAAATTTGCAACACATAATTATTCACACATTTGACACATAGATTTAACATGGAAACCTTATAAGGGTAAAAACTACCTAGGAACTGACAACCCAAATATTTCACTCTTCTAAAGTGATCTCTATTATTAGCCAACCATGTTAAAGGTTACATGTACATATTTAGTGTAACCTAGTTAGAGGATTTTAACTAAAGATCATTTATACTTTATCACTCCTTGACAATTCTAAAGAGTGGCCTTCTCTAAAGGACTTACATAGATCACTAATCAATGCTAAAATATAGGATTTCAAATAATTTTTAGGTCCATGTGGTTAAGAGATTTTATCTACTAAGTTTATCACTACCTTTCTTGTTTAGATCTCTTGTTTTATCTATATTTTCCTTCTGATCTCTTACTAGCTAATTCACAAACTCATAACATCACTTAGCACTTTTTCTTTCTTAATCTTTGTACTTCTATTCTTCTTAGTTCACCTTTTATCTTTTTCTTCCTTCTTCAATTGATATTAGAGTTAAAGTGATTATTTAATCATGCTACAAGTGAAGAAGACTATTGTACTGAATCCTTGAAGAAATGATCAAAGATTGATAAAATGCATATGTTTGACTGAGAAATAGAGTAGGGGATTAAGGAACTTTCAATATATGCCTAGTGATGTTAGTATTGACCGAGTGTTATTATATGTTTTGAACAAGAATTTTAGTAGTGACCAAGTAACCCAGTGATGAACAAGTGTCACGACATAGTGTTGGTCAAGGGACAACATTTTAATAATTTTTGAGAAAATTGTAACTTCCAACAAACATAGTTGATTTCTTAGAATATGTAAAGCATGTTGAAGATAAGGATGCATGACCTAGAACATTTAATTTAAGGGAAGCTATCTTTTCACATTTCTATGCAAGGATTCATGAAGAAGTTTGAAGAAGTTTGTAAAAGAAAAGAGAAGTGATGAAATGTTGGAAGGATTCAATGAATCTAACCAAACCCTAAGATCTATGACACTATTTAAGTAGAAAATATCAGAATTACCTATTTGTGAAGACCTAGCAAGGTTGGAGAAGTTGTTGATGCTATTGACTGGTGAAACTAAGCAAGAAGCTAAATAGAGTTGTGAAGAGTAATTGCTTGAAGGGTTTCTAATAAAATTAAAGAAATAGATCAACATGAAGGTCAATCAGTGGATTAGATTATGAACTTAATTGTGATATGTATTTTCAAAAAGAGTTGTACTTATTCAGATCAAAAAAATTTGTTACTCTCTAACCATTGTATCAATATTAAAATCTTTTAATCAAGGTTTACCTAATAGTCATAAGTACATCCTTTAATCAAGATGATATTCTAATGGAATGTTCTAAAGTTCTCTAACAAGGCCACTCCTAACAAGGTGATTAAATCCTTTAACAAGGTCACACTTAACAATTTATTTTGTAACCTTTAACAAGGTTGGATTCTAATAGATCTCACTTCAGAAGAGTGAAAATATTGGTGACATGTTGCTGGTGGTTTTTCCCAAATTGGGTATACATAAAATCCTAGTGTCTAACTTGTGTGCATGATATTTTTGGTACTTTACCATTGATGTTTACATTCTACAAGTCTATTATATTCAGGATAATGGATTACTAGTTTTATGTTATTGAAAGTTTACTATAGAGGCCGAGCTAATGGATGTTAAGATATGAAGTAGTTTAAGTATTTGATCATTCAATTACTACATTTGGACATTTGATGATTGATTCAAACCCCTCAACTATTCTAAACATTCTATCAATTGGTATTAGAGAATTGGTTCTTATAGATAAAAGTTTGAAGGTACTTGAAGATAAAGATTAAGATGTACAAAAAGGAGGTACCAAGGCTGATCAAAGAGAAATTCCCTGCATGGAAAAGTTTGATGAGGCTACATGTAGTAGTAATTGGAGATGGTGAAATACATTTTGTGGAAATTACAAATGTGGAGATAACAGATCTTCCTCTAACAACTTAGAAATTGAAAGAGAAGGAAGAACACAATCAAGCAATGTTGGATATTGAATCATCTGTAATCTATACCAAGTTTGATGACATAAAATATTATGAGAATACAAAGGAAATGTTGTATATACTACAAACCATCTATGGAGAAGACACAGATGTTCTGAGGGAAAAATAAGATAGCTTGAAAGGCAAGTTTGATGAAATGAGAATGGTAGAAGGTGAGAATATATTTCAATATTATGGGAGAATTAAAGAGATTGTAAATACTATAAGAGGAGCCAACGAAAAGATTTATGATGAAACTATGATTAGAAAGGTAGTGAGAACTCTACTTCCTATTTATGCTAATAGGGTTTTTGCAATACAAGAACTAAGATGTACTCTAGGTAATGACCTAATTCTAGAAGTTTTGATTGGTAGACTTACTACTTTTGTAATATCAAATTTTGATAGTTTCACTCCTACCATTATTGAATCTTCTTTTAAATCAAAATTGGTTCTTAGTAAGTAAGGAAAAGGAAAATATGTGAAAAGTGATAGTTATACCTCTGATGATGATCTTGAAGCAATGATGACTAAAAGACTTCCTAGAGAAAGAGGAAAATACAAAGGTAAACTTCTTATTATTTATTTTTCACGTAACAAAGTTGGTCATATTGTTGCAATATGTTATGATAGCGAAGACAAGGATGAGAGAAAGGAAAAAAATACAAGGGAAGAAGAGATGATAAAGAAAAAATGAGAAACATGGACTACAAGAAAAAGATAAGAAACTTGTTACATTGTTGAAGAATAAATTGATGATGAATCTGAGAGTAATGATGAAGAAGTTGTTTATGTCACTATGAAAGAAGATTATGATGAAGATGAGAAAACTGTCTTAGTCTCATATGTAAGTAAAGGTGATAGGTGGATAATTGATAGTGGTTGTTCAAATCACATAATGTATGATAAAAGTAAATTTGAAACCATGGAACCATACACAGGTAGTTGTGTTAAGTTTTTTAATGATGGACCTTTGCTTATGAAGAGAAAATGATCAATACAATTGATTGATAAGATCAGGTGTGATAATGATTATTGGGTTGAAGGACTTAACTATAACTTATTGAGTGTTTCACAATTGAATAAATCAAGATAAAAAGTTGAATTTAATCAAAAGGCCAAGATTTTTTATGCTACAAGAGGCTATATCATGTAAACTTTGACAATTTGGTGAGCATTAGAAAGATGAGGAGAGTAAGAAGTTTACAAAAACTAAAAAAACTTGATAATGCTATGTGTAAACAATATCAATAGGGAAAAATGAAAAAATCTAGTTTCAAGAGAAAAACATATTCATCTCATAATATTTTGGAATTGGTTCATACTAACCTTTGTGGACCTATTGGTGTTAAAAGCTATTGTGGAGATAAATATTTCATTCTATTTGTAGATGACTATTCTAGAATGATGACTTTGATGTTTCTTAAAGAAATATATTATGTTTATTTATTTATTTAAGTGTTATTTGGCCATAGTTGAAAAGGAACACAAGAAAGATTTTGAAGTGCTTACGATTAGATAGGGGTGGATAGTTCATCTCTAATGAATTCAATATATTCTACAATAATAGAGGAATCAAGAGGTAGATGTTAGCTCCTAGGACCCCTCCTCAAAATGTAACAATTGAAAAGAGAAATAAATCAATCATGGACTATTCTAGAACATTGATGATGGAAACGAATGTATCTCATAAATATTGGAGAGAAGTTGCAAGTACAACAATTTATAATTTGAACAAATTTCAAGACAAAAAGTGATTGCAAGAATGGAAAACTTGATGCTAAAAGTGATGAAGGCATATTCCTAGATTATTCTACTAAGAGAAAATCTTATAAGTGTTTGAATTCTAACACTAGCAAATTTTTGGAAAGTGTAAATGTGAAAATTGATGAATATGCATAAAAGAATGAAGTTGAATGCAAGATAGAACATGAAGACTATAGTTCATTAATATATGTGAATGAAGGTGCCCTCTACACCCTACCTAAGCAATAGAAAAAAGCTAACAATCAACAACAAAATTGGAATGTCGAGTTGTAATAGCTAGTCACTGAGAAGAAAAAAGTGGGTGTCAACCAACATTAAAATGATGTTGAGTCATAGATAGAAGGAGATGAACATCAAAAAGAAAATACTAAGAAAGAATAACCAAAACTAGAGCCTGAACAAGAGAGACAAAATGAACTTGAAATCATTTTTGAAGATGAACCTATAGAATAAGAAAGACAAAAAGAAAATGTACTAGAAAAATATGTTAGAAGACATCATGCACTTGAGAAAATAATTGGAGATAAAGAATCTGGAGTCATGGCAAAGAAAAGAATTAGAAGTGAGACATGTTTCCTTTATGATTTTGAGCCCAAATTAGTAAACGATGCTCTAGATAATGAGGAATAGATTCAAGAAATGAATGAATAAATTGAGAAGATAGGAAAAAAAAACATGGACACTAGTACCTAGACCAGAGGACAAAAATATTATTGGAACAAAGTGGGTATTCAGGAACAAGCTGAATGAAAAATGTGAAGTCACAAGGAAAAAGACTAGACTGATATGCAAAGGATATGCACAAGAAGGAATTGACTATTGGAAAACATTTTCCCTCGTTGCAAGATTATAAGGAGTTAGAACACTACTTTCATATTTTTTTGATAAAGGATTTAAGGTATACCAAATGGATGTCAACTCCATATTTATGAATGGAATACTTGAAGAAGTCTACATAGCACAACTAGAAGGATTTATTGAACACAATAAGAAGAATATGGTGTCTATGTTTCATAAACCTTTATATGGTTTGAAACAAGCTCTGAGAGCTTAATATGAAAGACTGCACAATTATTTGGTGAAGATTGGATTTTATAGAACTAATGATAATAAAAATGTGTACTTGAAGACTAGTAATAACAATAATATATTTCTATCTAAAATATTTTTTGATGATATCATATTTGGAGGAAAGGAGGCATTATACAAATCATTTATAGACAAGATGAAGAAGGAATTTAAAATGTCTATGTTTGGTGAGATCAAATTCTTTTTTGGTTTGCAAATATATCAAATGAAGTAGGGGATCTTCATTACTCAATCCAAATACATCAAGGAGATATTGATTTTTTTGGAATGGAAGATTCAAGACTAGTTAGTACACCTATGGCTACAATACAAAATTTATCTAAGAATGACAATTCTTCTGATGTGAACTAGACATTGTACATATCAATGCTAAAAGTTCACAATAGACCTAATATTGCATTAGAATTTGGGAAAGTTACAATATTTTCTACAAGTCCTAAGGAGAATCACATGATGGTAATGAAAATGATACTGAGATATCCAAAAGGAATAGAAGAATGTGGATTGTTGTCATGCCCAAAAAGTATGAGGGAAAATACACACACACACACAATTTTTTCTTTTTCTTTTTTTGTTATTAATTAAACTTAAGTGCATCAAGTTGATGAGGTTAAGTTCAAATAAAAACAAAGGTACTTGGAAGATGGATATATGATCTCCTATCGATACATTAATATTACAAATCATTTTGAAGCACATCAAAAGAAAATAGATTGTTCATGGTTAAATTGATTAATTAAATTAAACCACTAATTTCATTTAATTAAGAGACCTAACACCTTATTAGATTTAATAGCTCTCTTAAAAAAATATTACCCCCCTAGAACAATAGTAACATAATTTACAATAATGTTAAGACCTAGAACTTAAATTAATATAAAACTATTAGACAAAAAATATCAATTAACAATCTAACTCATTGGTTTGGATGTTCAATAATTATCAAACTAATTATTTGAATCTTTTTAATTAACTCATTAACTATAAAACATCCTTCAAATAGTTACATAAACTTTTTTTTATTAACAAATTATTTGAATCTATAATTTACTAATTAACCTTAATTTATACTAGAAATTCGACTTAACTAACACTAGTTTTCTATCATCAAGATATTTAAAACTATCTCCTTAACGAATCAAATTAATCAACTAACCTTTTAACAACGTATTAAGACTGATAATAGAAACTACCTTTTTCTAATCACAACCAATATTAAATTATTCTAATACTTAAAATATTCAATTGTTAAAATAACCATAAATCTATATTACCTTATCTAACCACTTAAAATAACTCTCAATATTTACTTACACTCATAATCACCTTGGTGAATGCTAACTCTGAATACCATTAGAATTTAATTAAGTAATTGTTAAATGCCATTATAAAAAGAACACAACTATTAATACATTACTAAAATTTAACATGAATAACTTAATTACTAAATAACATAACTACAAAACTATCTTAATTTAAAGAAACTTTGATAACGAAATAAATAAATTAACAAACTAACATAATTTAAAAACTTACTTACATTAACACTAACTTAAATTAAACTAACTTAATTCCATTATATAATTTTTACTAACATTACTAAAATCTAACATTTAATTATCACTAATTTAAAATTAAACTTAGTTAAAGAAATGTACTAATCTAAAATTTATAATTAATATATAAAAGGAAAAACTTTAACTAAACTATCTTAACTTATTACCTACCAACTAACCTACCTCACTAACCTAAGGCTTGCCATCCCACATCACCCCCACCCTACCTCCATGTGCATCAAAGTGCCTACAGCTCTGACCCACCCTCTCTTCTTGTCGACCTAGCACTTTAAATGTGTAGGAAGAAATAAAATTTTGCTCCCTCAATTCCTACTTGGCCACTTGGCCCTAGCCCCCAAACTTGCCATGATATGCATCCCGAGGCCATGCGTTGCCCAAGGCCAGGTTGCCATAAAGTACGCTGGCATGGAAGGAAAAATGCATGCAATGAAGGAGTAAGTTTTCACTTAAAACTAAGTCTAACTTGCATGGGCACTAGCCTAAGGGTTTTGAGGTTATCCACCTGCCCCAATAAATTTCAAGCTCCTGTGCTCTTTCACAAGTGCTGAAAAGTTAAGGTAGTTGTGTTTAAAAGTTAGGTGGTTGAAATTTGAGTCCCATAGGATATAATTGAGTTTTTTTTTTTAATTAAAGATAGAATCGATAGGGAATATTCTCTATCATCTAAAGGGATTAAAATTATATGCTCATACAAATTCTAGAGAGCAAAATGCTCCTATAGGTGTACATTTTTTTTTATTTTTTATTTTTAGCCATTGATATTTTTTCCTTTTTTTCTAAGTGTTATTTTTTTGCAAGCTATTTTTTTGAGTCAGACATTTTAATGCAAAGGTGTATTTTGTCAATTTATGTTTTCCAATTAATCTTATAACAAGGGCATATGTTTTCTCCTAAATTGGATTTTACAATCACTTAGTTAGCACAAGAAGATTGAATCATTTGTATCTATCATCAATGTAAAATTATTTGTTTCCAGTAGTCACAATATAAATCAAATTTTCCACATAACATACTTTCTTCCTTAGCATAATTGAACTCAAAAATTTTATAATTAATCATCGCCATTTAATCTATTCTTCCACACACATATACATGAATTGAAATAACATAAGATACAATGCAAGGAGGTTTTCTTAATCTTTTCTCTCTATTAATTAACCTGGTTCAAGGCTCCATCAGGAAAGAACCAATAAGAAAACTTGACATCCTTGCCAGTACATCAAAATTTACATACATTTTGCATAATGTTACAATTCAAATGAATTCTCTTCTAGGTATTTCTCAAGAGATCCTTTCCAATATCTTCAATGCATCAAGGGAAACATGGGAAAGACGAGAACTGACCCAGAGGTAAAGCAACATAATATGATGAACAATTCAAGCATGCATCCCCATCCGAATTTTGCACAATAGGTTCAATATTGAACCTGACTAGGTGGGGAGGTGGATTTTCTCAATAGGATATGTCAATCACCATACCATAACATAGCCCTTTCGGGGCTAAAACTCAAGGACTTCCATCCTTCTACCAATGCCCTTTCAAGGCTAATACAACAAGGATTTTCATCCCTTCCCTTCTTCAAGAATTCAAATTTTTAACACATGGTATGTGATGACAAGTAGGGCCCCATAACACCTTACCCTCCTTCCCTCTTCTCACTATGAGAGGAGACTCTACACTATTGAGGTCCAACTAAGGCCCTTCCCCTATACATGGCCACTTCTTCCCTATCCAAGGGTGAGTAATGCCAAAACAATCCCCATGAAATCCCCTCAAAAATTTCAAAGCAAAGCATAAGAATGACATCCAAGAACAAGTTAAGATCCCTCCCAAACAACCTCAACACACATACAAGCAAAGAAAAGAAATAACACAATGCCTTATGCATGAATCAAAGCATCAACAATATAAAGAACTTGATCAAACGATTGAAGAACCCTACCTTCACAAAATTTATGGTAAAATGACAAGTTGAGAAGAGCTTTTCCTTCCTTTCCTTCAATCTTGGAACTTCTCTCTAAAACTAGAGATTGGGTAACAACCCCAAAAATTCTCCAAAATGCATCTAAATATGATCCTAACTCAACTAGACTTTAGGTAACCCCAAGGTGGAGTTTGAGTCACCAACTCATGAAGGAGACAAATAAATTTTTGCAATCAACCAAAAGTAGGGTTTTTAAGTGACCCTAAAAGTCAACCAAAGAGGCTAAGGGGGTGGAAAGTACTCCCAACCCATACCCTTACCCCTAAGGTACTTAAATTTAATGTTTTTAGGCCTTAAAGACTTAATAGGAACCAATCAAAAGCTAGGAGAATTTTAAGACTACATAACAACCTTCAAATAAATACAATGCAAATTAGCACAAATTAGCAAGGGGTTCAATTCTGTCTTTCCATTAGGTTTCTCAGCTAAATATCTTGTACACTCATTACACACATCAGTAGTTCAAGAAATCACATGCATTATGTAAATTACGTATCAAAAAAATCATATAAATTAAAAACTTCCATTTTTCTAATAATCAATTGTTCATCACATTCTACTCATGTTTTCGACCATTAAAAAATAATTGCATAATCAAAGTGTTAGTTTTGCATTCATTTACTTCATCATTATACATGTTCATAAAGCATTAAATGATGAAATTAAATATCTAAAATTAAAGCATCACACATCATAAAATAGCATAATAATGTTCAGTGCATCAAATAGTGTCCCGACATATCGAGTCATGAGTATCAAAATGATAATGTATCAACTATGCTACGATGGGTCGGGGCGAGGCCTCTCAATTGTATTACAAGAAGAATGAAAATTTTGAAATTGAAAGTATTCACTAATTCATAATGGGTAGGAAATGTTAATGATAGAAAAAGCACAAGCAGAGGATCTTTCTTTCTATGAAAGAAACTAGTTTCATGGACAAGCAGGAAGCTAAACTACATTTTTCAATCAAAAATTGAAGCAGAGTATGTGGAAGTAGTAGTAAATTGCTCAAATGTCATATGGATCGAGCAATTATTGAAAGGAATGAAGGAACATATCACTGATCCTATTTTTATGTATTCTAATAATACTAGTGCTATAAACATATCAAAATATCTAGTGATGCAAACAAAGACTAAGCACATTGCTACCAAGTATCATTATTTGACACAGCTAGTTCAAGACAAAGAAGTGAGATTGGAATATGTGAACACTAAGGAGAAAATAGATGATATTTTTATTAAATTTTTACCTAACAATGCTCATGAATATCTAAGAGGTAAATTTGGGGATGATTCCCCTAGACAAGGCTACTTGAGCCTAGATGGAGCTCTGCATCACATGTGCCAATCATAATGTTTTATAAGTTGATGCTTATAGTCCTACTTTTGGAATTTCCTAAATACTCATGAAGGAAGAAGGATAGAATTTTGTATCATTCATATACAAATGACAAAGGAAAAATTCAGAATTGACATGAAGATATCTACATGAAAAATATGTATGAGATAGATGGAGCATCTTTGGCATTGTTGTCAAAGAGGGAGAATTTTTGTCAATTACCATGATAGATTGAATAAGAAAGATGGAGAATGCATGGGAGGTGTTGCCAGTAATATAATAGAGTCTAATTGATTTCATGTTCTGATATGATAGAGGGAGCTTATGTGTTGCATATCAAAGCTACATTTATAAGAATCATAATGAAACTAAAGAAAGAGATTATTGGACATAGAGATGAGAATGAGACTAAAACTAGGGTTACTATTGGATTTTCTAATTTTATACATAGAGGTATTTTTCTCAATGCAGTACATGTTTTGGATTGCATAGTAACTAGAGCTATTTCCATCAATGCCAAAGAGGGATATTGTTGGAAAATATAATTGGAACAATTATTATGTTGTCATTTATGTCAAACCTTATTGGTAAGATAATTTTCTATCTAATTTGAGTGTCGATTGATGAAGAGGATTTGAGGAGTTGGACATAATAATAACATCTAGAGGAAAGGTTGAGTCATTAGAAGAAACTACAATGGACACTTGTTAGTTATTTTTGTCATAAAATCTTGCACCCTTGCCTCAAGTTTAACCTAAAGGGAACCCTGTGAAACATGGAAACAATCTCCATGCTAAGGGAATTGAACTATGAGATTGGGTCTTTGGATAAGGCCCTTACTATCAAGGTTCACTCAGCTAATTCTTTCAAGGAAAAGTGGAAAAAAATTGCTTGACCTAAAGATAGAATGAAAGGAGGTGATGCACCAAATAGTTTGTTTGATCTTATCTCTACCAAATACTATACTACACATCAATATGGCTCCAATATACACAACTCCCCAAACCTAATTACCCCTCACAACTCATATGCAGATCAAGAACTAGATGAAATGCTACAAGGAAGAAGCTTCACAAGATAGCATCAACAAAAAAAGAAAAGTAGATACAACATATAACTTAAAGAAATAAGAAGCAACACTAACATAAGGCAAGAATACATGCATAACATTAATGGTGGAAGAAGGTAAACTAGGAGATTATATTTATGCAAGGTAAGGGAAATTACAACTCCGAAGCATAGAATGCTACTTTCACAGAATCAAAGAAAGAGACCAAACATAAAACCTATTTATAATAGCCTTTTAAAGAGTTCAGGCACAACTCTGATTTAACCAAGTTCAAACCCCAACTAGGTAGAGTTGAGTTATAGAGGAGAGAAATAATTGAATATCAAAATAAAATCTGATCATGAAGTGCAACTACTGGTAGAAGTGATAGGAAGAACAAAAAAATGATTGAATCCAATTATAAGAGATCACATCCAGAGATCTGATCATTATGAATTAAAGAGGAATGGAGTGCATTGGTGTCATGCAAACAAAGCCCAAGAAGTTGATCTTCGTTGAATAACTAACCTTGATAATGTGCCAAGGAGAAAAAATTTAGGGAGGGACAACATGACATGTTATCTACCTGTAAAATGTAGGGTTGACCATAGGGGAGAATATGATTTCCCCAAAAATGAATGTTGGCCATTAATGAAGATCTTCCATTTGAAATGGATTGTCTAGATGTAATGAGAATCTACCTAATGAGAGATTAAAATGTAGTCATGGATCAAGATTCTCCCTTTGATATAGATGGTTGAGATGTAGTGAGGAGATCCCAAAGATACACCAAATTCAATGGTTGTCACTATAGGACTAGGAAATGGGTTAGAACCTAGCATACTATGAGCAACAACAAAACTCAATAAACATAAAATAAACCCTCCTAATCTACCATAAAACCCAATTAAAACAAAGAAAGCAACATAAGTAAAAGTCCCTCTTTAATTTTAGCTCCCATGTTCTTCTTTCTTCTCCATTTGATGTAGCTCCAATTGCCTATAGTGAGTATACAATTAAAAGCAAATGATTATGCTATGATGATTCTATTGAGACTACTAGAAGTGTGGCTTGAGAATGATGTGGGGATAACAATTCTAAGTTAGCCTAAGGGATTGAAAATGAGAGCAATGTGGCTCAATTTATAGCCAACACACAAGAGGAGAGAATTGAATGAGAGGATGGAGACATGTCATTTTGAATAGGCAACTTGGTATGATATTTCTTAGAATATCTATGAAAACCATGGTAAAATATGCCAAATGTAAGATTATATGACACATGAAAGAAAACAAGGCTAAATGTGGAGGAGAATCTATGATGATGGAGACTTATTATAGACATGTGTAAGGAATAAAATATATGAAATATGACATATTTTAGCCAAGTGTAGGGAGAATATCTATGACTTGTCATGTCTATGTGTCAATATTATGTGGAATATTTGACTTAAAAATTTATGATTCCACACAAATGGAAATTAGTAAAATGGAAATTAGAAATTGAAAATAAGACTTGGGAAATTGAGAATTCCATAGTTTGTGAATGATGAATCAATTAATTAATAAATATTAATTAATTGAGAAAGGTGGTTAGTAAGAATAATTAGTAATGCATGATAAAAATGATTGACATGAGATAGGATTAAATTATGGGTTATTTAATCCTATAGAGAAAATTAGTAAATGATTGGCCAATTTGATCATATAGGTACAAGATGAAATGCAATGATTGTGTGGATTGACTAGGATAATGGTGGATAGATCAAAGCCATGATCAAATTGATTGATTAATTAAGGTTGAAAACATGCCAAGGACACATAACATGGATTGAGAACATGTAACATTTAACTAACCTTGTAAATGCCATAGGATTGAAAATGATTGATAAGATTTGATTATAATAAATCAATGAACATTGTCAATGTTATTAAATTGATTGGATAGGGTCATGATCTAACACTAAGGGACACAACAATGTCAATGATAAAATTATGAAAATGATAGTCTAACCTAGCACTGAGGGACATGACAATGCTAAGGTTGTATTTGATAAGTTTGATAGGTTTTGATAGATTTCTAAGACATTGAGGAATGTGATAATTCCTAGGGTTAGAAGTATGATGATTGATTAGAGATATTTGACATGTTTTGAGTTGATTTGCGATGATTTGGGATGGATTTGGGTTGATTTGGGATGATTTTAGGTTGATTAGAAATGATTCAGAGTTGATTAGAAAGGATTCCAATGATGTTGAAATGGTTTGGAGTCAATTCTAAAAGATGTGAGCAATGAAGAATGTTGTTGCAATGTGGTTGGATGATAATCAAGTTGGCCAAAAGATCAGAATTAGTGAAATGAGGAAATGTTACAAGTTAGTATGAAAAAGTGATTTAACTATAGACATGAACCATTTTTTAGTGTCTACATTTTCCTGTTATTCAATACAACATGACTTAGAGCATTTTGTCAAAGAATACTAACAAAAAATCCATAAAAGCATGCCTAGTATGGGTGTTATACATGGTTTCCCCCTCAAGAAATTGGCCAAATAATGCATATGATAGGTTTATTTGTTGATAATGAGAAGAAAAAGCCATAGTAATTGACAGATTGTAAATTGGAGCTGAAATGCAAAAGTTATGGGGTCTCGGTTGGAAAAAGAATTGTGACCAACATAGAAAATGCCTCTTGCACATCCATCTAGGTAGAAAGAGGGGTATAAGAGGGCATGGAGAGGGTTTGAAAATTATTTTCACCCTCACTTTTGGTAGAAAAGAGCTTTGGATCAAGGAAAATGGACCGGCTACTCAAGGAGCAACATTGTGGTGAATGGATGCATGCCTACTAATGATAGGAAAATTCAAGACCACTAATGAGTACATCAAGGCTTCCTTCGTGTATTTCATGCTTTTCTTTCATGTCAGTGTCAGTTAGGGGTCAAATGGGGCTCATTTGGGTTCTTGGAGGTAGTTTAGGGGATCCAAATTCCTTGACTATGCTCAAAATGTGACCAAGTGCACACTGAGCACACTTGACATGACCAAGTGCATAGTGAATGCAATTGGGGGCCCCTACTATGCTCCATGATGCTCCAGGGCTCCGAAAAGGGTTTAGATGAGCCTGAAATGACATGAAACTTGGTAAATATGCTTAAAACCCTAGGAAAAGATCAGAACATAGGTTGACTTGGTCAAAAATGGTTAAAAGTGGTCAAAGTTTGTCAAATATAGGGAAGATTAGTGCAAACTTGGTAAAATATTGGTATAAAGCAAAGAAAGGGGTCAGAAAGAGTGCAAATGAACTTAGAATGACCTAGAATTTGGACCACATGCTCAAAACCATAGGAAGAGTTCATAACATAAGTCAACCTAGGTAAACATGGTCAAACATAGTCAAAATTAGTCAACCTAGGATAGATGTTGGAGAAAATGGATAGATAGGTAGGTAGAAGGTCAAAACTAGGGCAAATGAGCTCAAAATGACCTAAAATTTGGTAGGTATGCTCAAAACCATATAGAGAGTTAAACACATAGTCCAACCTTGTCAAACATTGTAGAATTAGGTAATCTCAATCAAAATGAGGTCAAACCTAGTCAAATTTGGGTCAAACTTAGGTTAGACTTGGTAGAAAGTCATAGAAGGTTGACATACAACATATGGTGATGTAGGAGGATCTACCACTTTTGTGAATGAGGGGACATAGACCTTAGTGCTTGCTTTTATAACATTAGATGACCTCTACAAGTGATTCATCCTGGTAGGACTTAGATTTTACCACATTACCTTCATGCCAGAGTTGAGAGGGAATAAGGGGTTTCTAACAACACTAATGAAGAGATGTTACTCAGAGACTAGTTCATTCCATCTTCCCATGAGAGAGGCAACAATGACTTTAGAGGGTGTATGATGCATCCTCTAGATTTTGATCTATGGGGTGTTGGAAATGTATGATCTAGCTACTAGGTAGACAACATTACATTGAATGTTTGGTTGTGGAGATGCAAAGCTAGGGATTCAAGACAATGTGATTGGATGGGAGCTACTAGTGGTGCATCATGAGCATCTTATTATTGTGATCTTCTAGGTAGTAGGTAGACTATTGATACCAAATAGATGAGGACATTGGTTCCTAGTTGGGGCCAAGTATTAGAGAGGATGGTGATGGATGGGATCGTGTTTGCATGGGGGCATTGCATGCTAGGGATATTATAATACTATTTGCATTAGATGGCATACAAAGGTGGACTGACATTTAGCACTAGAGGGACATTACTACAGATATGGACTTATGAGTACATTTCCATATTTAGGCTACTTTTGAAGAGAGAGATAGTTGATGGCATTCCCTATGCATACAACTATAGGGGGATATTGGCACAAGGACCACTAGGATATACATGGTTCTTTAGACATTAGCTAAATATGATGACATAGTTCATATGGAGTCCCTACCAAGATTTCTTGGGGTGGGATGACAATGAGATCCACCTTCTATAATACAAATAGGAGTGCTATCAAATAGGGTGCACAATGGTTGGACATTTGGTGATCAAGATGTACTTGCCATAGTGAGTATGCCAATAGTTTAGGGAGGGGTAGGATTTTCTTTATCATGAATAGATATTAGAGAGTGGGGGATACTGATCAGGACATAAGGAGCCTATGCACAGTTGGAGGAGCTACAACCTATGTTAGGGGGTAGTAGCGAATGTGTTAGGTGGATGTATGAATAAAATGTATGAGAGATATTTTTCTTAGCATCAACCAAGGCCTTTGATAGATATGGCAATGCTAGTACCATGGGTGAGACCATATGTAAAGTAGGGTGGAGAGTAGGATGAGGGGGTGAGGGTGAGGAGGAGAGAGATGAGGATATGGTGGATGGAAAGGATGGGGAGGATGATGAGGAGGATGTAGAGGATGTGGAGGAGGGAGAGGATGATGATGGAGATGGGGATGATAATGATAAAGGAGATGGGGGAGATGATGATGAGGGGAATGATGATAGGGGAGAGAATGATGAGGAGGGTGGGGATAGTGGGGGTGAGCATAGTGATGGGGGAGAGGATGAAAAGGAGGATAGAGGGGAGGACAGAGCTAGGTAGGAGTATGATGAGGGGGGAGATGATGAGGGGATAGAGGTGTGGATGCTAAAAAAATGGATGTGAAGGAGGATCTAGTGGATGACACAGGGGGATGCTAGTACTAGTATAGATAGGGTCTAGTTAGTTAGAGCTTATGGAGGTAATCTGAGGTCTCCAGAGTCAGATAGATTGGGTTGTATCAGAGAGGGATGGGCGATAGTGGGGAGGGATGCAATGATAGAAGAGAGGGACCAAGCTATTGTTGAGAGGGATACAATGGTGTAGAGGGCAAAGAGGATAGTGAAGGAGTCATGAAAGTTTATTACAACATTAGGGATCCATCATTTTGAGAGATGGCCATGATGATAACTATAGCACATATAGATACACAATATTAGTGGCATCACTATGAGATGGTAGTGCCATCAGAGCAGAGGGTAGAGAGCTATTAGGTAGTGAGGTCTCATTCTCAATGGACATAGAGGACACAGAGTAGTGGAGGGGTGATAGGCCTGATGAGGTCACCACAAATAGGTGAGGGGTCATCCTTGAGGCCAAACAGGGGCCATGAAGCCAAGGATAATACTAGTTGATATAGACATGATCATGTATAGAGGGGCTTTCTCTATTTTTACTTGTTATGATCTTTCATGGTTCATGCCTATGGGTAGTTAATATTGATGTAAACTATGATCATGTGCTCTGATACCTTTTTTGAGACCTTTATGAGATGTATCTATGTTATGATGACTATATGAGATTGATTATGCACATGTTTATATGCTTTATATAGATTTAGTTATGTTTTTTCTATGTGGTCTTTATATAATGACATCATACATTAGTTTATCACATGTTATGCTTAGGAAATGCTACTTTAATTTTTGGCCACATACTTTTCTCATGTAATGTATGCAAATGAAATGTGAAGTGATATGAATATGAATGAAATGTATATGATGTGAAATGAATGCTTACATATGAAATGATTTAGATTCTTTGGATTTTTGACATATGCAAAAATGTAGGATGAAGATCTCTTTTTGGTGCATCAGAATACAAAACCATGGTGGTGGTGAATGAGATAGATGATAGAAGATAGAGGAGATGAAATGAAGACCAATTAGTATGAGTTGAGGATTATTTTCTTTCATAAAATGTACTATATGTCAAAGGATCTTTATTTTTAATTGGAAAACAAAATGCAATGCATTGTGGCCATAAAGGGCCGAAGCACAAAATGCAAACCTTTTGCATAAACAAGAACGATGTAGAAAGAAGAGTGACCTTATCCCTCCTAAGGCATATATAAATGTCCCAAACTCTCAAAGGTACACTTGATTGAACAAACAAAAGACAACCATGAACCATCCTAGCCACTCTCATAGATCATTTGATATCATTGAGTGGCATAGGCACATGATCAAAGGAAAACAAAGAAACAATAAATCACTCACTAAATAGTGTGAGAGAACAACTATTCTTGTCCATTATTACTTGCCTTTTTTTTAGTGTCCTTGGTTTATGTAAAATTTGTGACGTAATAGTTTTGATTGTTGGTTCAATTGATAGTGACAAGTTGAATTAATGGTTGGTTCACATTTCTTAGATAGTAGGTTTAAGGTGTGATTGTCATTGAAGCGCAGTGCTTTGAGTTTGAAAATGTGAGTGTTTAAGCAAAAGGGGTGATTATCCACAAGGTTTATTGCAAAATTTTGGTGGGTTTTTGTAATTTTTAGAGTTTTTGAGGATATTTGATGTTTTTGTGTTGTTTGTTTCTTCAAGCATTTTATGATTTTTAGGGTTTATTTCATAAAAATATGTGATCTTTTTAATGATTTTTTTAGGACATTATATGCTTTTATAGTTTTGTTCAAGACATTTTATATTTTTTTTGGATTTTTTGAAGATGTTTTACGATTTTTTTGGATTTGTTAAGGATGTTTTATGAATTTTATGAATTTTTTAGGGACATTTTATGATGTTTAGGCCTTTTTTTAGGATTATGTTTGAATTTTTAAGATTTTTTTAGGATCATATCTAAGTTTCTAGGATTTCTTTTAGGATCATAAGGTTTCTCAAGTGTTAGTTCCAATTTGATATGCAATATGTCCAATGGATATCATGTGCTTAGGGGTATGCCCCCAATTCAAATTCAAACTCATGCACTATGTAAGTAATATGCCCCCCAAACAAGACACAAACTATGTACAAAGGCTAAAGAGAGAGTATGTGTAGATTGGCGATGCTTAGATAAGATAATAATAATAGACATTAACTAGTTAGTGGGCCATGATCAAGGAATAGGGATGTCTTACAATATGAAGGATGTGATCAAGACATGATGGGGGGGGGACCAGATGGAATCCCGATAGGTGGAGGAGCAACAACTAGTTATACATTGTGCCTGTTTACTAGGTTTTCACCATGGTACTTGTCCAAAGTGCATGTTTGCTAAGTTTTCATCAAGGCATCCATTTTTCATGACTTTTTCTCATTTTTTTGTTTCTTTAACAAGACTTTTTTCTATTTTTAAATTTTTTTAAAGAACTTTTTGCCCTTTTTTTGTTTTTTTTAAGGACTTTGAGATAAAATCAGGTGTAGTACTTGAGAAGATGCATGTTTTTGAGGGATACATGTAGTGGTTCACCCTCTAATGTTGCAAGATGATATACTCCATGTTGGAAGCATGAATGCTAATGATATTCCTATGGTGGACTATTGTAGATATGTTACTATGATGATATGTTACATTCATGACTGAGTTTTTCGTTGATGTCAACATAGCAATTTTATGTGGTATTTAACAGAAGAACAATAGAAAGATCAAGTTGATATAGAGGGCTAGCTGTGTATTCTAACTATCCAAGGTTATGGGAGATACGTCTGAGTATCTGGTGTATGTAGTTAATGTCAGAAGAAGAAATGATAAGTCTGGAAGAAGTTATGCAAGTTTTGGTGATGTTTGTTTTGAGATAGAGTTTATAGAGGCATGTTCTAATAAACTTTTTATATATCTTAGCATAATTGTTATTCTGATAATTGAGGTTGAAGATGTGATTAAGACATGCTGTGATGATGTGGCTAAGTTCGATCGTCATAGTATTATGTGTATGGAAAGATACTGCAAGGTAGAATATTAATGTTATTTCTAAGTGTAACATGTTCTTAATGTGGTCCTATAATGATTAATTGAGAAGATCTAACATTTGACTAAAAGAATTTTTTATAGAATCGATATAAAGGAAGAATATTTTTCTTTATCATGATGTGTGAAATATGATATGAAGAAGTGATTGTAAGTAGCAAAGAGAGAGAGAGAGAGAGAGAGAGAGAGAGAGAGAGAGAGAGAGAGAGAGAGAGAGAGAGAGAGAGAGAGAGAGAGAGAGAGAGAGAGAGAGAGGAATGTGAAGTTGGGCATAGCAAAGGAGAAGTGAAGGAAACTTCATTGACAAAGTTTTTCTTAGTGATCCAAGGTTTGAAATTTGGATTTGAGGTTCATGACCCAGTCTACAAGATTTGACAGTGATTAGTTTAGTTGATAGAACAAAGAAAAGAAGAACATAATAGTAAATTTCATGTTTGAGTAGTGAGCTCTTCTTGTAGTTGAAATTGCATGTTTGGGTAATGGGCTCATCTTGCATACATTGTACTACAACTCCTAACAGGGTTGGAATCTCCTAACAAGGATTCAAAGTATCATAATAGGGACTCATATGTACTAAATGTTGTAATAGAATCCTAATAGGGTCCATCCTTTGACAAGGAAAATTTATATTAGTAAATCATCTTGTGGGCATCATTTCCACCAGGGTTTTCCCTTTGATTAAGTGTTTCCCTAGTTAACATATCTAGTGTAATTGTCTATGTGCATCTTATTATGGTTGTTGTTTACTTTGGTTGAATGGTTAAGTTTTTTTTAAAGAAGATAGATGCTTTAGTTATTGGATAACTAATTCACCCCCCCCCTAGTTATCTTGGTGGACTATTGTTTCTAACACTCTAGACCCAAATGCCATAGTGACTACATAGGGTCCTTCCTGGTTTGGTTCAAATGTGCCCGGTTTCTCTCTATGCTACTGAGTCTTATAGTTCATTTTCAAGCCCAGGTCACTGACTTCAAAATGATGACCTTAGAATTTTTATAGATCCTCTTAAATCAATTTTGGTAAGCTTGTAGGTGTGTCAAGATGGCTTGCCTCCACTCATCTAGCATTTCAAGTTCATGCAATCTAGATATTCTATATTTTTCATCATCAGCAACATCTTGTACGGATACTCTTAATGATGGAATTTCATTTTAAATAGGAAGTATGGACTCATTATCATAGACTAGAGAGTATGGTATTGCACCAGTGGGAGCACACACACTTATTTTATAGGCCCATTGAGCTAGATTTAATTGTAAGTGCCAGTCTCTACTAGAGTCATTAGTTATCTTTTGGAGGATCTTGACAATGATCTTGTTAGATGCTTATGCTTTGTTTTTTCCTTGTGGATGGTAAATACTAGAATATCCATGGTATATGTTATACTTCTCATAGAGATTATCAAAATCCTTATTTTAAAATGGACTACCATGATTAGAAATGATAGCCATAGGGACTCCGTAATGGCATATAATATAGATTAGGATAAATCTTAAAATCTGCTTCCTAGTAGTGAAATTTAGAGGGATGGCTTCAATCCACTTGGTAAAGTATTTAGTTGTTGCGATGATGAATTTATAGTCATTAGAGGGAGGAGGAGAAATAACTCCGATGAAATTAAATGCCCAGTATGAATAGGGCTATTGAGATATAACTGGCTAAAGTTCCTATGCTAGTGTCTGGATCGGATTACTATGTATCTAGAACTTATGACATGTTTTAGCAAAATTATAAGAATCTTGTTCCATGGTGGGCCAATAATATCCAACTCTTACCATTTTCTTTGTTACACTCAAATCATTAAAATGGCCTCCACATATACCTCTGTGAACCTCGTGTAAGGCAGTTTCAACTTCTTGCAAGTTAAGGCATTTGAGAAAGGTTTGGTCAAGGGATCTCTTGTAAAGGGTACCACTAATGATGACATATCTAACAACTTGTCAGATAAAGGTTCATTATTCATTCTTGGAAAAGTTGGGGGTGTAGGATTTTGGCATGTAGGTAGTCATAAATGTCTTGAAACTAGGAGGAATTGGGATCAACAAGTTCACACATGAATTTAGATTAAGAGAGTTCAAATGACAGAAGAAAAAGTTTCTCAATGAGGAACTCAAAACATTCTAAATTTTGAGGCATATCAATCATAGAAGCGATGATAGCCATAGTGTCAGCTTGTTTGTTGTGTATTCTTGAGAGCTGACAAAAAGAGATAGTGACAAATTTTGATTTGAGAAAATTTTCCATATGTTTATAAGGCATTGACTTATCATCTATTGTTTCATAGTCATCATTGGCCTATCAAAAGACTAATTGAGAATTACCAAATACTTTTAAGTGTTGTATGTTCCATTGGATGACTAGCATTAATCTAGTTACCATTGCCTCATATTCTGCTATGTTGTTTGTACAACTAAATGCTATCTAATATGACTTTGGGATTATGTCTCCTTAAGGGGTAAAAAACATGATGCTAGCTCCTAATCCATTTGTTGTATGAGAGAGATCAAAGTAAAGTTTCCATTCATCAACTATTTCCATGTTATATATGGCTTCATCTAGAAAATCTATCAACAAAGGATGATCATCTGTGATGGGTACCTCAGCTAATTGATAAGTTATCACTTTCCCTTTGATTGGCTTTTTGTCCATAGATTCTATGTCAAATTCACTAAGGATGATAACCCATTTTCCTAAAAGCCCTATGAGAGAAGCTTTACTTAGGAGATATTTTAATGGGTCAATCTTAGAGAGAAGCATTATTATTTGATGTAGCATGTAATGTCCTAGCTTTTGGGCTACAAGGATAGAAACAAGGCATGCTCATTTGATGAGTGTATAATTCATTTCATATCCCACAAGTGTTCTACAATGTAATAAATTGCTTGCTCTATTTTTGCTAAGAGAGCTCCTAATGTTGTTTATATAGCTGATATATATAGAATAAATGGTTTTCTTGGAATAAGAGCCATTAGAACTGGCATATTCAAAAGATAGTCCTTAAGTTGTTGAAAAGAATCATCACATTGGTTATTCCATTGAAAGTATAATCCCTTATGTAATAGATGTTTAAAGGGGTGACATTTGTTTGCTAGCTATGCAATGAATCTATAGATAAACTATAATCTCCTTTGTAGGCTTCTTAATGTTTTCAAATTTTTTGGAGGCATTTCAAGTATTGCTTTTACTTTTTTAGGGTCAACCTCAATGCCTCATTGAGAAATGATATACCCTAGGATATTTCTAGAAATAACTCTAAACACACACTTTTGAGGATTCAACCAAAGTTTATAGCCTTCCATTCAGTTGGAGATTTTTTCTAGGATACCCAAATAATCACTTTTTCTATGGGATTTGCAAAGTAAGTCATCTACATAGTCTTCCATTAAGATGTTCATGAAGTCATGGAAGATAGTAATCATTTCTCTCTGATATGTTGCTCCATAATTTTTAAGGTTGAAGGGCATGACATTCCAACAACATGTTCCCCAAGGGCATGTAAAAGTTGTTTTGTGTTGATCTTCAGGAGCTATTTATATTTGGTTGTATCTTAAGAATCCATCCATTAGTTATAACATTTGATATCTATTTGTCATGTCTACAATGATGTCTATATTTGACAAGGGGAATTCATCCTTGGGATATTCTTTATTGAGGTCACAAAAGTTTGTACATATTCAGATACCCTGAGAGTGTTTGCTTATTGGTACCAAATTGGAAATCCATTCTACATAATCAATGGGTCTTATGAAGCTTGCATCCAATAATTTCTTTAATTCTACTTTGACAAGGAGAGCCACTTGGGGATGCATCTTTCTCAATTTTTTCTTTACTAGTTTCACTTCTAGTTTTAATGGAAGGCCATAAAGGACTAGTACAAGGTCTAATCCTAGTATGTCTACATAAGACTAGGTGAAGTTGATCTGACTTTATAGAAATAATTTGATAAACTCATCCTTTTTTTCTTTTGATAAGTAGGCTACAAAATGTATGATCTGAGGGTTGTTAGGTGTCCCCAGATTTATCAATTCTATCATTTCAACAAGCAAGACTAATCTTTCCTTTAGCGGGGGTATGTCCAATCTTCCATCCTTGAGTGCCTCAAAGAGGTTTCACCTTTGGATACATCCATTTTTAAAAACTTTTTCACAGTCTAGTAGCACCTTTTGATTTTCACCAGGAGACCTATTTTTCTCATTTTTTACTATTTTTCCAATTTTGCAATTGGAAGATGGAGTTGACTCCCCAAAGTATGCCATAATGTTTAAGTCAATGGAAAATCCTAGTTTTTGGTTACCTCATGGTATATCCTCATGAAGTTCAAAAAAAATTTCTATGGCATCATCATTTTTAAACTGATCAAATGTTGGTGGTCCTTGTTGATCCCAATCAATAAGTTTAAGGTAAACTAGGGAAATGTCATCATTGGTGTTAAATAGACTTTGGTCAAAAGAAAATATATGGGTATTGCTATTATAAGGATCATGGGCTCTATGTTTAGAGGTAGGAGGACTTGGGTTCCATCATATTTTGTCATAGGATTTTGGTCAAGTTGAAGGACCAAGTGAAGTTCTAGTGATGTGCTTATCCTATATGGCTAGTTCATCAGGATCAAAGATGTGGTCAAGGCCATAGGAATTATTGAAATTGTCACTATGGGGTTTAGTTTCTTGAGTTTTAGGTTGGGTTCTCTCAAATGTCTTTTTATCGGTCAAAGCATTCACATTCTTAGACAAGGATGACTCAGTATTAGGAAGGCTCAAGACAAATGGCTTGAATCCAAGTCACAAGATATGAGGTCATTCAACTATAGTAATAGTTCCAGTGATGCCTTATTTTTGTAGACCTAGGCCACTAAATCCTATTGGAAATATGGTCAGTAAGATATCTTGATGGTTGTCATTTATGGAAACATATACTCAACATTTCATTTATGCATTCAGAGACCAAAAATTGTCTAAGTATTAGACAATTTGCAATAGTTGAGTGAACATATCTTAATAGTACAGATGATGCACAATGAGTTATCTTTGTGACACCTTCATTATGATGTGTACTTGTGAAAATGTGTGTATATTTAGTACAACACAAGTTACAATAAGTTTGATTATGTTGGTATTTAATAGTGCAAAATAAAGCATAGTAGAAAACAAAACTGTATGGCTTTAGGAATTATTTTGGTTTCAAAATAATTACTAAGTCATATTAAGATGACTATGTGGATATTATTTTATATTATTTCAAGTGTGTGAAGACATGGGAGCTAAATGAGTAACAATTTGTGAATGTGCAAGATATAAGTAAAGATCTTATGTTGCACAAATAAAGAGTGTGAGTTGCATAATGAATGTGTGTGATGTGCAAATATTTTGGAAATTGTGTGATTAGATATGACATGCAAACTATTGTGAGAACCATTTGTAAGCCTTATGTGATGCAAAATCTGATGTAAGATCAAAGAAAGTGCAAGTTAAAACATCAAAGCAAGTATTATATGTATATCTATCTTGTGAAGGAGCTAAATTATATAATTTCATATTAGGGTAGTGGGCCCTTCTTGCATACATTATAATTGATCTACCAAATCCTAACAAGGTTGTATCAACTCATAATAGGGTTGATGCTTCTAATAAGGCCTATTCCTCTAAAAAGGACTCAAGACACTATATGTACTTCATAGACTCCCAACATGATCCTATTGTTTAGTAAATCATCTAGTGGGTATTATCCCCACTAGGGTTTTCCCTTGGCTAGGCTTTCTCTAGTGAATAGATAATGGTGTTATGAGTTCTCTATATGTATGGTTATATATATTGTTCAACATTGATGGTTTAATTTCATATGCAAGTTATAAATTAATTAACAATATTTAGTTGTGGGCAAAAGTTTGTAGAATACTAATTCACCCCCCTCTCAGTATTATCTATTTCTAACAACTGGTATCATAGCACATTTACTTTGTAGAGACTTAAAAACTTAAGTAAGATCCTAGTGAATATAGAATAGTTGAAGAAGAATTTTGAAGAAGCTCTTGAATAGATTGATCTTCTAACTAAAGAGAGAGATAACTTGAAAGATAGATACAAAGATGCAAAAGTTTACATTGGCAAAGTAAAAGATGAAATTGATGATCTTAAATTTGGCAAGGAACCTTTTGTGAAGATTAGTGTTCATGATGATATAGAAAATCTCAAGAAAGAGAATGAGATCTTGAAACATGAGTTGAAATTTTTTGAGCTAAAGTTGACTCTTAAGACTAGTGGCAATAAGAGTGAACCTGATCCAAAATCTAAGAATGAAGACCTTAGATCCTAGTTAAGTCAAGTGACATCTAAATTAAATTCTATTAAGATAGAGCATGTAGAGTTGGAAAAATAAAACATCATCATGAAATGAGAGTTGACACAAGCTAAACAATAGTTAGAGAAACTTTACACAAGTTCTGAGAAAATTGATGAACAAATATTTCATCAAAGACCTTCTTATGACAAGACAGGCCTTGGATATCTCCTTCGGGAGAAGTCAAAAAAGAAAGATGAGATTAGGATAGTCCTAGATTCTATAGTAAAAATCCTTTAAAGAAAAGTTCAAATGGTCTGATGAAGTTGAGAAAATTGAATTGACAGAGAAATTTGATGAAATTAGAACAGCAAAGCATGTTGAATAACCTAAGAAAGATGATTCATCCAAAGAGGTAAGACATGAATTTAGAGGTAGATGTTTCATATGTAATAAATTTGGACATATGATCAGAGATTGCATAGGTAAGTCTTTTAAACCTATTACTAATTTCTAGTGTTATAATTATCATGTGGTTATGGACATAAAGTAGTAGATTGTAAGAAACCTAAGTTTGATAGTAATAATGGGAATAGTAGAATGTTTAGGGATACTAACCCTATATGCAATGGAAGAAGTAGATCAAAAAGTAGATGTAATGATAGAGAGAAAAATGATGGTGAGAGAAAGTAGTTTTTTTATTACAAATGTAACAATCTTAGACATATTGCAAGGAATTGTAGAGCACCTAAAAGTTAGAATGGGAACAATTAGAGGAGAAATGCACCTATATGTCAGTTATGTAATAATTTTGGATACACAACAAGATTTTGTAGAATGGATAGAAGGAACTTCAATAGGAATCCTAATCATGGAAGGAACATCAATAGAGATAATAGAAGGAATGAGAATGAAAGTGATAATAGTTAGAAAGAAGCAGTCAAGGAACATGTTGAGGAATTTAAAGGAGCAATTATGAAAGCTCGTAATATAGAGAGTTCACATATAGTATTGGAAGAGAAATTCTTTGATACACCTTACAAAAAGTTGAAGTCACAAATTTTTTATGGCTCAACCTATCTAAATTAAACTATTACAGAAGTAGCACAGCATCAGTGGTTAAGAATGATGTTAGAGAGTGAGTTAGAGATTACACAATTAACAAAAGGTAGAGGACATAGACAGAAAGCTATGGTTCAATGTGCAAGTCTTGATGTAATCACAATAAGTGAGAATTGTAAGATCAAGGTCATTGGTAAATAAAGACAATATTTTGAGTTTGTGATAGATACACATTTATTGCACAGTGCGATTTGAAATGATTTAAGGATCACGAACAAGATTTGATGTACAATTTTTTCATGCAAAGTGTGTTCAAAAAATTGAAGAGTGATTTAACAACAATTAAAGTGAAAAGCAAGCTTGTGAAGATGAAAATTGCAAAAGCCCTAAAATCATGAATTTGAGGTATTTTAAGAAGTATTAAATATAAATTCTTGAAGTATTTATGGTTATAAAGGAATGGCTAGTCAAAGAGTGTATGATGTTAGTGATAGACCAAAATATGAGTTCAAGAAACATCCATTTGTTTCTTTACTAGATGATCCTGTAGACACATTTTTGCAAGTTCCAAAAAAATTGTTACATGTAGAAGATATAAGGAATTATATACATTGCAAAATTGAGAGTATAGGTGATGAGGAGATTCATAAGGACTTAGGAGTCATGTGTAATAATGACTTATCCCTGAAGTCTTGGTATGAGCACCTTGAAGATTTGAATTTGGTGAAGTATATGTTCTACATAGAATTTGACAACCATGAGTGGACCTGAATTATATTGAGAAAAGTACATGATGATATGTTATCATTACGTGATGCAAAAATCGTCATTGAAAATGACCTAATCCACAATGTGACAATTTAGCAATGAAGGTTGCAATCTTGTTAATGAGGAAAGCATTAGAAAAATAGTGGAAACAAACCTAAAAACCAAGTTTGACAAAATAAATATGAGGGTTGATCCTATTCAAGGTAAAGGAGTCAAATTGTTGACCAAAATATTAGGGTACAAGTTAAACCATGGATCAAGGAAAAACTTTGTACTAGCTAGATTCCTTCATACAACATATGTGATGGCCACTAAAAGGAGAAAAGTAAATTTATCTAACATTGTCAGAGTGTAGCTATTGGATAATATTGTAAAGTTAAAGAAAACAAAGAGCACATTATTTAGATTTGAGTCCCTATTGACTCATTTTTTCTTCTATGTTACAAGGAAGTTTTCCAAAGTGATAAATTTGGATAGCAATGAGTGTGCAATGAAGATTGTAACTCAAAGCTATAGATCTAAACTTGAGAACATCAAAGACCATGATATTGATAGGATGATGAAGAATTTTTAGTCTAAGATAAAATAGAGGTATATGATACCTCCCTCTATGGTAGATAAGTATAAGGATTATTTGTGCTTCATGGTGAAGATTGATAAAACATGCATGGAAGTAGTGATACCTAGAGTAAAGTTCATTGAGCCTATGGGCTATGAGATGAGCACATAATTGATTGAAGGGTATGTGCATATTATACTTGAATCTAATTAGGACACAAAATTTCCTAGATGGGGGACATATGATGAAAGATTAAGAATAGTAGAATCTAAGCTCCACAACAAGGAGAGAAATAAAAAAGTAGAGAAAGAGATAGATTCCATCCTCAAGGAATCTGGCATGTCCAAAAAATAATTCAATGAGATGAAGAGAATTGAGCTAGAAATGAAGGCTAGTGGATAGAATTTTTAGTAGCAACACCTATTGCAATGGTAGGACCTTTAGAAGGAGTGATGGTCGCACATCCATGTGCATATGCTCCCATTGTGCCATATGTAGCAGTTGTGCAAGTGTAATCTGTAAGAGCAATCTATGAGAAAGAAAGAAGGTAGTCATAGATGGTAGCACCTACTATGTAGAGGAAGTTAGGGAGACTAGTGAAGGTTAAGAAAGAATCTGAACCTGATGCCAAGAAAAGAGTAAAGTAGACCAGAAATAGGCCTAGAAAAAGGAGGAAAACCATGTAAGTGAGCATTTCTAAAATCTCAAATGATGATGATGATGAAGATAAACCTATTGAGAATGATGTGTAGGAAGAAAAGACAACCACATACAAGAAGGCATGGGAAACCAAAGGTAGAGAATTTGAATATGTAGATTATAAATATTGAGAATTTTGTTCAGTTGAATAAATTTTATATAGCATGTAAACTAGTATGGATAGGAGGCAATTAGAGAATGCTATAATAAGAAACATGATTATGAGAAATAAGAGATTTGATAGCATTTAGAATAAAATTCCTAAAGACCTATAAAATAGGGTGATCAATAGGAAGAGAAGAGTAGTAGAAGAAGATTTGAATATGAGGATCACATCCATAAATAAGTTATGTGATATTGGATCAAAAGAGGAATCTAGCAAAATTTTGAAGGTTATTGAGCCCTTGCTGAGGAATAGAAGAAGAGAAATTCTTCTAATGAGAGGAAATTGCAATGAGGTAAGGAAAGAAACAAAGGAGGCTATAGTGAAATATATGTCCTCAATACCTAAGGAGAGTGCACAAGCAAAGGCTAATAGTCTAGTATATGTATAGACAGATACACCTTCCATTAAAGAGGAAGAGGCAAAAGGGACACAACAAGGACTATCTCCACCTCACATTATTATGGGTACTAAATTCATGCAAGTGGATAGTAAACACATACCTATGGATGTAAAGGAGAATTCATTTGTAGAGTATGGGAAAAATATTGTTGGCAATATCACTATCTACACCAGTTCTAATGATGAAGAGGAAGAGAAAAAAGAAGAAGGAAGAAGAAGAGAAGAAGAAAGAAGAACAAGAGAAGAAGTAGAAAGAATAAGAAGAGAAGAAGAAGAAAAGAAAAAGAAATAAGCAAAGGAAAAGAAAAAGATAGAAGAAGAGGAGAAGAAGAAGAAAGAGGCTAAGGAAAAGAAGAACACAGAGGAACAAAAGATAAAGACTATTGTATCTTTAGTAGTAATAGTAGAGAGAACATCAACAATAGTACCTATTCCTATTGATGATGAAGATCAAAAAGAGATAATGGGCACTTTGAGACAATTTTTTGAGAAAAAAAAAATATGTAAAGTCTTTGGAGAAGACCCTTGCTGAAGTCTTGGAGTGCATGTAGAAGATAGTTTCCACAATTTTAGCTAATCTAGACTTGCAAGCTAAGGAAAAAGAGTTGGTGAAGATTTTTGATGGGGAATTCACAACCTTAGTTAAATTAGCAGTAGTGCAAGCATAAAATAATCATGATGCAACCCTATTCAAAATAGTGTGCACCAATGTGCGCAATGATCTGAAGGCACTTGATGGAAACATCAAGGAACTCAATAAGTGTATTGCTAAAGGTAAGAAGTTGTATGGATAGTGTGCAATGTCTTACACTTACTTATTTAATTTTGATGCAAATATCAAAGGCCATATGAGTGAGCTTTAGTCACTAACTAGAAAATTGCAACAACCAGAGATTAGAATTGGAGATTCCAAGAATGAGATTAAGAAGATCCTATTGGCTTCTAAATTAATAGCTTTTGAATAACCCAGTGATAAGAAAAAATACACCTAGGGGCAGCTAATTCCCATTCTCAATGCATCTATTTAGACACTAGGGCCAACTATAAGGATATTTACTCTCCTTCTTCAAGATCTACAAAACCTAGGTAGGGGAACCTCAAATTCTTTATATGCTACTAGTGTAAAGGCATACAACTAAATCTATAAAATAGATAAAACCCCTGAATCTTCTATGTTTATGTAAACATTCATGGACATGAAATAGCTAATAATAGGGCACATAAATTTGATAAACCAAGTGAGGGTAACTCTTTTCAACTCTAAAATAAAAAGGGAAATGAACTTTTCAATTAAGTTTGGGTCAACATAACCCTGATATGCAACAATAGAGAACATGTAATTTCTCAAGATGATCAGTTTTTTATCCATTGGGCATCGATTGAATCAAAACATACACATGGATACTTAAATATACTTGTATACTCAGATATTAGATCTATCTATTTATTTTGTAAAGAAATATTTGTTTTCCTAAGAACTCTCATACTTATTGAATATCCTCCTAGTGAAACCTGCAACCTTATCAATGTAAATAAGCATTTACATGGCTCTTTGTTCCAATAGAAAATCTATCTAGACATACAACCTTAAGGGATTGCAAAAGGGTCTAAGCTCTTTGTTCTTAAACACAAAACATTGTAGATAATAGAGGAAGGAGATGAGAATTAGAATGAAACTAAGAAAATGAAGCTTTTTTATTAATCTCATTGAAACCAATATATCATCTATATGCCAAAATGAAAAGAATATATACTGAACGATTGTATCTTATGGATACTCCAAAAAAAACTACAACATGTTGTTTAGAATAGAGAAAATACTGAAAATAATATGGTCTCATAGTAACCATACTAGAACTAGAACCAACCTTGTGGTTTCTCAGTTGCAAAAAATGGAACCAAAAACCTTACAAAGAGAAAAGAGAATTTATATATAGAGAAGAAGAAAGCTCCCAGATCTAAAATCTGATTCTAACATGTGTCATGCTAAAACTCTTCTTTCTGTTGTTGTTGAACTCATCTCCTTTCATCTACTGGCAATCAAAACTAATTAATGTTGTTGTAGAAATATTTGATGTATCCCCTTAAAAGTAATGAGGAAAGACACCCTTAAGGAAAATTAGATACATGTCATAATATGCAGGAGCCCTCAATCTAATTATGTTTGTCCTATTCTACCCTTTCTATGAAAGTCCAACTGCCTCCTATCGACATAACCCTATTTTCTACATTTTACTTAAAATTATTCAAGTTTTTCTTTAAATTGACCATTGAATCTGATCTCATGCATATCTGATCTAAATTTAATTGTATTCCCTCTAAAAACATAAAATCTTCAATATTAATTAGGATGTATTGAAATCATAAATCTACCTATAGCTTCTTCTAATGGAGACCTCTATAAAAACTGATTATAGAAATGAAAAATTACATCTTCTCCTACTTCTAACAATATATTATACTGCATATTTTGGATGAAAATAATTCCTCTAAGGTGTATTTGAAAACCTACACCCCAAGCCATGAACAGAATAATTAAATTGAAAATTTTAAATGATTACATAGTCAAACCTATATAATATCATTAAATTCATTTAAAATATTCCACATTTCTAAGTGTTCAAAATGGAGCTATAATTTTAATATCCCAAATTTTATTTTTACCCTCTCCTCATATCATTGGGTGCCACTTGTCAAAATTTCATTGGTCACAATGCCCAGACGGGACCCACATTTGAAATCCATTTGAATATATTGTATCATCTTAAGCCTAACATTTACCTCTTACAAACTTACAACATAGTTGTAGTATCTTACTCCTAACCTTACAAAAAATAGCTAGCTTGATTAATTGTAACATTTTACCACCTCCATTTTAGATCCCTAATCATATGATGAGGCTCCCTAAGATGCCACGTGGCCTCACCTCCTCATCATTAGAATGGTCAAAATACATTGACTTTGGTTTTCAATTACATATGGTGGGCCAACACAAACCTTTCTACCTTGTATCATGAGGGAGGACCTTTAGACAATATAACATATGATGCACATGATTAAAAACAATCAAGATTTTAACACATTTAGCAATGTTGGACATTAACCATGCTTCCCCTTGCATTGAAATGATGTTTATGTATAAATCTTAAGAGGTGGAGACATTCAAGAAAGTTTTAAAACTCCCCACCACCCTCCTTCTTGATTGCAATCATCTCCATGCATCTCCTCTTTCTACCCTTACCCGCACCTATGAAAAGTGTTTGATGTAAACAAGGGCCCGCTCGGGAGTGCATAAGGATATTTTTGTTTCTGCAAGGGAAAAAGTGTGAGATGTAAGTCCAAATATTCCAAGGGTTCACCAATTCTACAGGTGATCCATAAGTATATTGGAGACATTTATGCTCATCTTATCATGAATTGCTCTTCATTTGCATTGTCATCTTCCAGCCATGTTGTCCCCTACCTATACAATCATCCTCTATTCTTTGATTTTCTCCTACATGTGGAGCTCCTCTTCCTCCTAGAATGCAAAACTATGACATGAATTTTATATTCACATCCTTCTCTCCAATATTGCTTGTGCCTTGGTTCTTTTATTAGATGAGCATTAGCCTCTACAAATTGTGCAATCTCACCAATATCAACATTAATCTTATACCATGGTTGAGTGGGATGTTGAGCTCCCTTTCAAAATTTGAATTAGTTGGTTTGCATGCAGGCGAGAAACTAGTTGGGGGAAATCTGGCTAGTGGTACTGACCCTAGGGGAACAACAAAGGATGCTGAGAAGTTTACGAGGTCAGAATCTTTGGTTGAGGTGGACAATGGAAAGTCTTCGAGTGAATCTAAACTTTTCTGTGGGGTTCGTGACCCACCTTTGGGATCTCATTCTGCTTCTCATGTGTTGGGACAAGATCTCGAGAAGGAAAAAGAAAATGTTGTCTCTTTCAAGGAAAAGTCTTTTGGAGGACAGAAGCAAGGGGCCTTGGAAGAAAAATCTTGGTCATCCCTGTTTGGCAAGAAATGAACTGGAAAGTCTCTCTTTCCCTAGTGACTGTGAAGACTTGATGGGAGAAAGGTGAGTTTCAAGTCTTTATCCCAGACCCTTTAGTTGATTTTTCTGTGTCTTCCATGGATTTCACTCTAGTGGGAAAATTCTTAGGTGCTAGACTTGATATTGATACTCTTAGAAAGATGGTGAAAAGAATATGGGTTATTAGAGGAGAGATAGACATTTCCCCCATGTTGAACGGGTTCTTTTCATTTATCTTCAACTGTAAAGAAGATATGGATAGAGTTCTCTGTGGAGGACTATGGTCTTTTGGCAAAAGTTCTCTTACCATTAAAAAATGGGAACCCAATATGGACCTCTCAGACTCTTTCTTCTTAACCACTCCCATTTGGGCCAAACTCCCTGGACTCCCTCTTGAATTCTGGCATGAAGATATCTTTAAAGGTATTGCTAGCTCCTTTGGTGAACTAGTGGCTATGGATAATGCTACGGCTTCTAGATCCAAACTTCATTGTTCTAGACTTTTCGTAAAGGTGACAGACTTGAATCACCTCCCAACTAAGGTGGATCTAATTTCCAAGTTGGGTAAAAGAACTCAAGAAATCCTATTTGAATATTTTCCTAATTCTTGCTATGCTTATAAGAAGCAGGGGCATTTGGTTAAGAATTGTCCCTCTAAAAGTAAAAAATAGGCTAGCAGTGGGTTGCAAAGGAAAAAGAACAAGATTTAGCACAAGAAAGTTTGGAAACCCAAAGTAGGCCAATGCTAAGAACAAAAAAGAAATGAAAAACTTCAAACACAACAGATTGAGGCAGAGAAAGAGCTTGCTTCTGAGGAAGACAACTCTAAGAAAGAAGGTCCCGATTTACAATCTGAAACCAATGTACCTAAAAAAGAATTGGAAAATTAGGTAAATATCTCTAAACAAATTGTTATTTACTAGAGGATAGATGAACATGGGGAGATATTGATGACAAAATTGTTCTTGAGGATGGTGAAATCTTGGCTGATACTAGAAATTTACTAGAGGAAGGAGTATTTCCTCCTTCTCAACCTAGGGAGAGTCAGATGTAAACCTAGATGGAAAATGACCTGTCTATGGTGGAACCTCCTCCCCTGGAGGATGTGAAAGAAAATGGCTCAATTCATAAACCTATCCAAAGGAAAAGGGTTGAAAAAAAGAACAATACCAAGGGGGTAGAGACTAGAAGCAACAAAATAGATCAACATAGCAAGGCAAAACCTCTTGTGTCTAATTTGAAAAAATAAGGGAAAAAAATAGATCAACATATTATGGTAAAATTGGATGTTGGATCCCCAGGTAATCCTAGAAGAAGATCTATGAATAAAACTAGAGAGTTAGAAAGTATGCAGAATATTATGGATGGTAGGCAAGCAACTATTTTAGATTTTTCTCTAAAGAAATGGATATGAAGATCATAACTTGGAATATTAGGGGGTTGAATAGTACTCATAAACTGGACATTGTTAGGAATTTTGTTAGAGAACAAAAGCCTGATTTTCTCCTACTTCAAGAGACTAAGATGAATAAAGAGAAAGAAAAATAGATTAAAGCTTTTAAAAAATATTCTTTAAAAGCTAGCAGTTCCGAAGGAGCTTCAGGAGGAATTTTGATGTTATGGAAGAAGAATTGTTTCTCTGGAACTATTTTGTTTGCTAGTAAAAACCTTATGATAGCCAAAATTTCTAGTTCAAACCAGAAGGAAGAGTGGTATCTTGTGAATATTTATGCTCCTAACTCAAAGCCTTCAAGGAAAAAGGTTTGTGATTTTATTTCTAACTTTAAAAGGAAAAACTATTCTGACCAATGGATCATAATGGGAGATTTTAACGTCCCTCTTTATGACCACAAGAAAAAGGGAGGCAATGCAACTTAGTTGGAAGGAAGATTGGATCTAAGGGAATTCATCAATAATGAGGGCCTTATGGACTTGGACCTCCATGGAATCTAGTACATGTGGAGCAAGAAGAGAATTGGTAATGAATGTATTCAGGCTAGGCTTGACCGTGCTCTTATATCTCTTGACTGGACTAAAGACTTCATCTGTAATCTGGAGGCTTGTCAAAAAATTAGTTCGGATCATTTCCCTCTTTTATTCATTGCTGATAAGATTAATCTCAAGAAGAATTTTCCTTTTAGATTTGAGAAGATGTGGATGCAGCACCCACAGTTTGAAAATAAATTGAAAGAATGGTGGAATATAGAGTTTGAAGGTACTGCCCTCTTTAGAATTGCTTCCAAGCTAAAAAATGTTAAAAGGGAAGTCAAAAAATGAAACAAGAATAGCTTTCGAAACATTTTTGAGAACAAATCTACAGTTAAGGAGGATATTCTTAATATTTAGGAAAAAATACAGAAGGAAGGCTATACCACTGATCTCCTCCTTGAAGAGAATGAAAAGCTTGTCCAATATCATGACATCATTACTAAAGAAGAAATCTTTTGGAGATAGAGATCCCGATTTCTATGGTTGAGAGAAGGGGATAAAAATACTAAGTTTTTCCATCTTTCCACTCTAAAGTGTAGGGCCAAAACTTGCATTTCACATCTTAAAAGGGGTGATGTGAAAATTGTTGATGACAAGGCTATCATGAATGAGAGGGTGACTTTTTTCTCTTCCCTTATGACAGTTGATTCTAACATTAATGTGGAAAGTCAAGCTAAATTCCTCAAAGTGATTCCACCACTGATTGCTAAGGATCAAAATAAAGTGTTATGTTTAATCCCTAAGGATGATGAAATTTTTAAGGCTGTTAGCTCACTAGGAGGAGATAAATCCCTTGGCCCTGATAGATTCCCAATGTTCTTCTTCCAAAAGCTTTTCAAAGTGGTTGGTATAGATGTTTGTGATGCTATTAAGGAATTCTTTGGGGCTAAACAACTGCTCAAAGAACTCAATTCTACTTTTCTGTGCCTTATCCCTAAGAAAGTTGGGGCTGATTCTTCGGATCAGTTTCACCTAATCAGCCTTTGTAACTGTTTCTATAAAATTATTTCCAAATTTCTCACTTTCAGACTTGTTCAAGTGATCACGTTGATTATTGCCGATCAATAGAATGGTTTTGTCCCTAGTAGATAAATCCTTAACTCTATCATCTCTGCTCATGAGAATACTAATTCCTTGTCTTGTTCTAACAATCAGGGTTTCATTATAAAAGTGGGCATTGCCAAGGCCTATGATAGAGTGGATTGGTCTTTCCTTTGTAATATTTTTCTTGCTTTTTGCTTTGATCATAAGGTTGTGGGTCTGATCTGCCAATTGGTTTCTACTATCTCTATAGCAGTCTTGGTTAATGGTAGTTCCTCTCCCTTCTTTTTTCCTTCTCGAGGACTAAGACAAGGAGATCCTTTATCCCCCATCCTTTTTGTTATTATGTCTGATTATTTTGGGACTTGGTCCAAAAAAAATTTCTCAAGGGCTTACAACCTTCTTCTCAACCATTAACTTGCTCCCATGGTCAATTTGTTGATGATAATATCTTCATGGGTAAGGCTAAAGTGAAGAAAGCTATGATTTTAAAGAAGGCTATTAACTTATATTCTACTACTTTCGGTCAAGGGGTAAACTGGAGCAAAAAGTGTTGTGTTCTTCATTAACAACCCTATCCACAGACAAGTTAAAATTGCCAAAATTTTGGATTGTTCTATAGGTTCTCTCCCTTCCTCTTACTTGGGGCTCCCCCTAGGTTTGAAGGTCCCTGTGCTTTCTGGGAAGATCTTATTAACAAATTCAGCAAAAATTTGGTGGGATGTAAAGGTATTCTTTTAAGTCAAGCTGGTAAGTTAACTCTTCTCAAAGCTTGTCTCCAAAGAATTCCTACTTATGTTTTAAGAATTTTTAGAATTCTTTTTAAATTTGCTAAGTCAGATGATAAAATTCAAAGAAACTTCTTATGGTCTAGCTTAGACGATAAAAGGAGAATGCCTTTAATTGCTTGGGACCAAGTTTGTAAACCTTGCAGTGAAGGGGGATTAGGAATTTGAAAAACCAGTAGTTTGAATAAAGCCCTTCTAGCCAAATAGGGGTGGAGAGTGTACCATGACAATAAAGAGTGGAGTTCCATTTGGAAACATAAGTATCTCTCCAATGCTTACTCCCTTCCTGATTTCCTTGAATCTCCTGATGTTATTCACTCTTCCTCCATATGGGCAGCTATTCAGGGGACCAAGAAAACTTCAAAAAAATGATGTGCATAGAAAGTTGGCAATGGATTTAAAGTGAATTTTTGGGAATATATCTAGCTTTTGGATCACCCTTTGACTGAATATTTTAATGACAAGGCCTTAATTGATCATTGCAAGCAGAGATTTGGCCTTCTTGTTTGTCATTACTAGTAGAATGATTCATGGGTGAATTTAACTGATGTTAGCCATGTTTTCAATAATATCCATTTATCCCTTAATGTTGTCTCTCTTTACCCTTGTTTGGAGGAGATTATTTGGTTTGCTGACCCTAGTGGGAAATTCAAAGTCTCTTCTATCTTTGCTCCTAAGAATAAGAACAATCAACCTCTTTGGACTCAAGCTTGGATTAAGGGTCTCAATCCCAAAATTAACATTTTCTTTTGGACTCTTCTCCAAAACAAAATTCTGACTCTTGATAATTTGCAAAAAAGATGTATAAATTTGGTTAACATGTGTTCTTTGTGCAGAAAGGGATATGAAGATAGAGATCATATGTTTTTGAGTTGTTCTTTTTCTCAAGAAGTCTAGTCTGAGATTTTGAACTTTTGGGGCATGACTTGGGTTCATCAAAACAATGTGGAGCTTACTTTCAAGAGCTGGAGATGCCCCTCAAAGGATCCTGATGCTCAATTTCTTTGGAAACTAACCCTCCCCCATCTTTGGTGGGGTATATGGAAAGAAAGAAATAACAAGATATTCAAAAATAAAGATCTTCTAGGTTGGGTGCTTTGTCAGAATATTATCAGAGCCTTCAAGGAGATTTTTTTGTCCCAGAGGGAGCCTGCTCAGACCTTCCAACTTGATCACCTTTTAAGATCTCAAGATCCTAAGTTGAAAATTGATAATCCTAGATTAATTATAAAATGGCTTGTTCCTCCTAATGGATGGATCAAAGGAAATTTTGACGGAGCAGCCAAGGGTAACCTGAGAAGAGCATTATGTGGAGGCATTCTTAGAGATCATATGGGAAATGTTATTGATGCCATTGCAATCCCTATTGGTCACTCAAATAGTCATATTGTTGAAGCTACTACTGTACTTTATACTACCATTTTAGCTGTTGATTTGGGGTACTCCAAATTATGATTGGAAGGTGATTCTCTGAATATTATAAATATCCTTAATAATAAAAATACTACCTCTTGGTCTATAGAGGCAATGGTTATGAAAATCAAAACTTTATTTCAAAATTTTGAAAAGGTGGTCATCTCCCATACTTATAGAGAAGCCAATGGGGTTGCTGATTGGATAGCTAATCACACAGTACAAATGGGGCAAAAGATGAGGTGGCTTGATGACTTACACAAACATGTGGATCTTAAAGCGATCATTAATTATGATGTTATTCATTCTAGAGTGGGAAAGATTTGCTTGGATTAGAAATTTAATGATTTGTGGGAGTGGCCTTATGATTGTCAGTTTAGCATTCTCAAGGAGGTACATTCATATGAAGGCTATGTGCTCTCTGTACGTATCCTCAAAAAGGCATCCTTGATATCGTGTCACAAAAAATTGGTCTCACTTCTATCTCTCTACTTTTGATATTTGGGTGCCTCTAGTTTTTTGTATGCTCTACAATATGGGAGGTGAATCGAGGAAGCAAGAACCCAAAAAATATGATGATTGGAAGGCTAGGCAGGACGTTTGGAAGATTCTCCAGAAAGGGAAGGTGGCCAGCCACCTGGAGTGATTGCATGGATTCAAACCCCATGTCACCACTACCTTCTTCAAAAATTGGGCGAACGACAAAGTTACTCTACATGGAGTGTCCGTTAAGCTGACTGAGGAATTCATTTTCGAAGTCACTAGTCTTCCCATGAAAGGTATCAAGTTTTTGAAGCAAACCAGTATTTCCAATGCAACCTACAAAAAATTCCCGAAGATGGAAGAAGAGGAGCTGCAATTGGAAAAGAGCGACGACTTCTTTGATGTGCAACAGATAAAAGGTATTTGGCATGATGTGCTTGGTTGTATTTGCAAATATTTCATCCTTCATGGAAGAAGTAAAAGGGTGCACAAATTCCACTTTGTATTCCTTAACCATTTCAACTACAAGGACATAATTTCCTTCCCTTTCTATTTGTAGTTTTCTTTGCTCCAAAGTTTGAATGCCCATAAAAAGAAATAGTCTTGACCCATATTACATGAAGGTCTAATTTTAATCATTGAGGATTTTTGTAAAAATAAGTCCATTGCTTCATCCCCGTCCACTGCCAAGCATAAGTGTCCTAATCCTGTTACAAGAAAAATGGATGAGAGTGTTAAAAAGATAATAAAGGCTAAACTAAAACCCTCCAGTTCTCAGAGACAAATTGAGGAAGAGGATACTGAGGTGGAGAGCACTGATGGCTCTAATAAGGATGCCCCTGAGGAAGAGGAGGGGATGGATGCTGGAGAGTTTAGCTCTAACTTGGATGGTTACCTAGATTTGAAAGACAACAATGAGGAGAGGAGAAAGGAAGATATTATGGAGGTGAATTCGAAACAGGGCAAGTTTGAAAATGAGGACACTCATATCGTGTTTGGGGGAGGTGATAAAGAGAAACAAAATGATGATTTAGCCATTTTGAGTGAGGAGGAAAACATGGGGAAAGCTTTCACTCCTCTCAAGGAGACTGAGGGACATGATAAGGAGGGATAGAGCCATCATACTCAAGCAGAGCCTGGCGAGGTAGAACCTTTGGATGGGGGGATTCATATTGATAAAGATGGTCCTATTCCATACACCACTATTGATGATGCGGGTGACTCCATAGTGAGGGAAACCAATCTCTCCTTCCTCCACTCTACTAATCAAAAAGTTGACTCTTTCCTTCAGGTCGATTCCTGGTTATATAATGAAATAATGGGGCTAAAGAAGAAAGTGAATACCTTGCAACATAACCAGGAGGCTGACTGAGCTATTATTCAACACATGGAGGTGCAAATGGGAGATATCCATAAAAAACTAAAGGATTACAATTAGAATCTTAGACTACTCATCAGGGAAAGTGGAACAAAAATGGAGCAAGTTACCTCAAGCATCTGTGCAGCCGCGGTGACTTTAGGTAAAAGAGTTAATGAAGGAACCATATCTTCAAAGGGCCCAAGCAAGAGGAAAAGAAAAATTTTGAGGAAAAAAGAAGTGATTGATGATGCTTCTTCGACTGCTAACTCCATCTAAGATATGGCTAAGATTGGTAAGGAGGCTGTGAAGATGATTACGAAATTGCAATAGTTTCCTGGGTCTTCTTTTTTGTTCGAGTTTTTATGTAGGTCCTATTTGCTGGCTGGTTCTTTTGGTTCCTGTGTTTGGTCCTATTTTTTGGATTTTAGTTTTTTCATATGCTATAGGTTCCAAGTCCTTGTAAAACCTAGGTATTTCATCTGGACTTTTTTAGTGGTTTCAGGTCCCTGTAAAACCTAATTTTGATGCTACTTTTTAGTAGGTTTTTGGGCTCTTTCCTAGTGGTTAGCTTGTTTTTTCCTTTTTTGAGGATGTGAAAGGGTTTTGGGGTCCCTTCAAAACCTATGTTTACCATAATCTAAAACATTAATATTATACCTCTCATAAAACTTCTCATCATTTGAAGAGGAATATTGTTAAGCATATGTTATAGTTTCTTTTGTTGATGGCATGACTCTTTAATCAAATCCTAAATAAAGTTTCAGTGAGGCTTTGCAAGGATTAATTCTTGGTAGCATTTGATTTGGGCCTCATGAACACACTCAAGATGATGTAGGATAGTAAGTATTGATTTTCCAATGTTGTCTAACTTCAACATAGGCCCCTTTAGATTAGTCTCTAGACAAAAATATTTTCCCTTCACTTGCTCTATTGTAGAAATCTCACACATTTCAAGTGCTCTCTCCAAAAGACTTTCTCCCAATTGTGAACTTAGTGAATGAGATCCTCATAAAAATAGCTATACTGCCAGCCAAGTATGAGAAAATCCATGTTGTCCGTGAGATGGGGAAAATATAAAACATATGACAGGCAAAACCTAAAAGGTGTTTTATTCCTCTATAAGTGTGTTGACTTTGGGATAATTGATCATTGCTAGATATAACAAAAAAACCATGATGGAACCTAAATTCATGAGAGCCTTGATTTTGGGATATTATACGACTTATATTTTCATGCTCAATTATGGTGCATTTGTACATTGTTAGCTGGTCTAATAGCATAATGGGCTCATTCATCTAGCTAATCATATATTAATTCCTTAGCCCTTTAATCAACAAATACAACGTAGTATTGTGAAATCTTAAAAAAATCATTAACCTATTTGGTATGATGCCATGCCATTAGCCAAGTTTGATTTATCACAGACTTCTAGTTTCGCCCATTTGAGACATTTCAACTCCCAATATCTTATTAGTCCAGTGAATTTAGTTGGGCCCAAAAGTGGGTCTAGCAAAAAAAAAAAAAAAAAATTCAAATGAATGACACTTCAAACTGATCTATTAATCATCTAGCATTGATTATAATCAAATTTGACCATTAAAACATCATTAAAACTCATTTTATCACTTATTTGCAAACTCTAATTTTTTAACTCAGAGGTCTGAAAGCTAGCTTTAAAACTAACTAAAATAGATAATCTAGTTCTGAAAACTGACATGTTGATACTTTGTTCTATATCCTTACACCCTATCAAATCTTTTCTCATGACCACTTTGGGGTCAAAAGATATTGACCATCAAAATTTCCCAATTAAAACTGTCTGCAAATAAACATGTTAGAAAACAACAAAATGCTTTCAGTTTTGGCCTTGAAAATAAGGCAAATAGATACTTGAAGGTACAAAAATTGGGGTGTTATTTCACTTTCATCAGGAGAATATAAATCTATGATTTTGGATCATGAAAAATAATAGGTCAATTTTGGCAAGCTTTCAAAGTGAGGTACTCAAAATTATAGAACTGGAAACAACAGAACGGTGGTTTTCACAAATGGGATGGACCTAGGAAAATATGCAGATGGCTTGGTCAAGACTTAAAAATTGGCACACTTGAAGAATTTTCAGAGTATAAAATGATAACATAATCCATTTGGTCTTATCTATTATGGAATTAGAGATATGATATCCTGAACAATGGTGCTGATCAATTTGCCTTTCTTGACACCAGTAAAGTATCACAAAATGTATTTGAAATTGTAATTGAAAAATAATCAAATGGATTTTTCATAGGCTCAAATCTAAAATGAAGCAAGTATCTAACCCCTAGAATGAAATGCAAAATAATTTTACCATTAGGGTCAACTAGGTCAAAGTTATAATCGGTCAAACAGGACCTTCCAAAATTCAAGGCAATTTGCATTAGCATGACAACAGTAAATAGCCAACTTTGAGGGATTCAAAATCTAGCCAAAACATATCAAAATTACTTGAAAATTGAATCATAGGATCTTTTATATACATTCTAAACACTCCCAAAACAATGAGTCAAGAAACTTAATTGGGTGCAAGATATTCAAATGAAAACTAGGCTTCTTGTCATTGTTGGCACTTAAGCAAACATATAGAATTAAGCATTGCTCAAAATAAAACTTCATAGAATGATTTAAAATGAAAATTTATCACTATAGTATGCATAGAAATACTAAATTCAAGGTGATAGAAACATAAAACACCTCTTAGGACTCAAAATAGTAGTCGGTTACATATACAAGAAAAAGCGCATATAGGGCTCAAAGTGACTCAAAATTTTGGAATGGTACTCAAAATAGGAATACAATTTTGAGTCCCATCAAATCCAAAATTTTGTTAGAAGCATTGAATTTGACAAGGACAAGGTAATAAGAAGATTCTCTATTCTCAGAGAATATCTAGTAGCCAAGGTTGTAATTTTGCAAAGGCAATTGGAGGAATGTCTCTTAGCAAAGAATTCCTATGATAATTTTTACTATACTGACTTGAGCACAGTTAAAGTGGCATCCTATGCACTTTTCACACTCATCATATTAGATATAGTCAAAGGCAATTAGAAAAAGGACTTTGATAGATTGAAGATTGATTTTACAAATTGCATATCCAAAATGACGAGATGATCAACAACAGGAAACAAGTTTTTGTGATACAATTTTTGACACCTTTGCCATTGATGTCAAAGGGGGAGTATTGCATTATTATGTAGAGGAAAATTGTATAGATTTAAATGTATATGTAAGGGGGAGCTTATTTATGTATCAATGTAAGGGAGTGATAAGGAATGTAATGATCCATCAAAATATGAATAAAATTGTTATGTTTTGAAGGCAATTTTTGTGTAGTTATTTTATTTGTTTTTGTTATCTATGACATCACTTTGGGACTTAGCCAATTTTTCCAAATGATGCCATCAATGCCAAATGGGGAGATTTTTGGCAATAGGGTTAGTTATATGTCTTGATGGTTATCATTTATGACAACATATACTCAATATTTCATTTATGCATTCAGAGACAAAAAAAAATTTAAGTATTAGATGGTTTGCAACAATGCAATGAACATATCTTAATAGTACAGACGATGCATAGAGAGTTAGTAGAGAGTTAGATTATTTGTAGTTGAGGAAAGCTTTGTGACACATTCATTATGATGTGTACCTATGTGCACTTGTGTATAGTTAGTATGATGTAAGTTACAATAAGTTTAACTGTGCTGGAATTTAACAACACAGAACAAAGCATAGTAGAAAATATAGCTTTATAACTTTAGGAATTATTTTGGCTTCAAAATATTACTAAATAATGTTAAGCCAACTATGTGGATATTATTTTCTATTATGGAAAGTGTGTGAAGACATAGAAGTTGATTGAGAAAAAAATTGTGAATGCACAAGATATAAGTAAAGATCTTATGTTGAGCAAATAAAGAGTGTGAGTTGCACAATGAATGTGTGTGATGCACAAATATTATGGAAGTTGCATGATTAGATGTGACATTTGAACTATTATGAGAACTTTCTGTGAGCCTTATGTGATGCAAAATTTTATGTAAGATCAAAGAAAGTGTGAGTTACAACAACAAAGCAAGTATTGTATGTATATCTATCTTGAGAAGGAACTAAATTGTATAATTGCATGTTAGGGCAGTGGGATCTTCTTGCATATATTATGATTGATCTACCAAATCCTAATAGGGTTGTAGAAACTCCTAATAGGGTTGAGGCTTCTAACAAGTCCTAGTCCTCTAACAAGGATTTGAGACACTATATGTAATTCATAGACTCCCAACATGGTCAATTTCCTTAACAAGATCCTATTGTTTATTGAATCATCTAGTGGGTATCATCCCACTGAGGTTTTCCCTAGTTCAGGGTTTCCCTAGGTAACAAATAATGGTGTTATGAGTTTCTATGTGTATGGTTATATTTACTATTCAACATTGTTGGTTTACTTTCATATGAAACTTGTAAAGTAATTAGCAATATTCAATTGTGGGCAAAATTTTGTAGAATACTAATTCACCCCCCCTAATATTATCTATTTCTAACACATCTATCATAACCCTTTTTCTACATGATGGAAAATCCAAGCTTGTAATTTTAGGGTCGTATAGGGGTAGGTTATTTTTCTTCCTTGGCCTTGTTAATCCATGTAGACATGCTCTCGTAGATATTCTCTTCATCCAAGTCACCTCCACTAGTGAAAGTAATGGAAGGTTTCTTCTATAATGTCAATTTAGGTTTGATCTACATAAGTTGTGCTTTTCCATACCACTTGGGAGAATGGGGTAATTTCCCAAAGTGAAAAGCTTGTGACATGGAGTATTCATCACAACCTTGACCTTTGATTTTGAGCTTCCCTTTGGATGTGATCTTGAGCTTATTAGGATTGACATACTTGGAGGAATCAAGTGGTTGTGCTTCACTGTTTACTTGGACTTGCCATATTGTGGTTCCTTTAAGATTAGCACAGAATTAGAAGGGGTTTGGATCACTAAGAATGGTAACCTCTACATTTTTATAGGAAATTTTTAAGAATTGGTGATATGTAGAAGGAATATCTTTCATTGCATGGATCCAAGGGTATCCTAGTATTATGTTGCAATTCATTTCAATATCTAGGACTTGGAATAGTGTGTTCTCGGTAGTTGGACCAACTCTTACAAGAAATATGATAAAACCTTTGGAGAAGTGTTCACCATCATGATAAGAATTTATTGTAATTCTCTGAGAGCAATCTCCACATCTTCTTTAGAGTAACCAAGACCCGTGGAAACTTCTAAGGTACAAATGTTTAGTCTTGCTTCACCATCTATCAAGACACATCTAACTTTGGTATTGTGGATAAAGACCTCAAGATGAAGGGGACCATTATGGTTAGGTCTTCATTTAAGAACATCTTGAGGTGAAAATGTGATATGTTGTGAGGTGGATAAGTTCCCAACCATGGCCTAGAATTGGGAAACATCAATATTATCTGGAACTACTAACTATTTTAGGGCTTGATCCAAGATCTTTTGATGATAAGGGGATGCATGTAGTAGGTCCAAGATGGATATTTTTGTAGGGGTCTTGTTGAGCTGGTCAACAAGGCTATAATTAGATGAAGTAGGAATATTAGGTCTACCTGGGGGTGTAGGTCTAGTAGAGGTAGTAGGTCTAGAAGGAGATACAAGTAGGGTGACATTGGTATTACATGTAGTGATAGCACAATGAGGATCTTCATCCTTTAAGGTGAATGTGGATATGTGGAATTCAAACTCATTGAAGCAATTAGAGGTGGAGTCATATCCAGTATGTGTGTAATTAGCTTGCGAGTTAGATTTTAAACTGGATGCTTTTCCTTTGTCATGATTATCCAAAGGATATTTAAAAGTAGTGTGATCAGAATTGGATGCTAGCAGTAAAGGATCTATAGTTATTATACCATCATTAATGAGATCTTGGATTTCATATTTGAGTTAAAAACATGACGTGGTCTTGTGTCATTTGGTGCGGTGGTAATCACAAAATTTGTTATCATCCCATCAAGGGGCTTTTTTGTTAGTTCATCCTTGATCTATGGTAACTGCAAGAATTTATTGCTCAATAATTGTTGTAGTGTCAAGTGGTATCCCCAAGGGTTTGAAATTTCTATCTTTGGTTTTGGAGTGTCTCTATGGTCTATCTTGTGTGGGGGTCTCAGTCTTCTATTGTTAAGGTGGCATTTGATTAGGAGTTTGTGAGTTTTTAGGGTTTTCACCTTTAAGGGTCAATTGAGATTGTACTATGCTAATTGTTCATGCATCCACAATACTATCATTGGTTACATTTTTATTCTTGGAGAAAAAATTTACCTTGTCATTAGACAAGTTCATATTGGTATTTTCCTTATTTTTTTAGGATTCCTTTACAAATGAGGTCATCTTCAATGCCAGCTCCCTTTTTTATTAGCTTAGAAATGGTGCTTGGACTTTTGATCTTGAGTTCATACATTAAATTTGGAACTAGGTTTTCAATGCAAAAATTAAATTGTTCTTTCATAATATTGAGTGAGCACTGAATAACAAGGTTTCTCCAATGTAATAAGAATATTATGAGTGGTTCCCCTATCTTTTTTTTTTTAAGCATAGATCACACAACATCACCTCGTTTGTTATGTTGAAAGTGAAGTGAGATATGAATTTGTTTGCTAATTTTGACCAAGATTTGATGTTGCCAGGTAGTTTGGAGTACCATTCAAGAGCCATCCCACCAAGAGAATGAGGGAATAGTCTCATGAGATATGTGGGCTTGTCACTGAGTTTGGTACAAGAGGCACATAATTCTTTGATGTGATCAACTAGGTTGCCTTTTCCTCAATATTTTTTGAATACAAGAGGCACATAATTCTTTGATGTGATCAAATAGGTTTGGTACAAGAGGCATAAACAGGCTTGTGTCAAAGGAATTAAGATGTAAATACCTTTCTATGTATAGTTGTTTCTTCTAGATTCCCAATTCCTTGACTTGTTTGGATAATTGTTTGAATTATTGTAACAAATCCTCATTGGGGTGTTATGTAGTGCCTCTTGTGTTTGCAGTCTATACCTTGTTATATTTTGATTTGAGAGATATTTGATACTCTTATTATTTGTACATTGAGATGACTTGAGGGGCAGATGTTATACTTTGATTTCAATATCATAGATGCTATACTACTATGCTTTTTAATTTATCATGTTTGTACATTAATGCTATTTTTGAGATTACAGCAGGTCTATGATAATATCTAGTTATTTGGTATTTTAGACATATCTTTGATTCTATTATGTGATGGATTTTATGCTATGTATATTTATTTTACTCTGCCTCATTATGTTTTGTGCAAATTTGAGTGATGTAAATGGATTATTTAAGTATAATTGAATAAATGGTTAAATTAATTATTTCATGCATTTATTTCTTTGGCTATGTTATTATAAGAAATTTCACTTGATCATGTGTTTAGTGTATAGAATTTATATGCCTAGCAATAACACATGGAGTTAGTAATTTAGCTATTCATATTTCACCAATATCAACCTTGTATGGTCGACGTATCCTTATTTAATTGTTTAAATTAAACTTTTAGATGATTATTAAATCTGAACTCATCTACATTATGTGATTAGACAAGTGAGCATGTCATGCATTTAGAGGTTTCCATTGTCACAAAACTCATTAAGAAATTCTTTGGTTTTGGGTCTTCGAGCTTCTAATTTTATTGGACTTAATTTATGGCAGCTTTGCCCTAGATGAATTCCTATTTCTAGGAATAGCCTATTTTTGTTTAGGTTGAGTCAAAGTCTAGCTAGTCTAACTGGCTATTTTTTCTAACCAATTATTCACTCAAAAAGTGAATAAGTATGAAAAGATGAATTTAATTCCTCACTTCTTACTTTTGAAAAACATAAATTTGAGAGCTTTTTTGAGATTCCACTTCTAGAGGATTACATTTATGTTCATTGTGAGAGCCATGAGCATGGGATCTTCACAAGGTTAGTCTTATTGGATCTGAATCGAGTAGACCATGCTATGGTGTGAATTTTGGTGGTTTTAGCAAGTGATTTATTTTGCTATGTTGTTTCCTATTTCAACCATTTTTTTATGTCAGGTAGAGCTCTCCCATTTTCTTTTTTTAGCTCTAATTCTATTTTTTTTTTTGGTACTTGTTTGTCTAGAGGCTGAGAACTAGTTTTCCCCTTCATTTTTGTTTCCTAGTTCTGCCCAGTTGGTCAGGTATGAACATTTCCCCTATTTTTGGGATGAGGTTTTGGGGTTTCACACCGTTATGCTGGCCATTTTTGCATATGATGTTTGAACCCCAAATTTTATTAGATTTTTGAGGCTTTTGTTCCCAAAGACCAAATGGTTTTTAATTTCAAAGTTTTCCAATTTTGGGGGTTTTTACCTCATTTTGTGTGCTTCCTTATTCTTTTGAGTTTTCTTGGTATGATGTAGGTCATGGACCTGGATCATCTGTTTGGATGTCAGTTAGACCATTGTTGCACTTTTTTTTTACATTAAGATGCATGTCACATTCATCCTCCTGAGACTATTTTTGGTTGAGTGATATTTTGTATTGTGTTCTCATCCAATCCTTGTGTTATGATCTTTGTGATGGTGGTGCACCACATATGAATACGTGTGCGTACATTTTTTGGATGAATTATGAGGCCCAATCTTCCATAGTACTTCTAAGAGTTATGACATTGGGGTTGGGTTGGGAATATGCATACCTACATGCACTCATTGTTGAATGAGCATGGGTAAGGTAGGCTAGCATATGGAGGGGGCTTCTATCTCTATCCTAGTGATCATGGTTCCATAGGTTGGCAGAGGAAGATTTAATCAAGTGATAACTAAATGATCACTAGGTGGTAATGAAATTTAAGATAATAAAAAGATGCAGTGCACTAGAGCCTTCTAGTTGAGGAGTTGAATTTGCACAGTCTAAGTTTGGGCTTTTGGATGCCAAGAGACTCTCCATGATGTCAGCCCCTACATAGTAGCCGATTGAGTGTCTTACCAAGACCTGTAGTTTATGCATTGTCTCTGATCTTAGTTTTAGTCATCATACTATTTGTTGTGAGTGTTATCCATGGACATTTTCTTTATGCATGTTTTTGGTTGGATCATTATCTCCATTAGCATGGTAGGAGTGGGCCTATAGGTTCCATTTGGTTGGGAGGCATAGCTACCTTCACTAGTTCTAGAAACTAGTGTACAAAGATGGTTCTTTATTCTAGTATGACCATTTTTGGATGTTTTCACTTGGTACTTTGGGTTTTGAAGTATGATTCCTTGTGATTTATGCTTTCATTGGAATGCTTGGTTATCATGTTAGATGATGAGTTTGATTTGTAGGATTATCTTATTCTTTACTCCTATCATGTTAGATTTCCTAATTCTTATGTTGTATCACATTTCAATAGTGATGTGCTCATAAGATAGCATAGATGATTTGGTTGGTAGTTGGGATGTTACATGCAGGGGATGGCTAGGATTCATGAGGTCTCGTGATGTCATTATGTTTGGGAGGAACTGTGTACTTAGTTTGGTTGTTCAATTTATTATGATGTTGTTTTAGTAAATTTTAATGTTGTTTCAATATAGTGTGATGTTGCTTTTAGTACTTTTCCTTCATTGCTATGATAGATGGTTAGATGCAGTCTCCATCTAGTAGCTATTATTTCAAGTGTCTTTGCCTCAATTGCAGATTTGGTACTCCCTAGTGTGGAGGTTTGATTTTCTATTTTATCCCTTGTTTTGTTCTTTAAAGTAATTTTTTATTTCTTTGAGTGACCCTACATCAACATTGGGTGATACATTAAAGTATTACACACTCAAGAGAGAAGAATTGTGAGATATTGGAAAGTATCACATGCCCATGTAAACTCTATTGTATGACACTATGTCTTATCATACACATCTTGGAGAAAGGTCATATGACACTTGTAAAAAAATGTATGCCTTCTTGAGAAGCATCATCCAAACCCTAATTATTGTACACTCGAAAGTGTCCCACTCTAAACCCTTCTATCCAAACGATTCCATGAGATTGGAATGTTCGGATGCCGGCTTAGAGCTCCCTATCCATGGAGTGCAAGAGAGTGTATTTCAAGTTCAAAGGCTCTCAGATGAGCCTTAGAGATACTCTTCTTGCTAGTAAACCATGCAATGGGAGGTTCCAAAGACAAGATGCAAGAATGCAAATGTCCCAAGGAGTTCCTCAAGGATGCAATGCAAATATGAAGACTACACTAGAATGAATATGCAAAGTGCAGCTATGCTAAAAATGGATGAGAGTGTTACTATCCAACTATTATACTATGTGAGATTAAGCTACATGTAAAAATGAAAGCTAAGCTAAGATGCTATGGTATGAGAGAATGTAGACAAGAAATAGAAGTTCTCCACAAAGCTCCAAAGAAATCTGTTAGAAAACCTGCAGCATAACAATGTTCAAAAGATGGATTGATTGAGGGGGAAAGCTCTCTCCCTTTTAAAGATGTATGGACGGTAGAGATCAAGATGAAGATGGTGGATGATCAACGGTGGAATTTGAAAAGAGGAGTGATCCATGTGCACACACAAATCAACCAATAGAATATAAGTTGACTTGTCATATAAGACAAAAGTCACAAAGCCTTTTCTTTTAATTGTAAAATAGAAAAAGGACTTTATGTGTGCACTTTAAGTGGGTTAGAAGAATGGGGTCTTTTATTTAATTAAAAGGGGACATGTTCTTTTAATCAAATAATGAACTTAGGATAGCATAGTCAAACTATAGGTTATAATCAAATAAATTGATTATTAGCAATTTGGTCTAGGTAAATGATTAAATTAATTTAGCCAAAATGCTGAGAAGGGGGCTAATAGTCTAGATGACCATTTTTAGGTGATTACATTTGCCCCTCTTTGACTAATGCGTGATCGATCTGGGAACACATTATGTCAAAGAAAATTGAAACCAAGTAGACGATGATAGATATAGATGTCTAATTCCGAAGAGTGAAATGTAGAAATAGATAGCAAGTCCTGAATGCACAGCCTGATAGTAGTAGTACTGAACACTAGGAAGAGATGATGTTAGAATTCAAGAAGAATACTAACACTTAGAAAAGCAGATAGAGTGAGAGCAAGTGAGAAGATCAAACAAATGCTCCTAAGCAATGATAGAGTATTTCTGCCCCCTCGGGATCGAAATTGAAATGAGGTAAGGGGATGCAAAAAATGGCTAGAAATGAGAAAATTAGAATATAGCAATGTCCAAGATGACAGATAGATGATTAGAACCCAAGAATGACTATATAAAAAAATTGATAAAATGCCCCAGTTTGACTAGAGTTGACCTTGAAGGATATAGCATAAAAATAAGGTCGAAATGAGTAGAAAGGTGATTTTAGACATGAAATAGTGAATTTAAGTAGATATGAAGTATGAAAATGATGAAGACATGAAGAAATGAAGATGCCTCAGTGATGATTCAGAGATTAGACCTCAAAAGGTCAGCTAACTGCTCAGAAGAAAGTAGAATTTTAAAAGACAATTTTGACCATCAAGATGAACTCGAATTTGGATTTCGATCCTGAAAATAAATCTAGGATGTCAAAATTATTTAAGAGGTCAAAACTTTAGATAATGTGATGACAAGATAGAAAAGAGATGAAGCGAAAGATTAAGAAGGTGAAAAGACATGAACAAGAAGAAAGTAAAGAAATATATGAAAGGAGTTAGCTGATATGTCCATGAAAAGATGAAGAGAGAGCTCTCCCCATATGAAAGAATGCAAGACTAAGCTAGAAAATGAACCTAAAATGCAAGCTAATATGCAAAGTGGTTTACCAACAAGAAGCGCATAACATTTAGACTCTTAATTTCATCATTGAGCATTTATTAGGGACATCATGAGATCATACAACCATCACTAGTATAACTATGAGGATATGAATATGATCGATATCAGATAGGTATGTGGAAATCCAATCTAAGCATCAGAGACATGTAAGTCAAGATAACTACACGATTAGATTCCCTAAGTTTAATTTAGCAAGATTACACCTGTATCAAGGCATAAGCGCCGGGATAAACCCTGAGTGCGGTCTTGCAAAAACAATCAAGGATGATACATTTATAAGTCAAAGTGTTGAATAGGACAAGCATGAATGCTTACAACACTATAGACAAACAAAAGTATACCCACAAGCAGAAATCAAGAAAATATGTCCCATGCCCCCAGTCTTCTAGTCAATGACATCCTTGAAAGACTATTAGGGAGGGAACACATGGAAAAGAAATCATCATAGACAGCACACAAAGTAGATAAATGTCAGCATAGCTCAGTCATTTAAGTGTTAAAGTGCGTGTGTGTAAGTCACTTGGTCATTTCTTCAAAACTTGATTCTGATAGTGAGAAATATCGCGACATCAGAGACCATAGGTAAACTATCTAAAAAGTGTTAAAAAACACTTGATGTCAAGGTGGGGAAGTGTTGAGAAACACTATTTTGTGAGTTGTCAAAGAAACCCTAATGCACAAGAATACCTCAATAGGCTAAGTAGCTATGGCCCCAAGATGAGGACAAGAAACAATTCCAAGCCAGGAAATGTGTAGCGAAGTGGATGATTGAGACTGATAGACATAGGTGCGAGGGTTTCAAGTAGTGCCTGTTTCTAGGTTTTCACCACTTTGACAGATTTTTTTTTTTTTTTTTTTTGGTGATACATCAAAGTGAGGTTTTCACTAAGATGATCATTTTTTCAGGACATTTTTTGATTTTTAAGATTTTTTTCAGGATCATATATGATTTTTTTTGGAATTTTTAGAAGGTTTTAGATATCACTAGTTCTCAAGCAAGATCACATCATTTTCTCCCAATGTCTAGCAAGGTATAGGATATGATGGAGCAACGAGCTGGTGGATATGCAAAGATGGATGAAAAATGAGTATGAAGCAAGTGAAAGTGATCCTCAAGGACGCACTCCTCAAGAGTACCCAAGCTAGGGAAAGAGGTGAAATAGTCATATGAAGCATATTTTGGATAAGCAATGGAAGAAATGAGCAAGATAGCATGTAGGATAAGCAGTGAAGCCAACAAGTGAGAAAGCATGAAGCATGTAGTCCAAAAGAGTAGACATGTCAAGAGACCTATGAGAACCAAGTTTTATTTATTATGATCAAGACCAAGGGGTCAACTAGATAGTATAGCAATGGGATAGAGCAATAAGAATAAAGCTCAAGATGGAGGCTATGAGTGAATGGGAGAGCACAATAGAAAATCTCATGGATAAGATAGCCAATATGAAAAGATAGCTCAACATTGCCAAGATCAAAGAGAGAAGAGGGGATAGATGGATGGTGGAAGAATTACACATGATGCCTGTTTGCCAGGTTTTCATCATAGTACTTATCCAAGGTGCCACAAGAAGTAGTTTTCACCATAGGATGCATTTATTTCTCTTTACTTTTGCTACCACAGTGCCACAAGAAGTAGTTTTCACCAAGGCACATTTTCAATTTTTTTCCTTTTTTTTTTTTTGAATTTTTAGAAAGAGCTCAAGCTTTTTGAATTTAGATAGTGCTCCTATAGAAAAGATAAGTCATGATAAGCCAAGACCATAGAAAGGTATGCTCAAAGATGTTGATAGGGTGATGAAAGAGAAATGGTAGTAGGAAGAATATATGGAGGATAAGAGTTCATGTATAGAAAGGAGGTGTAAGCTTTAGAGGATTTCATGAGGATAGTTGAAATATTGGACAAGATCAACATTGACACACACCTTGAAGGGTATTGGAATGATGGAGGAATCATGGATGAAATAGTTTGAGATTTAGATGTATGAGGTGGTAGAAAAGATTTGGAAAAAAGTGGAGTGGAAGGCTTTGGAATATTTTTAGGAAGATTTTTGGAAGAAGATGGAATGGAAGCCTTTGGAAGCTTGAATGTCAACTTTGAAGTATTTTCAATATTCAAGTCTTTTAAAAGAGACTTGGGAATCCATATAGCTTTAGATTTTCCTTTGGATACTTCAAAACACATTTCTTCAATAATGGGTTTGGGAATCCATATTTTCTTTGATTTAGCTTTTTTAATAGTGGACCTTTGCGGTCTCTTTTGTGCATTCTCCTTCTTAGCATTCACATGTCGATTAGATGGGACATAGTGATCTTTATTTTTCAATGGATTCTTATGTTTATTCTCACTTCCAAAGGACTTGGGATTTGTGGATGAATAAGGATGATATGACTGGTTTAGATGAATAGATGGGTGATAAGTCATCAAGGATGAGCGTCTTTGTTGATCTTGAGGTATGATGGGAGAGCTAGGAGTGGAAAATGTAGGATATGATGGAACATAAGGTCCCAATATAGATGGAAGGTTTGAAGGCTTTAGCTTTGATGGATAAGGACCAAGGATAGACTTAGGAGGTGCAAATGGATAGTGAAAAGGGACATCAACATCTTTAGAGTGAGCAACGTGGTCAAAGCCATCAATAGACTCATGAGTAGCTTTGACAGGAGTAACATTTTTAATACAAGCACTTGAAGCTTGAGCACAATTTTGAAGTGGATATGGAGAAGTAGAACATGAGGGGATGCTTTGATCTTGACAAGTAGCCTTGGATAGCATATGAAGAGAACTTTTCTCATAATTTTTAGTAAGCTCAAGGGAGATAATGGAAGTGGTATCTTCATCATACTTGGGGGATGGAAAAGACATAGGATATGGAGGAGTGAAATTTTGAAAGAGATGAAAGGGTGCTTGATCTTGATCTTTCTTGACATTTATAGCTTTTTCTTTTTCAGAGTCCTCTTGACATGGAGCCACTTCTAAGGACAAGGGAGAATGAAGAGTGAATGGAGTAGTGCTTGGATTAGGCATAATAGTGCATGAAGGTTGAGGATGTTTAGGATTAGTAGCATAGAAAAGGTTTGTAGCCAAGTGAAGGTTAGCTTGAGTTTCCTTTAGAGGTAGCCCTTGAGGATACACGTAGTCAATGTGGAAAGCATTAGGTTCTTTATTTGATGGAGGCATGTTGGAAAGATTTGAAGTGTTGGGAGATGCATGAGTGTTGGAAGAAGTGGAAGATATAATAGAGCTGCTGCTAGACATAGGTTCATTAATGTAATCTTGCTCAAGAGAAGTATCTTCACCACATGAGTCATTAAAGGTATCAATAAGATCTTGGATTTTATGTTTTAGCTCAATGCAATCTGAAGTACTATGCTCATTATGTTGATGATAGGCACAATAGGTATCCAAGAATGGATTTCCATATGAGCTAGACTTAGGTAACATGATGATCTTATTGCCAAGAAGTTTTTGCAAAGTGTCATCATAAGAATCTTCCAAGGGAGCAAAAGTTCTATTAGAAGTATGTCTAGGATCTTCTTGTTGTTTCTCAAGTGAATAGAATGCATTCATGTCTTCATCATTATCTTGGTCAAAGATAGGTCCATCATGAAATTTTGGAATAGGCTCAAAGTAGGTATCACTTGCTTGACCTCTAAAGTGGTCTTTAGATCTAGAAGATGAAGACATTTGATGTCTTGAAGTAGAGCATGTAGACCTAGAAGAAGAGGATGAACTCAAAGAAGGTGACTCACATGCATGTAAAGACCTTAAGGAAGATTCATGTAATGATGCAATCTTCTCCTCTAACCTTTTCTCAAGTTTAGACTTCATTTCCATCATGCGCTTAGAGAGACGAAGGTAAGAAAGATCATTTGTCTCTTCTAGTTCTTTGTATTGTGCATATAGAACTTGAAACTCTTTAGTGACATGGAGGATATCATGATCATCTAGATTTGGTTGAAGTTTGGTAACACAAGGTTTAGATCCCATAGTTTTAGATGCAAAGCCAAGCATAAAAGAGCCTAGAAGATAACTTGATGTTGAAACTATAGGAGGTAGAGTGTTCACTTGCCAAGATAGTAGAGAGAGATTAAAGAAACTTGTCAAACAATATGTCCAAGAAACTTACGACATGAATGACTCAAGTCAATAGCTAGGCAAGATGCCCAAATAGCCAAATAGATAGAGCAAGCAAGGTGACAAGTGAACAACTTTCCCAACCCAAGAGTGTAGTCAAGAAATCAAGGTAACCATTTCAGCAAAAGGATAACTAGCAAGTATGCATAGACCATGAAGATAGAAAGACCAAGAGCACTAAGACCAAAGAGTCACTTTAAGCATGTTCAAGCACTAGAGACATATAAAAGAAAAGTCAAATGATGAGACTCCTCTTAGCAAGCAACACAAGAAAATGTTTGCACTTGATGTTTTGACTTGGTTGACAAAGTTTGACAATAGTTGATAGCATAGCAAATTTGATGTTCAAAAGCAATTTCTTTCCAAGCAAGATAGTGACACATGGAGTATTCTTCAAACAATCAAGCAAGGGACAAAGAAACCTTACATGATACAAGCATATGTGACGTCTCAAAAGAATTCCCTAGAATTATCGTCATGTGTATGTTCAAAAGATTTTCACAAGTATAGCACATTCGAGAACACATCAAGCAATATCTACCTAGAAGTCATGGTTCATTACTCAACAACTTAGCCCACGCTTGATGCTCCTTCGCCTCACACCAAGTGGTTGCCCACAAGAGATATTGGCTTTGTCATGGAAATGCCATAAGCATAACCAAGGGAACACATATGGTGAGTGTAAATCTTGGGGTGATCCGGGTAGTCCACTAGGATCGATCCTTGCACCAAGAAGTTGAGCGGCTAAAAAAGGGTAGTTACTAACTTAGAGTGTTTAGATAGGGCTTCCGTTCATAGTGTTCCTCTTGCTCCCAATTACGGGACACCTCACCTTGCGATGAGTAACCGATCTCGCGATCACAAGAGTACCTTAAGCATTCTTGCCTAGTGATCTCCCTATGGTCGAAATCCCATAAGCGATCACACTAGACAAAGATAAACACTACGTCTACCAAGGTTTTGTGTCTTTGGTAGCTTTGATTTTATAGTGGGTTGGAAGAGCCGGGTAATCTGCTTGTCCCCACTTGGGTCGTTCCTCTCAGGTTGTCCGAGAGCAGGCCCTCTAAAGGATTCTAACTACACAAAGTGGATCAAATTTTGGAAGTCAAGATTTCTGGTTCACCACAAAGGTGAAGAGCATACTCTCCTATTCCAATCATTTTCACCCAAACACGCCAAAAAGATTTAGTTGCCTCTTACTCTTGAAACCAAATGGTAAGTCAAGATTTCTGATTCACCACAAGGGTGAAGAGCATACTCTCCTATCACCAAAAGATCCCAATTGTAAGTTTGAATGTGCCTAAAAATAAACAACTAGTATGTGTCGCACATGTAAAATTAAAGAACAAGCAAAATTGAGTTTTTATGCATTGGGCAGCCCTGCAAACAATTGTTAGTAGCTCTTGTGCATTTGAAGCTTTGACATGCGTTCTTTTTATGCAATGTTTTAATTTTTTTCATAAGGATGGCAACCTGCAATCACAACTTGTTAGCACCACAAGTTAGTGTAAAATAACATAAAATAATGCAATAAAAAGTGGTTAGTTTTCTCAAAAATCTAATTTATCTTCCAACCAAGTGCATGCAAAGAAAGTGCAAGTTAATCACAAATGCTCTCATTTTTACTCTTTGATTTTGACCTAGTCAACAAGATTGGACTTTTTTGCTATGATTTCGTATCCAAAAATGAAAATGAAAAGAAGAGACCCCTATTAAAAATTAGAGAGCTTTCCAAAAATGTAAGAAATTTTAAAAAATCTCTTCATTTGCTCCCTAGAGATTGATTTTTTCAAAATAGGTCAAATTTATCAAATCGAGTTTTTAATCCTTAATACGATCTCAAAATTCAAAACACAAAGAAAGAACCCCCATTAGAATTCAAAAAACTTTCTGAAAATGTAAGTTTTTTAAAAAAAATCGCTGATTTGCGATCAGAAACGACTTTTTATGAAAAATAAAGAAAAACTCATAACTCCCGAAAATCACGTCAAAATGCTCTGAAAATCGGACTGAGACATATTGAGCATATATCCAACCTAAAAAAAAAATTTCAGAACCAAACTCCAAGCGGTTTAAAAGATATGATCAAATCTTTAAACCAACTAAGTTTTTGGCCTTCAAACCAATTTACTTATGGCTTGGCCTTAAAACCAAAGTGATAATTCTATAAAAGCATTTGATTAGACCCAATATGCTGCTGTAAAAAACCAGAGATAAGAAATGAAAGCAAATGGAGCTGAAAATTTGATTCAAGCCCCACGATGGGCGCCAAAAATGTACACTCGAAAGTGTCCCACTCTAAACCCTTCTATCCAAACGATTCCATGAGATTGGAATGTTCGGATGCCGGCTTAGAGCTCCCTATCCATGGAGTGCAAGAGAGTGTATTTCAAGTTCAAAGGCTCTCAGATGAGCCTTAGAGATACTCTTCTTGCTAGTAAACCATGCAATGGGAGGTTCCAAAGACAAGATGCAAGAATGCAAATGTCCCAAGGAGTTCCTCAAGGATGCAATGCAAATATGAAGACTACACTAGAATGAATATGCAAAGTGCAGCTATGCTAAAAATGGATGAGAGTGTTACTATCCAACTATTATACTATGTGAGATTAAGCTACATGTAAAAATGAAAGCTAAGCTAAGATGCTATGGTATGAGAGAATGTAGACAAGAAATAGAAGTTCTCCACAAAGCTCCAAAGAAATCTGTTAGAAAACCTGCAGCATAACAATGTTCAAAAGATGGATTGATTGAGGGGGAAAGCTCTCTCCCTTTTAAAGATGTATGGACGGTAGAGATCAAGATGAAGATGGTGGATGATCAACGGTGGAATTTGAAAAGAGGAGTGATCCATGTGCACACACAAATCAACCAATAGAATATAAGTTGACTTGTCATATAAGACAAAAGTCACAAAGCCTTTTCTTTTAATTGTAAAATAGAAAAAGGACTTTATGTGTGCACTTTAAGTGGGTTAGAAGAATGGGGTCTTTTATTTAATTAAAAGGGGACATGTTCTTTTAATCAAATAATGAACTTAGGATAGCATAGTCAAACTATAGGTTATAATCAAATAAATTGATTATTAGCAATTTGGTCTAGGTAAATGATTAAATTAATTTAGCCAAAATGCTGAGAAGGGGGCTAATAGTCTAGATGACCATTTTTAGGTGATTACATTTCTATTGTACGACACTATGTCTTATCATACACATCTTGGAGAAAGGTCATATGACACTTGTAAAAAAATGTATGCCTTCTTGAGAAGCATCATCCAAACCCTAATTATATCGCATGACTTTTTTAGAAAGGTTGTACAATACTAGAAAGTATCATACAATGCTAATTTAAAGTATTGTCTAGGTTTTCGAAAAAACTATCCAAGCAACCAGTGGGCACTTTTGATTTGATCAAAAGTTCTTTTGAGGTGTTTTGGATAACCTTTATGGTGTTCTCAAATAACTTGGAATTTCATGTTGAATTTGATATGTTTTTGGATTCATATTTTTTTGCATCCTTCTACGGTTAGTCATTTTGGTCAGTACTGGCATTTGGAGATCTATTATAATTTGGATGTTTGTTTAGTCTTCTGTTGTGATCTTTGTGATCCTCGTATGTTTTATGTCGGGTAAATCCATACTTGTTTAAATTTTTTTTTATCTTGTGTTATATTTATCCTTGTTTCCAATGATCTTTGGGTGGGGCATTAAATGTTGAGTGGTAGTCTTTTCTTCAAGTCTTTTATGTCTATGAGTAGATCTTTTTTTGTGGCAAGAACTATGTCTACTCACTTTTGAATTTTCTATATCTAAAGACTCAGGTGATGTGTCACTCTGAGGTGGAGGTATGTTGGCACCTCCAAGGAAGAATGCTCCTTGTTTTTGTACTTGTTGTGGTATCAATTGTTATTGTTATACCATGGGTTGTTGTTGCAATACCTATTGTGTTTGTTGGTGTGTCATTTGTTGTGGTTTTTGTTGGGATACCTCCATTGGTTGAATGTGAGGCCACATATGTGATTGTTGTTGTGGAGGTATCTGTTGAGTTCATTGTGGTGCATGTTATTGTTGTAACAAGTCTTGTTGATAGGCAATTTATTTCTCTAGGAACTTTTGATATTGCAACTATTGTTTTAGTTGCTCTTGTTGTTTAGCAAACATAGCTTGTTGTTGGAATTTTTGTTGGTACATCATGTGTAATTCAAGTGGATTTAGGTTGGGTTGTGTGTTAGGGACATTGAGCCCTTTTATCACTTGAGGTTGTTGTTATTGTGGATATTGATTTGTTTCATATGTGTTAAGTAGATTTTGACTTGGTTGTGTGTGAAGTCCTTGTACCACTTGAGGTTGTTGTCTTGGAAGTTAATAATGTTTGTTAGAGGTGAACATTGAGTTATGGTTTTTATTTTGATATGTTTAGGTTTTATATTTTCACCTTGGGACATCATATTGATTTGACAATGAGACTCATTCCTTTGGGGAATTAGAAAAATGTCTATAAGACTCTTTCTTTGTATCAATAGGGGTTTTTGCAAGAAACATTGACATTTGACCTAGTGTACTCATAGGGGGCTCCATAGTATTTGATGTCATGGTAGTTGGTAAAGTTAGGAGCAAGGGTGCACTTTGTTGACTATCCTCCAAAGGAGTTATGTGTGGCATCCCTATGGTACAAGTTCCTTTAGGAACTTCTTGTTGTTTTATTATTTGATTGAGATTAATGCTTAACATACTTTTGGGGTACTTGGGAAGAGTCTAGTTGCCATTGATCAATGGAGGCTCATCAAACAAGGGATTGCTATTAATGTCTCCAAATGTACTTTGGAGGATTTTGAATGGTTGATTCTTGGTGTGATATTAGATGTTATCTTTGTGTTTGAAAATTCTAAAGGTTGTTTACCCTTGTCCAAAATTATTCATGGTTGGTATCGATATGAATATGGGTTCAAAATTAGGGCTCCATTCTATGTGTAGGGGAAGTTTTTAGAGGGAACGTCATGGTAGATGTATTGTTGAGGGTTGGCGGATACATGCTTAATGGGCCTATGAGCAAAGGTTGTGAGGCTTCAGTTTGATCTGTGTCGAGTGTTTGTTAGGGTTTCTTAGTATTCTTCTACCTTGGATGTGTTTTAGGTTGTGCTCTAGGTTGTGTTTGTACCTTGAAAAACAAGGGTTTGTATAAGTCTCCTAGTCTCTAAGCTAATTGTGTCCTTATAAGTGTTGGCATGATACTAAGGATGTAGATGTAATGGAAACAAATCCTAAATGGACTCTATACCTCCCAAGTGTACACCTAAACCACCAACTACACTCTAATAGTACCAAGTGTGCCCTTGGTGCACTTGGGTCCCTAAAGGTATGCAATTGGTAAGTAGAAGGTGTGCAGTTGGTAAAATAGACTAAAATTTGATAATTAGGATGTGGGTATGCAAGATATGAGCTTTTTTGGATTTTTAGGGGTTTTGGAATGTTATGCAACCTAAGGAAGTGCAAAATAACCTAGTGTTTTGATGTGGAAGATGAAAATTTCTTAAGGGAATGATGAAAAATGTAAATGTGAGTGATGTTTTGGATTTTGACTAATGGGGATGAATATGAATCTAAGATATGAAAAATGCAGATTAGGGTTTGACTTTAGACTTTGAAATAGTGTTAAAGGTTGATGTATGCAAGGTGGATTATGTAAAGTGATCTATGCTAGGGTTGATAATGAATTTTAGGATATGCAAGATGAGGATGTGAGATTAAGAAAATTGATAGGTTTGACAAAGGATTTTGACAAGTTGATTGTTTGATTTGTTGATGGGATTTGATGTTTGGAAGAGAGGCTATGATTTTGGATAATGCAAATTGAAGGGTTATGAAGCTGTGGTTAATCAAAATGATGTTTAGGAAGACTCAATATGTGATAATTACATGACAAGGGTGTATGTAAGGTTTTGAATTTTGGAGAAATATTTGGAAAGTATTAATCTAAGAGTTTAACCTTGTGAAGATGGACTTTGGAGCTTGACCAAAAGAGATAAAAATTGAAAAGATCAAGTTGATAAAAATTGCAAGGTCAAATCCATCTTGACATAGATATATTTTGACCTGAAAAAATGACAAAAAAGATGACAAAAAAGACTATGGTCAAGATTGATCATCCATCAACACTAGGAGGTACTCTAGGATTCATACTTTGTTATGATTTTTGACTAAGTTCAAAGGGTTTTGGGTTCAAAATGATGATAATGAAGATTGGATATGCAAGATGCAAGGTTCCTAGGATGAAAAGTTACATTTAGGGCAGAAAATTATGTTTAGGGTTGTGCTTAGAGTGAGAACCTATACAAGCTTCTAGAAGCAGTTCTAGGCTCCTAGAATGCAGTCTAGAGGCCAAAAATGGTTATTCTAGAAACCAAGTGCATTATGATAGCACCAAGTGTGCTTTGATAGTACCAAATTTGCCTATGGTGCACTTGGAGCTAATTTGAGAGCAATTGGTTGTTTCATAATGTAGCTGGGAGAATGGGTCAAAAGTTTGTTGATTCTGGACTAGGTGATTGTCAGACTATTATGCCAGAGAGCTAGATTGTTGGTCTTGATATTGAGATAAAAATAGATATTTATAATGAAGGTTTGGACATGAGTAATGAAGCCTAAGATGTGAAAAGTGAGGGTTAAGATATGCAGGATGTAGTTTAGAACATGATCAAAAGGGGAACCTATACAAGCATCTAGTGGCTATCCTAGAGTCCCAAAATGCTATTTGGAAGTCTAAACTAGTTGTTCTAAGAACCAAGTGCACTCAAAAAGAACCAAGAGTGTGCCTAGTGCACTTGGGTCCTTTAAGAGAATAGTTGGTAGTTTCAGAGCGTAGTTGGTAATTTGGGCTAAAACTAGACTGATTTTGGATTCTGTGATTTCCAGACTATTGTTCTAGAGACCAAGTTGACAGGGGATAGTGTTATGATCAGAATGAAGATGAAAAATGAGAGTTAGTACATTGGATATGAGGACTAATACATGAAAAATTAGAGTTATGGTGTGTAATAATGCAAGTTGGGAGATGCAAGATGAAGATTAAGGGCTGAAATGTGAAAACTACGTGATGAAAAATGAAGCCTAAGGAATACTGTTAGTTTAAAGAATAATTTTGACAACTGAGTGTCAATACACTTAACCATTTTTCCACTAAAAAATGTCGAACAAAGAGTAGGTGCTAAGTAATATCAAGTGTCAAGCTATAACAGTAGGTGTCAAGTGTTAACAAGTGCTGAGTAACAGTAGGTGCCAAGTGTTAACAAGTGTCGAGTAACAGTAGGTGCCGAGTGTTAAGAAGTGTCAAGTAATAGTAGGTGTCGAGTGTTAACAAGTGTCGAGTGTTAACAAGTGCTAAGTAACAGTAGGTGCCGAGTGATACAATTTTGTTTAGGTGTCGAGCTATCCCAGAAATAGCATGTGCCAAGCATCAGCAATGCCTCAGGAGCCAAGTAACTCAGGATATCAGCATAAGAGTTTGTGATTGCACAAACTATGATGTAAACTATTTTTGTAGCCGACATAAGATAAATCTCAAAAGATATAGAGATAAGAACGAATCTTTTACATTTCCTATGCAATTTGCATGCAACCAATTGGAAAACTTGGAAAGGCATGCAACCAATCAGCAAAAGATAAGTATTGAGCGGGAAATTGAGATTCAATATGGATCGTAGATCCATATCTAACCCTAAGTCTTCAAAGTTTTTTTAAGGAAGATGAAAGGTTCATTGAAAAAAAAATGAGAGGAGTAGAGAAAAATTAAAAAGGAAAAACAGAATGGTATTTGGCGAGAGGAGACTTAGAAAGTAAGAGCAGCAATTCATTAATCAGTTGATCAGAACAAAGCAAGGTAGACAAACAAAAATCAGATCTCAGAGGATCAAAATTAAAGAAAGAGCCAGAACAAGTTCCTGCATTCAGTAATCAAGGATTGCAAACAATCAGGTTTATAATACCTAATACTCTCTTACCATTGTATTAGAAAGAAAATCCTATGTAGATAGGTTGGCTTAACAGCTATTTGTAGATCCTTATCAAAAGGTGATTAAATCCTTTAACAGGGTGACACTTCATGTTAAGTGTTTGAAATCCTTTAACCAGGTCACTATTGACACAGTGTAAAGCCTTTAACAGGGCAGACCATCAGAAGTGGTTGAACAATATTGCTGCAGTAATTTTTGTGGGTATCATCTCCACCCCAGTTTTACCTTCTTATTCCTGGAGGGTTTATGGGTTACCAAATTCCAATGTTATGTGTTGTTGATGCATGTTTTTAGTTTCATGTTTACTTGATATATTTACATGTATGCAATTTACTTCCACCTAAAAAATTTATTGGCTAAAGTGTGATACTTTTGATTCACACCCCCCCCCCTCTCATAAGTACTCTTTCCATATTTGAATATTCCAACAATTGGTATCAGAGCAAATCCAAGTTCTCACAAGGAAAAGCCTAACAGCTTGGAGGAAAAGATCTAAAGATGGAAGCTTTCAAACTTGGAAAGATCATTGAAAATTAGGTGATAGATGTGCAACTTGCTCTGCATAGCTTGGAGGAATTTAGAAACAAGTTGAGAAATTCATTTTAAAAAAGGAAGGATCTAGCCATAGCCGAAAATGAGATAAACTAAAAGGAGATTGATACCACCAACATATTTTCCAATGGAGACACTAAAGAGTTTGATGCAGCAATAGCAGAACTGATGGAGAAAAACAAAGTTCAAACAGAGGAGATAAGATCACTCAAGATGGAACATGAATCACAGGCCATAATGATATGTGAAATTACTGAACAAAAGAAAAGAGCAGTTGATGATAAGGTCATGATGGAAAATTACAAAAGAAATCTTGCAAACAGACTTGAAGAAAAATGTACTGAATTGACAAGAATCTCAAACATGCAAATGGATACACTTGCCCAAATGATGAAACTTCATCATGAACTCAATGTGAAAGATATTGAGATCTCTACTTTGAATATGCAAAATTAACAAATGTAGAGTTAATTGAACAGAGAAAAAGAGGTGGCAGAGAATCTCAACAAGTCAAGTGAAGCCATCAAATATTTTGAGCAATTACTGAAATCCCCAAGATCAACCCATGATACATCAGGACTTGGATACAACAGCACTGAAGTTGGAGAATCATCAAAGAGTGCAGAACAAAGAAGCGATAAAGGTAACGATGTTAAACCTACATGTCATTTCTATGGAAAGAAAGGACATACATCTAGTGTATGCAGAAACAAGAATGCCCATCAGCATGATAAACCTAAAAGTATAAACCATTGTCATAAATGTAAGAAGCAAGGTCATCAAGCATATGAATGCAGAACCAAAACTACTAAGACAACAAGATTTGAGGGTCACTATCATAATTGCAAAAAATATGGACATGGAGCTTTTGAATGTAGATCAAAGCCTATGTGTACATTAAATCAACCAGCAAAGACATCAAACCATGAATTTTGGGATTACAACACCAAGTACAGTTGTCACTATTGTCAAGAATATGGACATACACCCCAAAATTGCATAAGAACACATTTCAAGGGAAACTATAAAAGATGGTTGAGTCAAACTACATGTTTCAGTTGCTTAAAAACTGGTCATGTTAGTAGGAATTGCCCAACAAGGTCAAAGGCATCAAGTTCTAAGTTCAACAATGGAAAGGAAAAGATAGATGTTGGACATATCAGAAGTAAAATGAATAAGACATGGAAGAAGAAAGATGAGTATAGAACATCAAGTGTAGAGATCACTTCACCTAATAGGTCAAGTGATCACACTTCATCAAATTAAGCAAGAATAAGTGTGTGGCATTGATAAACCAAGTTACATCATACATCAGTTTCAAGACATACAAGAACTACAAAGAAGAAATTAGCATAAGCAAAGATGCTAAGTCAAAATTGAGAGTTTTGCAAGATCTGTCAAAGTTGTCTTCAGGTGCCGAGTTGCTAACAATGACCGAGTTGATAGATGATGCTAAGATGTGAAATATCAATAGGAGCCGAGCAAAGTGAAACACAATGGGTGTCGAGTCATGTTGAAACCCTTCAAGTGCTGAGTAGACAGTTGTCAGCGCACTAAGCATTAATTACTCTATTTTGAAGGTTACATAAATTCAATTTTTGATCATTTTCCCACCATTCAAATGAGAAGCAAAGTCGAGAAGAGTGGAGAAGATCAAGGTCAACTCAGAAGCCATTTGTGAAGATTTCAACAATGATTTAGGACAAGTTTCATCGATTTGAGGTATTTTACTTAAGTTTCGAGCTATGTAGAATTTATAAACTTGTTTAAATCGTAAACCCTAGTTTGGCAAACAATGGCATCTGGGTCAAGAACCACTCAGGGTAGAGAGAGTCATGAAATACAGCTAGTCAGCAATGAAGTTAAACAACCTGAATTCAAGCCCATTCCAAAAGTAGCATACAAGAATGATCCCGCAGGTGCATTATCAATTATTCCTGATAAAGTTGTTATGGTGCAAAATGTTCATAGATGTTATAACTGCAAAATTGGAGCCATAGGAGATTTAGAGATCTACAATGCATATGACAAGCTATGTGAGAAAAAAAGACTGAAAGATGAGTTCTCAATAATAGAAAGAAAAGGATTAACCAAAACCCTAGAATTTGTAATTTTTTTCAAAATTGAATGGGTATGAATAGTTTTGAGTAGAATACATGATGGAGCCTTTTGGTTAGAGTCAGGGCTAGTAAAATTCACCAAGAAAACTATTTATAGGGTTACTGGTATTCCAACCCTAGATCGGCCGAAGACCCTGCGAAGTGACAAAAGGGAAGTAACAGAGAAAAACACAGGTGCTAAATGGAATAATAGAGGAATGACTATTGACACAGTCATAGATCCCCTACTAGATTTTTCTGTGAGAATCATTTCACACAAATTCTATCAATCAAGAAGGTTAAACAGTATACCTTGTATAGCATTTGATGTTGCATACAAGATATTTAAAAAGGATCACACTTATGATCTAGCAGAGCTCATGTTTCAATAGATTAATGAGAATCTGGGAGCTATAAGGAAGAGCAAGGGAGCTCAGTGCAAATTTGGATCAGTTTTGGTGTGCATATTTTTCTATCCAATGAAAGAATTCCCTTCTATGGGTAAGGTAAGATGGAGGCCAGACAAAACAATTGTTGAAAAAATTAATGGATACATTGAACAGATGGGTGAAAATTTTGATGCCCAAATGACTAGTTACTTTGAGGACTTCAAAAAGTCCATGAAACAAAGAATGAGGATTACAGTCTCATTGACTGAGAAATATGAAAAGGACATTTGTTTTCTTGTAGATATAGATTATACCTATATATAAGTAGTTATACCTAGAGTAAGATGGCTTAGGCCACTAGGTTATGAACTTGATATTGATCAAGCTTTTGTAGCGATAACAGCCCTCCTTGCAGAAGAAACTGATAAAAATGTAAAAGCTTTTGGAACCTATGATGTTGTTAAATCAAGGGTGATAAAAGATTTGAAGACTACTTCTATAGTAAAGAAGAAAGAAAAAATGGTGAGACAAATCAAGAGAAAATTTGGTGTTGAAGAAGAAGGAATAGCAGAAGAAGAAGGAGAAGACATTGAAGAAGAGGGAGATAAACCTCAAGGTCTGACTCAAGGGTTAGGACAAGATAAAGAGGAAAGTGTTGAGGAAGAAGAAGCTGAGGAAGCACAAGTTAAAAGAAAGGCCACAACTCCTCCTGCTCCTCAATCCAAGGGAAAGAAAGTAGCTGCTCCTGCACCAAAGAGACCTACCACAAGGGCTATAGTACAAAAAGCCCAAGAGGAGGCAAAAGGAAAGAAGAAAGACTCAAAGAAGACTGTTGCCAAGTCTAAGAAAAGAAAATTTGTTTCCCAACTTGAAACAGATGAGGAGAAGACAGAGTCAAAGGACAACAGTCAATTTCAAGTGGTAAGACACAAACCTTAGACTGCTATTGATAGATTATGTTCAAAAATTAGGAATGATGATTTGAAAGGTTTAAAGAACCTGAATTTTTATAAGCTCACCAAAGAAGAGCAAAATAAATTAGAGGAATGTGTGTATGCTATGATGGCTGAATATAAGCATACACCTCTAGAATTAGATGAATCAATGCCTAAAGAATTGTACAAAATTGTAGAGGATAAATGGCATTTTTGTTTATAAATGGAAAGGGAGATAAGGGAGTGAACATTAGCTAGATTGTTGCCTGATTTGTCTAGAGATCAAGTAACAAATGTAGTAAAAAGGCATAATAATAGATTCACTCCCAAGCATAGAGCATTTAGCATATTACAGAATAAAATTGAAGAGGAAGTTACAAAATCCACAAGATTGTGGAAAATAGTTTACAAGAAAATAGAAGATGTGTATAATGAAGAATATAAGGTAGAGGCAAGTGCCAAGATAAGAGAAAAGAAGGTGTCAGGAACCAAGGAAAAAGAGAAGGAACAAGTGGAGAAGAAGAGTGAAGAAGAAAAGGAAGAAAAGGCACATACAAAGGGGAAAGAGGAAGAGAAAGATACAGCTGAGCCACAAGATCAAAGTGTGCAAGACACACAGGTATCTCCTCCTAGTCCTCCTCATTCCACCATCACACCTGTAGATATTATAAAAATAAAAGATGTTACAGACACTTCAAATCCAAACATCAATCCATTAATTGCAGAGGATTTAGAAATCCTTGACCAATCATCACTAGTAGCAAAATTAAGTTCAAATCCTGTATTGGTTAGTGTCGATGAATTACAGAATCCAAAAGTTAAAACAAAGATAGTCAAGGTGAAAGTACAAGTGCCACCCTCGACCATACAAACTACTGGTATTCTATTTCTTCCACCACCACCTCCACCAAGTGTAGTCACTTATACACTTCAAATGTCAAGTACAACAGCAGGGGAAATAAAAGAAACATCTAAACAACCAACAAGTTCAACCCCACCTAGCAATCATAAAAGGGATACTCAAGCTGAAGAAAAAGATGAGACAAAGAAGAAGGAAGAGTCTTCAATACAAACATTGGTTGCATTACCAAAATTTGGTACTCCAACACAAACTCTTCAGCAGCCGAGCACTGATGGGTTACAACTACAAATCAGGACACTAGGCTTGAGCTCATCAAAGGTAGTCAAGAAACTTCACTATGGAGTTCCTAAGCTTGATGAAGAAATAAGGATCCCATATTATGAATCTGGCAATCTCACTGAAGAGAAGATTAATGAAGTTCAGAGTGCATTAGACAGAAGAAGGAGACAAGAAGCACTAAGAAAAGAACACAAGCATAAGCTTACCTTGAATGAAATCAAAGACATATTCACAGAAGCTTTTTTCGTATAGTCTCCAGATGAGTCAAGACCAATTATAGAGCAACTATCTGATATAGCTGACCAGGTGACTAGTGAAGACCAGGAAACAAATGCCAAATTGCTTGAATGGTTAGAAAGGAAGTTCCAAGGGAAGGTAAATAATAAAATATCTGGTGATATAGCACTGTCACAAGTAGAACTAGCAAAGAAAATTAAAACAGTTAAAACTATACTAGGAAACATCTTTTCCCTGTACAACAAGTTGTGTGATTTTTCCACATTCACACAAGACACTAGCCAAAAAATACTGAGCTTGGAGAATAATCTAAAGATTTCTAGCATGCAACTCCCCACAAATCTAGCTCAGAGTGAGAAGCATTTTTCCCAATTGCTTCACACACAAAGAGAGTTAGTTGTCTTAGCAGCAGAGGAGGCAACCACAAAAGCTAAATTGATGCAAATTCAATCCTCAATAACTCCTCATTTGGAACTACTTCACAAGGATCAGATAAATGTAGAGACAGTCCTCAAGAAAGACCCTAATCTTTCTTCATCTGATGAACTTGTACACCTAGCAGCAGAGATTGCCATCCAACATAAGTCATTAGATGTCGCACTAGTGAATTGGGATACAGCTCTGAAGGTACTCCTTGAAGTAAATAGTACATTTTTGGCCAAGTATGGCATTTCCTTGTAAGACCCTTGACATAAGTGTCAAAAAGGGGGAGAATAAGTATGGGGGAGTGATAAGAAGAGATTAAGTATGGGGGAGTTGTACAGGAATGAAATGATAAGTATGATCAGGAATGAAATGATAAGTATGATAAAAAGGGGAAGATAGAAAATTTTGGGAGACTTTTTTTTGACAAATTTTTATTAGTCAGAATGCAGAAACAGGACAGAAATCACTGGGTGTACATATAGGATCAACTAACAAGGAGTCATAAGGATCTTAGTTAAGTGTTTTTGCCACTCATGTCAAAGGGGGAGGTTGTTAGTTTAAAGAATAATTTTGACAACTGAGTGTCAATACACTTAACCATTTTTCCACTAAAAAATGTTGAACAAAGAGTAGGTGCTGAGTAATATCAAGTGCTAAGCTATAACAGTAGGTTCCGAGTTTTAACAAGTGCCAAGTAATAGTAGGTGTTGAGTGTTAACAAGTGATGAGTAACAATAGGTGCCGAGTGTTAACAAGTGTTGAGTAATAATGCGTGCTAAGTGTTAACAAGTGCCAAGTAACAGTAGGTGCCAAGTGATACAATTTTGTTTAGGTGCCGAGCTATCCCAGAAATAGCATGTGTCGAGCATCATCAATGCCTCAGGAGCTGATTAACTCAAGATATTAGCATAAGAGTTTGTGATTGCACAAACTATGATGTAAACTATTTTTGTAGCCAACATAAGATAAATCTCGAAAGATATAGAGATAAGAATGAATCTTTTACATTTCCTATGCAATTTGCATGCAGCCAATTGGAAAACTTAGAAAGGCATGCAACCAATCAGCAAAAGACAAGTATTGAGCTGGAAATCGAGATTCAATGTGGATTGTAGATCCATATCTAACCCTAAGTCTTCGAAGTCTTTTTAAGGAAGATGAAAGGTTCATTGAAAACAAAATGAGAGGAGTAGAGCAAAATTAAAAAGGAAAAACAGAATGGTATTTGGTGAGAGCAGACTTAGAAAGTAAGAGCAAAAATTCATTAATTAGTTGATCAGAACAAAGCAAGGTAGTCAAACAAAAATCAGATCTCAGAGGATCAAAATCAAAGAAAGAGCCAGAACAAGTTCCTACATTCAGTAATCAAGGATTGCAAACAATCAGGTTTATAATACCTAATACTCTCTTACCATTGTATTAGAAAGAAAATCCTATGTAGATAGGTTGGCTTAACAGCTATTTGTAGATCCTTATCAAAAGGTGATTAAATCCTTTAACAGGGTGACACTTCATGTTAAGTGTTTGAAATCCTTTAACCAGGTCACTATTGACACAGTGTAAAGCCTTTAACAGGGCAGACCATCAGAAGTGGTTGAACAATATTGCTGCAATAATTTTTGTGGGTATCATCCCCACCCCAGTTTTACCTTCTTATTTCGGGAGGGTTTCTTGGTTACCAAATTCTAGTGTTATGTGTTGTTGATGCATGTGTTTAGTTTCATGTTTACTTGATATATTCACATGTATGCAATTTACTTCCACCTAAAAGTTTTATTGGCTAAAGTGTGATACTTCTAATTCACCCCCCCCCCCCCCCCCCCTCTCATAAGTACTCTTTCCATATTTGAATATTCCAACAAGTACAATATGAAATATGAGGGATGCAAAATGAGGACTAATAGGGTGCAAAATTAGGCCTAGAGGATGCAAGTATGTGGCTCAAAATATGTTAAATACAAGTATATGCTATGCAAGGGTGGAATCTAAGTCATGCCAAGCACTCCTAAGGTTACAAGTCTCCATGTTTTCAAAGTTTCAAGTGTTTGGGAAAAAGTTTGCAATGTTTTACCATTTTAATAATGTTTGAATGTCTCTAAGGTTCAACATGTGTTTTGATGTGAGTTTTCAAATTTGTTTTTTATCTTGATTAATTTTATTCACACATGAAAGACACAATAAATAAGAATAATTGTTGTTAAATTGAAAAGACACACCACAACCTAGGCTTTAAGACTATATCCACTAAGTTCTCAATTGAACCAAAGTTTAGTTGTGCTTATCCAAAGTAGACAACCTAGGATCTTCGCACCAGAGGCTCTATCTTGTAGCACACTCACTTCTTGAGGCTACCAAGACTTGAATACCAAGGGTCATCAATTTCCAAGGGATTTTTACCTCTTCTAAGGATCATGAGTATGTGGGATGTCTTTACTAGCATGGGTGACCCCCTAAGATAGTGGATAGAAAGATTTTTGTCATCTAATACAAGGTTTTTATTTTAAACATTCCATTTGGAAAGTGAATGATGAAATTTTGTAGAATGTCTCCAAACCCTAAGATCTAGGGTTTGATGCACCACAAGGGCACTCGTGGAGAGCTATCATGTAGAAATACTATCAACACATCATTAACTATGTTGGTTTTGTTATAGCGGATGGAATGCTGACCTAGATTTGGCCTGTTACCACTTTTAGGTTGACCCATGAGACTCACCAAGTGGTGAGTCTTGGTTTTAAGGAAGGACTCTAAAAAATTTGCATAGATTTCTCTTGCACCTAAGATCCACAAATGGCAAGGGGAGAGGATATGTCCATGTAATTCCTAGGGTTATAAACAATGCATAGATTCCAAGTAGAAAAGAAAATTCATTTTACTGCACCAAATGAAGTGTTATCTAATCTAATAAAGCCACACACAAGGTTTGAACAAGCACATGGGTTTTCAACAATGTCCTACAAACAAGAACTAGTAGTTCTTAATGAATATATATTCTCCCAATGATCACCACATGCTATAAATAGATCATTGGTAACACAAAAAATCTAATCTAGGTCCTAGAAAGAAGCTAAAACCCTAGATGTAGATTTTGACTAAAACATGTGCTTTTTGTGAACAAACTATTCTCTGACAAAGAAGATTATGCCCCAGAAGGCCAAAAACTCTTAGGAGGTCCCCAAGTATGCTCAAATAGTGCTAGTTGTGCCCCTAGTATAGTTGGGGCTAGTTTGAGAATAGTTGGTAGTTTTGGAGCGTAGTTGGGAGACTAGGTGTAAACTATGGGAAAATGGAAGCAAACAAAAACCTAGAACATAGAAAATTGAAACCTACACTACCAAGTGCACCCTGATAGAGAAGAGTGCACCTCTAGTGTACTTGAGGCCCAAAAGGGTGGTGAGTCTTGGTTCTAAGGAAGGACTCTCTAAAGAATTTACATAGATTTCTCTTGCACCTAAGATCCACAAATGGCAAGGGGAGAGGATATGCCCATGCAACTCCTAGGGTTATAAACAATGCATAGATACCAAGTAGAAAAGAAAATTCATTTTAGGGCACCAAATGAACTGTTATCTAATCTAATAAAGCCACACACAAGGTTTGAACAAGCACATGGGTTTTCAACAATATCCTACAAACAAGCACTAATAGTTATTAATGAATATATATTCTCCCAATGATCACCACATGCTATAAATAGATCATCAGTAACACAAAAACATCTAATCTAGGTCCTAGAAAGAAACTAAAACCCTAGATGTAGATTCTGACTGAAATATGTGCTTTTTGTGAACAAACTATTCTCTGACAAAGAAGACTATGCCCCAAAAGGCCAGAAACCCTTAGGAGGTCCCCAAGTATGCTCAAATAGTGCTAGTTGTGCCCCTAGTGTAGTTGGGTCTAGTTTGAGCATAGTTGGTAGTTTTGGAGTGTAGTTGGGAGACTAGGTGCAAACTATGGGAAAATGGAGGGATACAAAAACCTAGAACATAGAAAATTGAAACCTACACTACCAAGTGCACCCTAATAGAGAAGAGTGCACCCCTGGTGCACTTGAGGCCCAAAAGCGTGTACTTGGTAGTTTTGGAGCATAGTTGGTCAGGTATGAACAAAATACAAGGGTTATGGTGACTCCTAGGCCCCTAAAACAACTTCCTAATGCCCCCAAGCATGCCCTGACAGAGAAGAGTACACATTTGAGATAGAAAGATAAAAAAATGCATAAATGAAAGACATAAACAAGTTATTGGGCCTCCTAATTAAACTAGGTGTGATAAGAAAGAGTAGATAATCATTATACCTCTCCAAGTGAACTCCTTCCTTACACCTACAAGCACAAAATAGGGAAACCCATGTTAGTTTGCATGATCTTCATGTCAGATTCACCAATTGTAGGACCAAAAAATAGATTAGAACCTAGCATACTATGAAAAACCACAAGATCTAATCAAACTTTATCCAAATTGCATAACATAAACCAAAAGCCTCCTTTTCAAATGTGGTGACAACTATGCCCTTTTTTGGACCCAAGCAATTTTTAGATAAGATACTAGACTGAACAAGAGAAAAATAATTGTTGATATGAGACTAGTAATGAATCCCTTGGAAAACTAAATTATGTAAAATAAATGAAAGGAGACAAATAAAACATCAGTCAATACCCTTCATTGCAACCCTTGATCACTCATCATATAGGACATCAATTTCAATATAAAAAATCCCCAATCTTTCCTCATGTTTGGGAATCACATCAAGAAATAAATCAAAGATCCTTTTTTCAACCACCTCAAGCCGTACATAAGCAATATTTTCCCTATGAATAGAAAGTCCAACCAACCATGTAACATCAACAAGGGGAGCCAGAATTTTAATCATTTATCCAACCTAATGTACAATAAAAATCATAACAATATTAGTGGTGTATTTTTTTGTATATCAACTGTGTTCAAAAATGAGGAAACAAACTCATATTGGACCTAAATATCAATTCCCTCTCTCAAACTAATATCAATACAATGAATCTTAAGATTCATCACTTGTAACTTCACCAAGGGTACCCATTTTAGACCACCATGAAAAAATCCATCTAGAGGAACATCCAATCTACAAAAGGATAACCCAAACATGAATGAGGAATCTAAAAACCCCTCATCTTTTGATGAGTTGATACAACAAGTCAAGGAATTGACATAGTAAATTGAGGCATTGAAAATTAAAAAGATAAAGAGGGGATATTCAGAGAAAGAGTTATGTTCAAATTCATTTTCTAAATATTTAATATGCCTCCCTTTCCATCAATATTTTAAGTATCTAAATTTAAGAAATACAAAGGAAAAGGAAATCTCAAGAATGATATCAAATAATTTTATGCATCATGCTTAGAGGTCACTTATATAACACTTATCTTATGTGTCTCTTTCCTTGGAGTCTTGTAGGTCAAGCTCTTGAATGGTATGCTAACCTCTTTGGAAACATTAGATCCTAGAAAGAATTAGCTGGGAAATTTATCATGCACTTTTCCTTCAATATCACAAATGAGCTCACCATGAAAAACTCATCTAATACCAAATTTTTTTTTTTGGTGAATCTTTCATTGTATTCTTGCAATGATGGAGAAATTCTATCGATCAATGCTCCTTTGATATTTCCAAGGAACAACAAATCAACCTATTTATTGAGAATCTTATACTAGAGCTAGTGTATGAATTAAAGAGTAAAATCCCTAGCACCATTGATAGGCTCATAAAAAAAGAGAAAAATATTAAAAGATGTCTCATTATAAAAGGAACCATTAAACTATATAAAGATAACAACAATAGCTTGAGTGGGTTAAATGAAAGGAACCAATATTGGTCATGAAATAAGAATGTTACTAATGATGGAGTAGCTAATGCAAGAACTGTTGGAATTTCCCAAGTTAATATTAGTCTCCAAGAACTCTTGTGGCCAAATAATCAATATAAAAATCAACCTTCATGGTCAAATCCAATAATTACTATTCAAAATAATACCCAACACATACCTCCTAAACCTTGAAATGGATAACATGTAAATTCACACCCTTACAAGAACCCATAAAATTAATCTTAAAATAATTATTACTTTAAACTTGATCCAATTACTTGATTTGAAAGAACAGCCTCTAGTCAAACTTCAGTGGTGGAGAGACCATGAATACTATGAATATCATTGATCTAGAGGACACAAGACAAAAAAATGTTTCCAATTAAACATGTTATCCAAGATTTAATTGGTCAAGAAATAATTGAAATAAAAACTCCAACAATGTCCTCCAATATTGATGACACAATTTTCAAGACTCATTACTTGATCATGGAAAGGGAATAATATCAAGCTCCAATAAGAATAATGTGAGCTACACTAGGACTCCTCATAATTATACAATTAATTATCTCCAAGATAGTCATGTTGCTACATTTAATATAAAATCTTGATATCCTCAATGTGTTGTGACTACCTTATGGGATAAGCTTACATTGCAAGGACTTGTTCCCAAGAACAACCAACTAGTTAATGTAACATTCTTAACCATCTAGGAAAAATGCTTGTATAGATGCGTATCCTTGAATTTCTTCACATATCCCCTACACGTAGAGCTACCTTAGATAAAGCATTGTAAGAATTTATTGTTGCCACTAACATAAATTTTGATTACTTTAAGGCCATGGTTAGCATGCATCATCCTAATATGTCACCTTCACTGAAAAGGACATTCCTTCCACTAGGCCTCATCACAATGATCCATTACACTTAGAATTATTTGTTCATGATTGCAAGGTTAGATGAGTATTGATAAATGGTGGAGCATGACTTAACATTTGTACACTGAGGCTTATGATAGCTCTTGGATACACTGAATATGATATAGATTCCTCAAAGAAAATAAATATTAAGCATATGATGATGCACAAAGGTCTACAAAAGGGGAAACTACTTTACCCATTCAAGTTGATCCTACTATGAAAAATACTTTGTTACAAGTGTTGGACCTAGATCTACCTAATAAAATTATTCTTGACCACCCTTGTATACATGTGATGAAAGTAGTACCATCTACATATCATCAGTTCTTAAAGTACACATACAATAGTATTGAATTTACCATTCCTAGTAACCCTAATCCCTTCCAATATTGTTGCAATCTAAGAGGGATTCCAAAACAACAAGTACCTATAAACTCAAAAGAAACATCTACCAGTTCATCTAAATACATGAACCCTATGACACTTTTGAAAGGATTATTCAAGATTGAAGATAGAGGATGTGGAGAATACACTATGGATCAAGTCTTTCACATTGGGAATTTACCTCCATCCCTAAAATCATATAAAAGACCATGCCCTTTTGAGAAAGAGCCAAAGGTTCTTTTTCAAAATCAATCTATGACTAATTTTTACAATGGGGAGACATAAGTACGGAAATTGTCAAAGACAATGGATCTAATTGGATCTATAAATATGAAAAAGAGAAAACTAAGGTGCAATTACCCATTGATCAATATGGAAAAGGATATAAAATAATAAAAAAGAAAGGATATGATGGACATAATGGTCTTGAAACACAAAAACATGACATCATTGAACTCATTTCATTGAAAAAGTAACCTAAGCATAGAGGGTTGGGATTTTTACCATTTCAAATTGGTTTTTCAAATACCAAGTTACCTTCATGTGAGAAGGGGAGTGCTTCTACTAATGAGATGACATCTAAATAAATCTATGTTACAATTGACTCCAATGAGTAGGAGTGGGATTCCCATTCCTCTAAATATTATGCCCTAGATAATGTAGTTATTGATCTTGATGACTTAACCTTAGAAGAAAAACACATAAACCCTACCCCTACTCTCATAAGAAAATGTTCTCAAACCTAGATTGAAACCTTTTAGGATCTAGATACTCTGATCTTAGCTTTTACACCTTTCATCCAATAACTATATCATGTTGATGATAGCATGCTTTTAGTATGTCCATGATTGATAGATTAGGACCAAAAAGGACTGCCAAGCTTGGATTGCTTGGAAAATGATGAGGCTATAATTGAATTCTTTGAGATAAGAGAAGAAATACCAATGGGTGATGACAAGGTAGAATTTACCATAGATTGAATTCCATGGCATATTTTGGGGAGTCAATTCCATATTCTAGTGGTAAAAATAAAAATAAAAATACAAATGAAGAAAAAAGAGAAACAAGTGATGAAGGAGCATCCTAGGTGTAAGGGAAATCTTGCATCACCCAAAATTATTTCTATTTCTAGTTTTTGGCTTTTAAATAAGGGTTATTCATTTACAAATTTTCTATTTGTGGGATCTTTCTAATTTTAGTAAGCTGGTATTATGCACCTAGATTGTTCTAATATCATATGTGGAGGTTCATATTTGACATATCAACATATTGGACAAGTTTTATTGTCACATCATATGTATTGGTGTAATTATTGCAAATTTTTGGTATGAATTTTAGCTATCCTAACTTTATGTCAAACAATGAAGGCCTAAATATCCATGAAACAAGGCAAAACCTCAACTCATGAAAACTTGAGTGATCAATTGTTGTAGATCACTAGCTGAGGATTTTGGAATGAGGTTATAATAGTCCATCAGGTCAATAGTTTGCTAGTTATGGTCTCTAGAAGTAGACCCTTCTAAAAATGTGAATTGCAATTTTTGTCATTTGATTGTATGTAATAAAGTGTAATGAAATGATATAATATAATTTTTTTTGGCATCAAAGGTTAGGGATTAGTGTCTATAACCCTCTTGGGTGATCAAAAAGTGTCTAGAATAGAGAAATACAAGCTATGACAAAACCCTAAAAAAGCATCTTTGGGGTTGTATTAGGAAAACTCCTTGGATATATTATTTCTTTCCAAGGCATTGAAGTAGATCTTGCTAAAGTTAAAGCTATAATATAAATGCCTCCATCTACTAATATAGGATAACTATGAAGTCTTCAAGGGAATTTATAATCAATTGGAAGGTTTATTTCCCAATTAGCTGATAAAAGTCATCTATTCCAACACTTTCTTTATAGAGGTATCACTTTTAAATGGAATAAATGATGTTAAGAAGAATTTGAGAATATCAAAGAATATCTATAGTCACCACTTATGCTAATTTCACTTGTTCAAAAAAATGTTTCATTTTATACATTTCAGCAACTACTATAGTCTACAACTTAAGGAGTTATCTTAGAAAAATATAATAAAGAAGGAAAAGAGAGGGCAATATATTATGTCAGTTGAACACTTACTAGCTTTGAACTAAATAACACACCCATTGAATGTACATGTTTAGTAATTGTCTTTGCCTCATAAAATCTTATTCATTACATGTTGACTCATATGACATTCTGAGTGGAAAAAATAGATCCATCAAAATATCTTCTTAGTAAGGAAACTCTTATATGGCATATGGATACGTGGCTAATGATTCTTAGTGAATTTAATATTGAATATATAGATAGGAAATAAATAAAAGATCAACTCACAGATGATCAAATTGTAGATGCACTAGTTCCAAATGATCACCCTTTACTATTCAATTTTCTAGATGAAATAATTCTCAATTATACTATCCAATGAATGAAATTTTTTCTTTGATAAATCACACACTCAAAATGGCTTTGGGGATAACATTTAATCTAGTGTCATGACTTCAAAATAAACTAACTAATACAATGGCTACTATTGAAACAATGCTTGATATACCACATAATGTAGACATGTATGAGTTGGTTTATTTTTAAGTCATAACACTTGATTAAATGTGATAGATTCAAACTTACATGCATCAACAATATAATCTTGTGTGTGAAATTGTTGGTCCTAAATCTCCTTGGTATCAGCCTATACATGATTACCTAACTCCTCAAACTTTACCCTCAGACCTATCTAAAAACCAACACTAATCCTTTATTTATCAAACCTTTAGATATATTATAATATTTAATACCCATTATAGATGCTCCTTTAACCTAACTCTTCTCAGGTTTCTCAATTTAGAAGAAGAAAATCTATATTACATGAGGTACACAATGATATGTGTGGAGGCCATTTTAATGGTATGAGTCTAGAAACAAAACTTATCTAAGTTACATATTATTGGCCAAGAATGGAACAAGATGCCCATAGTTTCACAAAGAGATGTTATAAATGCCAAATTCATGGTCATGCAATTCATGCACTAGAACAAGAGCTTCATCATGTTATATCCCCATTTTTTTTTCTTAATGGGCTTCGAATCTTATTGGTAAAATTCATTTTACTTCATCAAATGATCGTAAGTGAATTATAAAATTGATAGAATATTTCACAAAATTTATAAGCTATTTCCATGAAAGATATCATAGGAAAGATAATCATAAAGTTTATTTTGAACTATATTTTATTTATCTATGGGATACCTTTGATCATTATTGTAGATAATAGGTTACAATTCAAAATTCAAGATGTGGCAAAAATTTGTGAAATAATCCATAGTCAACAATGTTTTTCTTATGTATATTATCCACATGGTAATGGATAAGATGAGGTATAAAATAAAACTATCCTTAAAATCCTCGAAAAGATAGTTGATGATGTTGGATGTAACTAGAACATACAATTGAATCCAATACTATGTGTATATCATATCCCTATAGGTGCTACTCCTTATTCACTAGTTTATGGTGCAAAAGTGATACTCCTTGTTGAAGTTTATATATAATCATTAAGATTTTTTGTGTATGGATTTATTAATGAAGAGGATTATAGAGTATCTAGACTATGTAAGCTAGAAATATTAGATAAAAAGAGACATTTTACATTCATTTGCAAGCATATCAAGATAGACTTAAAAGAAGTTGCGATAAGAAAGTCATAGAGAAAAAGTTTAAGGTTGGAAATTTGGTCTTTCATGCTAACCCTTAGAATTGGTAAAATAGAGAAAAACAAGGAAAATCTGAAGTGAATGGTTGGGGTCTTTTATAGTAACTACAACATATGGGTCCAAGGCATATCAATTGTCAACACTAGAGGGAGAACCATTGTTGAACCCTATCAATAGCATGCACCTTTGAAAATATTACACATAAAAAAATTATTGATGAAAACCTGGCAATGTGCATCTCAGTGATAAAGAAGTAATAAAGATAAATAATTCTTTTCTATAGTGAAAACCTAGTAAATAGGCACTTGGGGTAAGTATTGTGGTGAAAACCTAGCAAACATGTGCCACTGTTAGTATTCACTACTTTGTTATCTATTTTTTCTTTGTCTAGATTGGAAACATATTAGAAAAACCTTCATCTACCTCATTAATCACCTTGTACATGTTCATTCACTAATACATTTGGACCCAAATTGTGATGACCACCCATTTCCCATGTGACATTACCAATAATTAGCTCAGTTGAATGGGCATCAACCTTTTGGTGTTATAAATTGTGATGACAAGCTCATCCATTGCAATTGTGATGCCACAAGCCATTACAATTTTGAAGCAAGAAAGGCCAAGAGTTTGTCATCATGTTTCCATAATCACAATAGGCCAATATCACAATTACAAAATATCCTATTTTTAGTCCACCATCACAATCATGACATTTTTACTCTAGGGTCGATGGTTATCTATCAAAAATGGTGACAAGATAGCAATATCATTGGTGCAATGGTTATCCATCAGATTTATTTGTCACAATTGTGATAATTGTTCGACGATAATGTTGCTGGTGTGACAACATACCATCAAACCAATTCATCATAATTGGGATGACTTTCTAGAATATTTTTTAAAAAGAGAGATTTAATTATGGTCGATGTTGATTGTCATGCTTTCACATCATCTAATCATAGTTTTGTAGGTAGAACTTATATATAGAATGTAGTTTGTAAGGCTTTTCCAAACTTCTTATCTTGAGAAATTCTTGAAGGATTGATATTCTTTGTAGTGTCTCTCCCATTTTTTTTAGTAAGTCATCCTAATGGATGAAACCTTATTGATCTTTCAATGTTAGAGATCATGATTGGAACCATGAGTGGTCTACACCATTGAGTTAATTTTATTTAGGTTATTGTATCAGTTGCTTTGATTATGCTTATGGCTAATTTATGAGATTATGACATGATTTATGGTTCACTGAGGTTTGTGCCAGTGGTTACCAAGATTGATGTGGTATTATGATGTTATTTTGTGATTACCCTGAGATGTGTGCAGAGATTGCACTATGTACTATTACCATGCTATACTAGACTAGGTTCCTGTAGTAGTGGTTAGTCATGTTTATGACTTTGTTTGCTTATGTGTTTTAAGTTTCTTTTCATGTTATTTTTACAACCATTATTGAATGCTTAAATAATCAGAAATGGATTGTCCATGTTGGATTCATTGGTTTTGTGTTGCGGATATTTACCTTGTTATGTTTTATATTTAAGATGACTTGAGGGTCAGATGTTATACTTTGATTTCAGTATCATAGATGTTAGATTACTATGTTGTTCAGTTGATCATATATGCATGATGATACCATTTTGAGATGTCAGTGTGTTTTGTGATGATATCTGGTTAACCTATACTTGGACATATCCCTAATTATGTTATGTGATGGATTTAATGTTATGGTTATTTACTTCATTATTGTTTGATTATGATATATGCAAATGTGAGTGATGTAAATGGATTATTTTAGTATAATCAAATAAATAGTTAAATTAGGTATTTAATGCACTTATTGCTTTGACTATGTTATTATATGAAATTTCACTTGATCATGTATTTAGTGTGCAAGATTTATATCCCTGGTAGTGGCACATGGAGTTAGTGATTTAGCCATTCATATTGTACCAATGTCATCCATGTATGGTCGACGTATCCTTATTTTAGTTGTTTAATTAATCCTTTCGGTGATTATTAATTTTGAACTCATTTGCATTTTGTGATTAGACTAGTGAACGTGTCTGTGCATTTAGAGGTTTGCATTGTCGTGAAAGTTGAGGAAATTTCTATGTTTTTGGGTTTTTTTACTTCATTTAATTGATTTTTAATTTCTAGTAGCTTTGCCATAGATGAATTCCTATTTCTAGGAATAACCTATTTTTGTTTGAGTGGATTCAGTGTTGGATTTTTTTTTAGAATAACTAAGGTGGGGGGGGTGAATTAGTTATTCAAGGTCCAAATGTACGAATAAAACTTTTTACAATTCAATGAACCCATAAAACATTCTCAACCATGCATGCATTCCTTGTGAATTAACCAAAACTAATATGTTACTATCAAATCAACATGCAAAAATGTAGAGCATAAAACACATCTATCAGCACATTTGACAATTATTTAATGTGAAAACTCAATTTGGGAAAAACCACTAGTAACATGCTACTCCTTTTTCACTCTTTTGAAGTGATGCCCTATTAAAGGCTAACCCTATTAAATGTTACAATACACACTATTAAATGTGATCCAATTAAGGGATTTTAATCACCCTATTAAAAGTGAGCCTTGTTAGAGGACTTTAGGACATTCACTTGGAATGCCACCCTATTAAAGGATTTTTGAATGATTGTTAAGTCAACCTTACTCCAAAGTACTTACCCTAGGCTGATACAATTGTTAGAAAGTAACAATAGAGATTTGATATGATACAACTTACAACCTTACTTGCAAATTACAAATCACTATTTAGTCCTAAACTCTTCTAGGCTTCCAATCTTTGTAGCTCTGACAGCTTATTCACCCTTCAAGCATTCATCCTCTTTAAGCCTTCTTGCTTAGTATGCCATTTCAGACTTCTTCACTTAGGTCACTCGATGAAGCAAACCCCTTTCCTTCTCCTTGTCAGGTTTCGCATCAAAAATCTCCAACCTTTTTTTCTTCTTCGTGACCAAACATCCCTACATATAGGAAATTAGAACACTTTTCTTACTCATTATCCATCACCAAAATCAGGGTTTTTGATGGATTATTCAGGATACAATGTATCTACCCCATATCTTGTCTTCTCTAAAAACTTCTCCTAGAATCCATTTGAATTCTCCTCCAAAATGTTTTACATAAAATTATGTGCCACTAGCTCATTAATCTTATCATCCTCCTAATTCATAAGTTCCAAGAAAACAAACTTGTGAACTTTTATTTGAAGAATCTTTGATCTTTTCATAATGCAATAGCTCAGTATTATCAATTTTTTTATGCTTGGCACATACTATGTTACTAGGAATCTACTATAAAATCACTCGGCATCAACAAGATTTTACTAGTGCTTGACATCAACTAAAAATTACTCACCAACAACTAACTTTTTTGACATCAACTAACTTACTCGACATCCACACTAACTTGCTCAGCATCTACTAACTTACTCAACATTCACTAGAAATTGCTTTCACTCAACTCCAACTGAATTTTTGCTCAACTTGCATTAAGTTTTCTTCGCACCTTCTTTCAACTTGGTCAAGCTTGGAAAATGAACTTTGTTCAACCTTATTCTTCTAAACTTTCTAAGTGTATCCAGTTATTTTTTAACCTTAAGTAGATCATCAATACACTATGTTGTCAGTGTCTTAATTGATTCTTGCACTTCAATACATAATCATAACTCAACCTTTCCTCTAGGTACTTTTGTTACATTTTATTGATCAAATCCTCCCCATCAATCGACTAAGTGATAGTGCTTGAAACATATTAGCAATTGTCTTACCAACATGTAGTAGGTTTGACATCAGTGACAAAACAATGATTGAAACACATAGTATTCTTCAACAATCTTTCTACTCAAATGATCTTTTTTATCATATATCAACAATATCCCTCTTTAGCATTGATGACAAACCAAACTGATCAACCAATCAAACAAATGATAAATATCTTGTTCCTTCAAACTAACTAGGTTAAAATAGTAAGGCAATACCAAAAAGAAAGCTTGTGATTGAAACTTCTCCCTCTATTAGCAACTCCCTCTTTTGATTAGGTTAAAAAATAAAAATCCTTCTTTCTTTCTTACCAAATCAATCAATAATGTACTTTCTCCCTTGATAATCTCCCTTGATCAGTCATTTCTCCCTTAATCATCTCCCTTGATTAGTTTAATGTACTTTTTCCCTCTTTGACAACAATGCCAAAGACATTAACTTAACACTTGGCATCTTTGATATATGTAAACATAGGCTTTTGTAGGCTCTTCAATTTTCTCCCCCTGTCACCTTGCTTGTGTTGGATTTGTAATTCCAGCTCTGTAATTACTTTAGGTAGTTCCTAAAGTAAGATCCACTGCATCAATTTGTATGAAATGAATATTAGCTTATTTGATGTAGGGTACTCCCTCTATCTTTTACATAGCCTTTGATAGGGGTATCACCCCTAGTTTACCTCTCACATTCTCATAAGCATCCTTAGGTAATGCTTTGGTGAAGATATTAGAAATTTTCTCCTTTGTGTTAATATATTCCATCTTCACTTCTTTGTCTTGAACCAATTCCCTTACATAATGATACTTTATTGCAATGTGTTTTGTCTTTGTATACATTAAATGATTCTTCGATACATTGATAGCACTTGTATTATCATAATAAAATGTCATTCGTTTAGTGATTTCTTCCTTCATTCCCTTAAGTAGCTATTTGATTCATACAATGTTTGTACAATTAATAGTAGTAGCAACATACTTTGCTTCAGCAATAGATTGGGAAGTACAACTTTGCTTCTTGCTAGTCCATGTAATAAGTCTTCTACCTAAGAAGAATGTTCCTCCACTGGTGCTCTTTTTGTCATCAAGATTTCTAGCCCAATCAGCATTAGTGTAGGATTTTAGTTCAAACTTTTCATTCTTCTTATAGTATAAACCATACTCTTTTGTTCCTTTCAAGTATCTTATTATCCTTTTCATAGCCATCAAGTGATTCTCTTTAGGATTAGTAGAGAATCTTGCAACTATCCCCATAGCTAATGTAATATCATGTCTACTATGTACTACATATTGTAATTTTCCAATCATGGATCTATATTATGTTTGATTGACCTCAGCTAAATCATCATTCTTTGATAGCTTGAGTGCTGTCACCATAGGTGTACTTACTAGTTTTGAATCCTCAAGTCCAAATTTCTTCAATATCTCTTTGACATATTTTGACTAAGTGATATAAACACCATATTTCATTTGATAAACTTGTAATCCCACAAAGAATTTGATCTCACCAAATATTGACATTTCAAAGTCTTACTTCATCTAATTTGCAAAATCTTTACACAAAGCATCTTGTCCTCCAAATATGATGTCATCAACAAATATTTTAGATAATTGTACACCTTTTTCTTTATCTATCTTCATGTAAAAATTGCTATTATCATTTGTCCTTTCAAATCCAATCTTAACAAGATAAGTATGAAGTCTCTCATACCATACTCTTGGTGCTTGTTTCAATCCATATAGGGCTTTATGCAGTCTACATATTATCAACAAAGCCTTACAACTATTCTATGTAGTCTTCTTCTTTTAATATGCCATTCATAAATGTAGACTTGACATCCATCTGATAAACTTTGAAACCTTTATATGTAGCATAAGCAAGAAAAATTCTTACTCTCATTCTTGCAACAGGGGCAAATGTTTCACCATAGTTAATTCCTTCTTCTTGTGCACACCCTTTGTAGATTATTCTATCTTTATTTCTTGTCATTTCACCATTCTCATCTATCTTTTTTCTGAATACCCATTTTATGCCAATAACATTCTTGTCTTCTAGTCTAAGAAATAGACTCTAAGTCTTGTTCTTTTCTTTCTGCTGATTTTTTTCTTCCATAGCCTTGTACCAATCATCATCTTCCAATGCATCTTTCACTATCTTAGGTTCCCTCATTCTTAATAAACATGATTCACTTCTCAACCTATTTGTTGTCATTGGCCTTGCATCTTTTTCTCCAATGATTTGATCTACAAGGTGATGTCTTTTGAAATATTTGGATAATCTAGGCTCAGTTCTTGTAGGTACATTCTGTCTCTCAGCTTCAATATCTCTTTCATGTGTGCTAATCTCAGAGTCAGATTATGCATTCTCCTCATTCTACAACTCGGAATTTGAATTCAACTTGGCATTCATAGTGTTGGTCTAAATTTCCATATGATAAAATTCCTCTATCAAGGAATAGAAAATTCAAATTATCTCCATTATTGGTGAGTAGGGCTTCTAGCTAAGTCATATTCTTGTTAGCCTTTGAAATTTTTTGTTAAAACCCTGTGTCCCTTTCCTTTTAAATTTTCCCTGGAGAAATTTTTTTTTAAAAATAGGAGGATAAGCGAATATTCTTTTCCCACCCATTTTGAGTTTGTTGTTCAATCCTTGTGAAAGAAGTTTTACCCCACCGTCGGATCCTTTTGAATCTATGATCATTGTTAACTCGCTATGGAAAATTGCTCGATTGTTACGTATAGCGAGTTAGTGAGATTGATGACACGTGTTTGTGATACTGAAAAGTGAAATTTGGTGCCAAGAATTATGTTAACATGAGGTAAATTTTGGTACGTGCTATAAATTTTAAGAATAAATGCACGTGAAGAAAACTATGAATGATGTCACCAGCATCCAAGTTTTTTTGGCAATTCGTTAAGTCGCTATCGAAAAAATCCATGTGACTTGTCGGTGGCGACATAGTGAATGCCCGAATTTTGTAAAAAAGGCACTATTCTTTTAACAGGTTGATATGACCACAAAATTTCCCATGTAGTATTATAAATGAGCAGGGCCACCTTCTCTGACACCAGCATTAATTGGTAGGGTTTTCAATTAATGTGTGTTTTGTTTTCTGTCACCGAAAATGAGAATTTGTTAAAGGTCACTATATCGCTAGCCAAAATAACACCACTTTTTTGGTAGTGACATAGCAAGGGCCTAATCATTGCAAAACATGGCATTCTTTTATAACTAGAAGTTATTTTGAGGATCCCAAAGAAAATTTTATGCAGACTTTTCTTTTACTTCTGCACAAGTTGAGCTTTATTTCCCAACGATTGTTTACTAGGAGGTTGTTGTGTTGTTTGACGAATATTTAATGTTTTGCTGGCAGCAATGTAGTGACCCACCTGGAAGACATAAACATGGTAAGGCCAACAACATGTGATGTCATTAAAAGATTAAAAAAAAGAGTACATGTGTGTGCCACCATGTTCAGCCATCTCAGAGATAGCAGTGCATGGACCCACTCCCCAGGTATAAAGCACACAAAGAATTATGATCATTAGATCAAACTAGGATCAAGGGCCATTGTTAATTAACTATAGAAAAATGCTTGAAAGTTAGCTATAGTGAGTTAGTGAGCGATGGCCCACCACTATTGAAGTAAATTGTTGTCTACAAGATCAAATATTGATTGATGGTACTCATTAACTTGCTATGAAGAGATGTGCAATAAATAAGTATAGCGAGTTAATGAGTGAGGGACCCACCATTATTTTCTTAAAAGTTGTTTCAAATATCTGCCATAAGATCAAAGCAAGATCAGTGGTTATCGCTAGCTTGTTATGGAAAGGTGCTCAAAAGATAAGTATAGTGAGTTAGCGAGTTGATGACACATGTCCTTGGTCATCTGTGGGCCCAGTTTGAAATGCCAACTTTGAAGAAAAGATACAAATGGAGGCAATTTATTGGTTTGACTGCCAGTGTGCTAAAAGAAACATTGAGTCAACCTAGTTTTCATTCCTTAATTGTATGATTTCAAAGATCGATGATGTAGGTTTAAATACTAAAGGTAATGGCACTCTATGTATTAAATGAGATATGAAAAGTTTCGCGTGTGAAAGGAAAAAATAGAGTGTAACTTATAAGATTTTCTCAGTTGTACCTTATGCAAATAAAGATTTGAAGTCTTTTCTAAATAAGATTATTTACTAAGAGGATTGTGTAGATTTTGGCACGAGTGCCAAACAACATAAAAGAACTACAGATAAGAGATTTCCAAGTGCATATTTTACTGTAGTATTTGAAGTGTTGCAGTCTTGCATGGTATAGCAGAAATGGCTCCAAAGAATTCACTAACTCTTAGACTGTGGATAGCCGAGGGATTATTTGACAAGAGTAATTGGATCCCTAGTGTTTCTTCATCTCAAATTAGTTTAAGTGTGTTTGAAAGGTGGTTTGCAGAGAGGAAGTTGTTTGCCTCATATGTCAGTATGTGGAATTTTGATTGAGGAAGACTAGTAATCCCAGGTGTTTTTGGGGGTTGTGATCAAGCTACTAAGGTAATGAGGGGAGCAAAGAATATACTTGATAAAATAAAAATCATGTCAGTAGTAACACCTTTCTTTAAGGAAATTTTCAAGATGGCACACTTCAATGCCATGGCAGCAGAAGTATGTAGGACCTTGTGTAGAGTTTTTAGAGAAGGTGAAGAAGACTTTATACCCATGGGCTACATGTGAATAGTCCCTCTAACTTTTTGTTAGTGCGCATCTTTTTGTGTTAGTAGGTGACAAATTTTGGTTGAAAGCTAGTTTTGGATGTAGACGTGGTTGGCTAAGTAGAAATTGCTCTTTTTTTATATTTGGCAGCCACATTGTTTCCATACTCGAGTGCTATTTCTTCAGGGTTAATCCCATTATCTTAAGGAGTTGTGTTAAAGAGTGGGAAGTAAGGGTGTTTCTCCTAGTACCGTAATAATGGTAAAACCCATGGGTTCAAGTTAGTTTGCAATCATCAGAATAGATTTTGTCAAGGACAAGCTTAGCAGTTACATATACAACTGAATCATAGTTGGAGCTAAATCAACAAAAGGATGTGATAGACAGAAGCCTGCAAGAGAATATATGGTTCGCATAACTTCCTGTTAATCTTTTTCTTTTTGGATAGGTGTATGCATCTTCTTCTTGTAATGGACACCTGTCTTTTTCTCTTAGCCTAATATTTGTTGCATCTCACATTATATAAGTGAGATTCTACGGCTAGAGCATGGTCCGAATTCTATTTTTCTACGTGATATACTTAGTCTATTTTTGGTCCATTTTTTTGAAAAAAAAATTCATGGTATATTTTTTCTATTAGATCTTGAGAGTACATGAATATAGAATGATATGTGTTTCTTTCTCAAGGTCATTCTGAGTTTACTGTAAATTGTATACAATTTTCAAGGAAAATGAATAAAAATTTTGAGTGTTCCCCATATCAGTTCTTATTGAACTTTGTCTCCTTTTGATTACTTGGTTATCTTGATGTTGTATGAGTAAAGGCTTGTGCAATTGAATGCAATTCAGTTAGGTTGTATATATGTTCATCACTGCTATTAGTTCAATGGATTAAGTAAAAGCTTTGATGAATTTGGTAAGGTTGTTGTAGTAATGGAAAGGATTTTGAATGATGAATTCTGATAAGAATTGCTAATAAAATTTGTTGTAAGGCAACAAATTAGATCTAGAAATTTGTAGCAGACTCTGAACCCTAATGGATTAGGCACTAATCAAATTTGATCCAGCTGAAAGAGAAATATGTCACAAATGGTTTTCAAAAATGAAAAATTAAATCAATTTTAATTTTATTTCTTATAGATCTTAAAAGTTGGCTAGTACTTGTTTGCATTGGATGTTTTAGCTTTAGTTAGCCACTATTGCTAAGAACACCTATAGATCTATAGAAGAATTTTTGGCCATATATGTTATATGGGATGTGTTTATCAAGTTATCAAGAATTGTGTATGTATTTGAGGATTTGAAACGAGAATCAAAATGAAACTAATATAATCCTCATACAGTTTTCCCAATCTTGAATCATCCCTGGGTATACCCACCTTAGTTTTGTAGAGCCAGAAGAGTAGAAAACCACCCTTGGTTTTGTTGAAGTTGGGCCCAAATGCTTTGCACATACAATTGTTAATAAGAATTGGCTGGTCTTTAGATTGTGTAAGTAATGTCATCTTGGTATTAAGCATTTTGTTTCTTAGTGGTTTTAAAACACCAACAAAATGGTGACTCTGTTGGGGACCGAATTGAACCTATGTGAGAGAAAAACCTTGAGAATTTGAAAGAAGGTTCAATACAATAAGAGAAGGGCATGAAACATTTACAACAGTAAGTTATTTGATGTGTTTTTCCAAATTTCTTACTTAAGCTTCATGCCCCCAGTATGTTTTATCCAGTTGCAGTAGTATTCTTCAAGATTGAATGAAGATTGTGTTGCTATTAAGTGTTATTTTCAATCAATTCAGTCAAATGTGGTTTTTAGAGTATTGTTGCAATTTCAAAGTTAGAATGGTCGAAAAAGGGGTTTCTCTCTTTACAATGTTTTAAATTCTACAAAGTGACAATTCAGATATGAACTATTATGAATCATGTTTTGAATCTTTCTCACAATAGTGAGTGGCAACTCTATCTAAAGGATCTCTAAACCAGTGTAGATCGATTACCTATAATTGTTTTCAAGAGTTTTTAGTTGAAATAGGCAAATCTGAAAGTCGTGTAAAGTTTTAAGCAAGAAGAAGAGAGTGTATAAGTTTTTGACCAATAAGCCTGGAAGTGTTGTTTGATTTTCTATTATAAGACTTTTTAATGATAAAAAATGAACTACAACTATGATTTCATTTATTTCTCCTCAAGGAGATGATGACTCTATAAGGTTATGATTAGTGGTGTGTGTATATGAGCAATGTTAGTATGCTAATAGAAACCAAATTTAAATAAAGCTTCTAAAAACTAAACAAAATTCATAAACTTCAAGATAGACTAAGATGAGCTCTCAATTCAAAATATGAGCCATTAATGGGCTCTCTCAATGAGAAGCTCTCTTGTTGAGTGGCTTTATCTAAATGGATAGGATGTATGCTCAATATGCTTCCAAAGGCTTCAATGGATGATTGTGGATTTTTGGTGTGGATAGATGGCTTTAGTATGGATTTGGCTCTCAAAATAGCATTATAACTTTACTTCATGGATTGTGTTATTTTGCAAAGGGGAAGGATCCAATTTATAGGCAAGAGGCTTGAGGGATTGAGGGCTAAGATGCAAGGATGGGAAAAAGCTCATGGAGGGCTCAGATTGCATGAGAGGAGAGCACATGGATTGTGCTTCCTTACAACCAATCAAGGAGTGACACATGTCACATGGTGAGAGGATGGAGGAAAGGGGAAGGATGAGTCAACAAAGGAGGCTCAAGGGATAAAATCTTCATAAAGACCCTCATAATGACTTGTAAGAGCAATAAAAGGGCTTGTAAGAGTCATTTATGACCTAGTGGACTTCATAAAGTTTTATGGTTGAGATATTTTGAGGGTGATGAGAGCAATTTCGACTTGGAATTTATTAGGAAGGTTTTAATCTTGTTTAGGCTTGTGCAAATGATTAGAGGATGGATTAGGATGGTTTAGGATTAGCTTAGGGATAGGCAAGTGGATGGCATTTAATGAGGGTGGGTGAAGGAGGAGATATTTGTTAACTTTGACTTGGGTTAGTAAGTTTTAACCCATTTTTAGGGAATGTGACAAGGTTAGGAGGGGATTAGGATTAGGTTTAAAGACATCTTCTAGAAGAGTCTAGACTTTGGATGAGGATAAAGACTTTCTAGAATAGTCTAGAATTTCCTAGGATGAGGATGAAGATTTTTTAGAAGAGTCTAGAACTTCTTAGGATGAGGATAAATTAGATTTTTAGGAAATAAATAAAGTTTTATTTATTTCAAGGGTTTGGGTTGAGGAGATATTTATTAAAACTTTTTTAATAAACATGAGGATTAATATTTAATCTTAATTAAATATTTTGAGTTGGGATTAGGGGTAGGAAATGATGGGATTAGCCTTTAATCAAAATTAAAGAAGGATTAGAAGATTTTGGAAGAGGTTAGTGGTCTTAAGGAAATTGGCCAAGTTTTGGGCAAAAAATAAATTTTTTATTTATTTTGGGTTTTTTGGTCAATTTATTAATTAAATAATTAATAAATAAGGAAATAATGTTTAAATAAGATTTAAACATTTTTGGGAGGGATTCCTTAATTAAATATTTTTAATTAAGATAAAGGGATTTAATGGCATAAAAATTAATTAAATAAATAATTAATTAATTAATTAATAAATGATGATGTCATTAGGAATTTTTCAGAAAATAAAAATACTTTATTTTCTAAAGGTTTTTAGGTGTCTACAGTGTGAAGTTTATAGATTAGCACCAGGCCAATCAGCAGATTAGTGGTTTCATACAACAACACTAAAGGTATTCTCATTTTCATGTAATTTCTTTTCATGAAAATTGATTGTGAAAAGTGTTCTCCATTAAGTGAATTTTAGCACTAATGGGAAGAGAATAGTCTAAAAGGTTTCATACACTTCATTAGATCGAGTTTCTGTTGTTGTTTCTAAGTTTATGAAGTGTATAGTTTGAAGTGGTTCATGGGTAGAAGGGTATAGACTTGCTGCAAATTTTAAATTAGAAGTCATTATAGGTGAATGAGGTTAAAATATTTTAAAGGATGTCAAGATTCATTCCACTTAAGATGCAGCCAATTACTGAAGTTCTTAGATCCATTTCTACCAAGCGATATATGCCATTGGATTTCAATGGTTTTCATGGTTTCTCGAATGTCATTCCTAGTGATGTTAGAAAAAGTTTTCCTAATTTTAATGGGAACCATCTTGCTTTAGCTAGTCATCATATTAAGTTGTTTGCTGATTTGATGGGTGACTATGAGATTGCTCATGAGGATGTGCACATGAAGTTATTTTTTCAAACCTTAGAAGGTGATGCTAGAGACTGGTTTTCTTTTCTACCAGCATGTTCTATTTCATCTTGGGGTGAATTGCATTCTGTCTTCATGGAGTAATTTGGAGAAAGGGTAAGCATATTTGATTCATATGACAAGTTCTTGAAGATTCATGTTCAGAGTGATGAACTTGTCTCTCAAATTAACATCAGATTTTCAAGAGTTTAGAATGAAATCCCTGAGAATTATAGATCTGATGATCAAATGTGTTTAGCAGTGTATTTTGATGCATTTGACAAGAAAATGAATTATCTATTAAGGGATAAAGAACCACAGACATTATATCAGGCTTTTGTGACCGCTAGCGATATTGAAAATAATTTGAGGTACGAATTGACTAAAGGTCATTTTTCTATGTACGACTGCCATTATAATGTATTTGAAAGAAAGGATGAATGTGATGTTGGTGCTTCAGTTTCAAATAAGCATATCAATACCCCTACTGTAGGTTTTAAAAATGGAGAATTCAGATCAGAATATGTATATAGGTAAGGTTAGCCTAGTTAAAAATGACAACACACATGTTCATGAAGCTATAGCAGTAGGATGTATCTCAAACTTTGATAGGGTTCAGCAATGTGTTGATATTGTAGATCAAGAATTAGTTACATTAGCAAGTTCTTGTAATGGTTATTGTATACATGATTCTATTGCTAATAAAGTTGTTGCACCTAGATCTTAGTTTTGTGCAAGTGAGGAAGCTAAGAGTTGTCTCCATGATCATGAGTTTGATATTTCTGATCCGACATACCATGGAAAGGTGATACAAAATGAAGAATATGAATCACACTTTATCTCAGTCACAGTCAAAAGAACATAATTCACATGCTTCTAATGTTTCAGCAGTAGATTTGTATTGTGAAGAGGCATCATTTGAAGACAATGATGAGAGAGGTTGCTCAAGTCAAGAAAAGGAAAGTGCTAGTCTATTTTCATCTTCATGTGAATCAGATGCAAATTGGGAGGAAGAAAGCAATGACGGAAGTGAGTACTCTTTTGTCAGTAAAGGTATGGATTCTTCTTTTGAATCTGAAAAAGAAAATACATCTTAGTTTTTGTGTTATATAAATTAGTTAGTCAATGAAAAATATGAAAGTGATTTATCCACAACGTATGAAGATAAAGAGATGGTGAAGTCAGTCGATGTTAATGAGTTTGAATATGAAGATTTCAGGGAAGAGTTGTTAGGTGTTTTTATTTTAGACAATAAAGATTCAACATATAGGGAGATGTTTAGGAATGAATTGGGGTATGTCTATAATAATTATCCTAACCAAGCTTATGAAGAGGATATAATTATGGACACTAGATGTCTCGTAGAAGAAATAGAAAGGGAGTCTTCATATAGTTCTAACTTTTCTTCATACGCTGAAAATTTCCATGAGAGTAAAATGGGTAGCAAATTTAAAGTATATAATAACACTTTATATGACGATGCTTGTGAGGATGAGCAGCTCTCTTTTTTTTTCTGAGGTTCAAAAGGGATCAATGCATGGAGTCATTAACCCATTGTTTGAAGAAGACATGGAAAGTTCAAATTTAGCTAAGAATGAGTTTAATGATGATACATTCTCTTACTATTGTGAGAGATCGGATTGTTCTACCTTAGGATATGATGGTGAAAGTATTGATGAGATTGCATCTTATGAAATTGATAACAAGGTGTTTGATGAAGGTGTTTTTGAAAATCAACATGCACCTTGTAATGAATTTTATGATAAATTTTCTAATGAGATGACTAACCCACTTGCTGATCTCAGAGAATCATTTGAATATCTCATATTAGTTTCAGTTTCTAACATTGATGACATGTATGAGTACCAGTCAGATTTTTCTTTAGAGTACCATCCGAATATGCACAAGGATACAAAATTTGAAGGTATGAATGATCCTCTTCCTCAAGTTGAATATGAAACTTTCATATTTGAGATTGATAGCATGCATAAGTCATTAAATGAAGAGGATTTTTTCAGTTTGGTATGTTTGAGAATGCTGATCAGAACCTTTATAATGAGCAAGTGGTTGCAAGTGAATTTAGTTTTTATATGCATTATGAAGGTGAAGTTGTAGTTTCAGTTTTACCAAGAGAGTTGATTCATGATGCCAAGCTGATTGGTGAAATTGACACAAGAAATATTTTCAATTTACCTCATGCATGTTTAGATGAGAATCAAATTTATGATAGAGGTTTAAAAATTTGTTGAATTATGGTGGCTCGGGGCCATCGTTTATACATAATCTTATGTGATAGTTTCTTGCTTTTGGTAAAGCTGTCAAAGAGAAAAAAATTGTTGTCAGGTGTGTGGTATGCTTTCCCAAGAGATCTGAATCCTTGCCATGCCCGCAAGGGGCATGCATCCCCAGACAGAGCCATTGTTGGTCTAAATTTCCGTATGATAAAATTCCTTTATCAAGGAATAGAAAATTTAGATTATCTCCATTATTGGTGAGTAAGGTTTCTAGCTAAGTCATATTTTTGTTAGCCTTTGAAATTTTTTGTTAAAACCCTATGTCCCTTTCCTTTTAAATTTTCCTTGGCGTGAATTTTTTTTTAAAAATAGGAGGATAAGTGAATATTCTTTTCCCACCCATGTCGAATTCATTGTTCAATCCTTGTGAAAGAAGTTTTACCCCACCGTCGAATCCTTTTGAATCTACGGTCATTGTTAACTCGCTATAGAAAATTGCTCGATTGTTATGTATAGCAAGTTAGCGAGATTGATGGCATGTGTCTGTGATACTAAAAAGTGAAATCTGATGCCGATAATTATGTTAACATGAGGTAAATTTTGGCACGTGTTGTGTCCTAGGCTTGTCAATTTTAAGAATAAATGCACGTGAAGAAAACTATGAATGATGTCACCAACGTCCAAGTTTTTTTGGCAATTCGCTAAGTCACTATCAAAAAAATCCATGTGACTTGCCAGTGGTGACATAGTGAATGCCCAAATTTTGCAAAAAAGGCACTATTCTTTTAATAGGTTGATATGACCACGGAAGTTCCCACACAGTATTATAAATGAGCACGACCACCTTCTCTGACACCAACATTAATTGGTAAGTTTTTCAATCAATGTGTGTTTTGTTTTCTGTCACCAGAATTGAGAATCTGTCAAAGGTCACTATATCGCTAGCCAGAATAACACCACTTTTTTGGTAGCGACATAGTGAGGGCCCGATCATTGCAAAACATGGCATTCTTCTATAACTAGAAGTGATTTTGAGGATCCCGAAGAAAATCTTATTCAGACTTTTCTTTTACTTCTACACAAGTTGAGCTTTATTTCTCGACGACTGTTTACCGGGAGGTCATTATATCATTTGATGAATATTTAATGTTTTGTCAGTAGTGATGTAGTGACCCGCCTGGAAGACACAAATGTGGCAAGGCCAACAACATGTGATGTCATTAAAAGATTAAAAAAAGAGTACATGTGTGTGCTAGCATGTTCAGCCATCTCAGCGACAGTAGTGCATAGACCCACTCCCCAAGTATAAAGCACACAAAGAATTCTGATCATTAGATCAAACTAGGATCAAAGGCCATTGTTAATTCGCTATGGAAAAATGCTTGAAAGTTAGGTATAGCGAGTTAGCGAGTGATGGCCCACCACCGTTGCAGTAAATTACTATCCACAAGATCAAATATTGATCGATGGTGCTCATTAACTCACTATGAAGAGATGTGCGATGAATAAGTATAGCAAGTTAATGAGTGAGGGACCCACCATTGTTTTCTTAAAATTTGTTTCAAATATCTACCATAATATCAAAGCAAGATCAATGGTTATTGCTAGCTCACTATGGAAAGGTGCTCGAAAGATAAGTATAGCGAGTTAGCGAGTCAATGACACGTGTCCTTGGTCATCTATGGGCCAAGTTTGAAATGCCAACTTTCAAGGAAAGATATAGATGGAGGTAGTTTATTGGTTTGACTGCTAGCATGCTAAAAGAAACATTGAGTCAACCTAGTTTTCATTCCTTAATCATATGATTTCAAAGATTGATGATGCAGGTTTAAATATTGAAGGTAATGGTACTATGCATATTAAATGAGATATATAAAGTTTCACGTGTGAAAAAAAAAATAGAGTGTAACTTATAAGATTTTCTCAATTGCACCTTATACGAATAAAGATTTGAAGTCTTTTCTGAATAGGATCATTTACTAAGAAGATTGTGTCAATTTTGCCACGAGTGCCAAACAGCATAAAAGAACTACAGATAAGAGATTTCCAAGTGTGTATTTTATTGTAGTCTCTGAAGTGTTGCAGTCTTGCATGGTATAGCAAAAATGACTCCAAAGAATTCACTAACTCTTAGATTGTAGTTAGCAGAGGGATTACTTAACAAGAGTAATTGGATCCCTAGTGTTTCTTCATCTCAAATTAGTTTAAGTGTGTTTGAAAGGTGGTTTATAGAGAGGAAGTTGTTTGCCTCGTATGTCAGTATGTGGAATTTTGATTGAGAAAGACTAGTAATCCTAGGTGTTTTTGTGGGTTGTGATCAAGCTACTAAGATAATGAGGGGAGCAAAGAATAGACTTGATAAAATAAAAATCCTATCAGCAGTAACACCTTTCTCTAAGGAAATTTTCAAGATGGCACACTTCAATGCTATGGCAGCAGAAGTATGTAGGACCCTGTGCAGAGTTTTTAGAGAAGGTGAAGAAGACTTTATACCCATGGGCTGCATGCGAATAGTCCCTCTGACTTTTTGTTAGTGTACATCTTTTTGTGTTAGTAGGTGAAAAATTTTGGTTGAAAGCTGGTTTTGGATGCAGACATGGTTGGCTAAGCAGAAATTGCTCATTTTGTTATATTTGACAGCCACATTGTTTCCATACTCGAGTGCTATTTCTTAAGGGTTAATCCCATTATCTTAAGGAGTTATGTTAATCAATGAAGAGTGGGAAGTAAAGGTGTTTCTCCTAGTACTGTAATAATGGTAAAACCCATAGGTTCAAGTCAGTTTGCAATCATCAGAACAGATTTTGTGAGGGACAAGCTTAGCAGTTACATATATGACAGAATCACAGTTAAAGCTAAATCAGCAAAAGGATGTGATAGACAGAAGCTCGCAAGAGAATATATGGTTTTCATAAATTCTTGTTAATCTTTTTCTTTTTGGACAGGTGTATGCATCTTCTTCTTGTAGCGAACACTTGTCTTTTTCTCTTAGCCTGATGCTTGTTGCATCTTACATTATATAAGTGGGATTCTAGGGCTAGAGAATGGTCTAAATTCTATTTTTCTAAGTGATATACTTTGTCTATTTTTGGTCCATTGTTTTGAGAAAAAAATTTGTGGTATATTTTCTTTGTCAGATCGTGAGAATACATGAATATAGAATGATCTATGTTTCTTTTTTAAGGTCATTCTGAGTTTATTGTAAATTGTATACAATTTTTAAGGAAAATGAATACAAATTTTGAGTTGTCCCCATATTAGTTCTTACTGAACTTTTTCTTCATTTGATTACTTGGTTATCTTGATGTTGTATGAGTAAAGGCTTTTGCAATTGAATGCAATTCAGTTAGGTTGTATATATGTTCATCACTGCTATTAGTTCAATGGATTAAGTAAAAGCTTTGATGAATTTGGTAAGGTTGCTGTAGTAATGGAAAGGATTTTGAATGATGAATTTTGATAATAATTTCTAATAAAATTTGTTGTAAGGCAACAAATTAGATCTAGAAATTTGTAGCAGACTTTGAACCGTAATGGATTAAGCACTGATCAAATTTGATCTAGCTGAAAGAGAAATATGTCACAAATGGTTATCAAAAATGTCGAATTAAATCAATTTTAATTTTATTTCCTATAAATCTTAAAAGTTGGCTAGTACTTGTTTGCATGGGATTTTTTAGCTTCAGTTAGCCACTATTGTTGAGAACACCTATAGATCTATAGAAGAATTTTTGGCCATATCTATTATATGGGATGTGTTTATCAAGTTATCAAGAATTGTGTATGTATTTGAGGATTTGAGATGAGAATCAGAATGAAACTTAAATAATCCTCATACAGTTTTCCCGGTCTTGAATCATCCCTAGGTATACCCACCCTAGTTTTGCAGAGCCAGAAGAGTCGAAAACCACCCTTGGTTTTGTTGAAGTTGGGCCCAAATGCTTTTCACATACAATTGTTAATAAGAATTGGCTGGTCTTTAGATTTTGTTAGTAATGTCATCTTGGTATTAAGCATTTTGTTGCTTAGTGGTTTTAAAACACCAACACATAGGATGTGACTCGACAATTGTTGAGACTTGCTATTGGTTTGTTGCATGATTTGTAGCATCTTCTTTAGTAGGCATTCCTTCATAATGGTATACAAATGACTTTTATTCTTCTGGTTCTTTTGTATATTTAGCCTCATTTACTTCTGTAAACTCATCAAAATTCACATTTGCACTTTCCATAATTTTGTTAGTGTTAGCATTTAAACACTCATAAGCTTTACTTCTTGTGGAGTAACCAAGAAATATACCTTCTTCACTCTTTGCATCAAACTTTCCACTCCTAAGATCTTTAAGAATATAGCATTTACTTCCAAATACCTTAAAATATTTCACATTAGGTGGATGACCATACCAAAGTTTAGAAGGTGTTGAGTGAGTACTTTTCTTGATTTGCACATGGTTCAAGGTGTATACAATAGTACTTACAACTTCTCTCTAGCATTTTAGAGCAACATTCTTCTTCATCATGAGTATTCTAGCATAATCCATTATAGACCTATTTCTTCTATCAGCAATTCCATTTTGTGGAGGGATCCTAGGTGCAGATCTTTATCTCTTGATTCCTCTGTCATTACAAAACATCTCAAACTCATGTGAAGTGAATTCTCCTCCTCTATTTGATCTCAAGAACTTCAAACTCTTACCTATTTCTTTTTCAACTCTTGCTAATTACCATTTAAACATTTGAAAAGCATCTAATTTTTGTTTTAGAAACATTACTATCATCATTCTAGAGTAATCATCAACAAACAACATTATATACTTATCTCCTTTGTAGTTTTTCACTTCAATAGGTCCACACAAGTCAGTATGAACAATTTCAAGAATTTCGTTAGAGGTATAAGCTTTACTTTTAAAACTTGACTTTATCATCTTGCCTAACTGACATTGTTTGCACATTATATTTTTTGGTTTCTTCAACTTAGGCAAACCTCTAACTCTTTTCATGTTAATCATACTAATTAGATTATCAAATTTAACATGACATAATCTCTTGTGCCAAAGCCATACATCATCAAATTTTGCAATAAGACAAGTAGCATCTTCTATATCCAAATAGAACAAACTACTCCTAGCTTGATCACCTTTTTGAATCAAGTTTCCATTTCTATCATATATATTGGTTGATTTATTTTCAAACTCAACTTTGCATCCCAAATTATTCAATTGTGACACACTTAATAGATTATAATTCAACAACTAGAAGATTTAATTTTAAATAATTTTCACAGATGGTGAGCAAGAGCGGGAGCAAATAGGGGAAAGGATGAGGTAGCACGCCTTTTCAAAATTTGAAACCTATCCTAGGTGGGATTCCATAGGGAGGAGGAAATTGGAAACCAAGAATGAAGGAGGGGTTTGTAGAGTGTCAGGGGACTGCAAAGATTGAAGATGAAATATAGAATGAGGATGGGGACCCACATGACAAGAGCAGAGGTCCGAAAAAATTTGTTTCGCTACCCAAGGTGAATTTGTCTGGGTTTTCAAAAAAATGGTCATCTCTTTTGGTGTTAAACCCTCTGGTAAGTCTTCCTTCCCTCCGGTTAAGATTCTTTCTAGCTTGGATAAGGGGTCTTGTGTGATTACTATTCCAAATGAGCTAGTAGACCATAGTATTGCCTCAATGGCTTCCACTGTGGTAGGAAAGTTGATTAAGCAAAGGCTAATCATAGACATAGTGAGATCTTTAACTTAGAAGAAATGGCATCTTAACGGATAGGTCAATGTTCTAGCTATGGAAAAAGGCTTCCTATCATTTGATTTTACTTGTAAAGAGGACTTGTCTAACATCATGTGTGAAGGACCTTGGAGTATAGGTCATTCTACCCTTGTGCTTCAAAAATGTTCATTGAAACTAGATTTGAATGAATCATGCTTTGTGCAAGCACTAGTTTGGGTTAGACTTCCAAAGCTGCCCTTGGAATTCTGGAACAAGGATGTGTTTATGGGAGTAGCAAACTCCTTTGGGGAACTTTTGTCAATAGACCTAATAATAGCTTCTAGAAGTATACTAATATATGTAAGGATATAAATCAGTGTTAGATAAGGGGATGACATGCCATAAGATGTGATCTTTCACTCTAATTTGGGAACACATGCATAGCAACTCGTCTATGAAAGTATCCCATTTGCTTGTTTTCACTGTCTAAAATCTAGACACAAGGAAAATCAATGCCCAAAGGCTAAAGCTGAAAAGAAAAACATTCCATCTTCTTCCTAAGGAAAGGAAAAAAATATCTAGAAAAGGAAGGACATCAAGGGTAGATAAAAGGTTGAGATGTTAAATTCTCCTATCAAATGAGGGGATAAACCAGCTAGCATGACTTCTAGGGTAAACAAGGATGTCTTGTCTAGACCAAAGATTAATGTGCTGGCTGAACTAGCAAAGATAGTGGAAGAACTAGAAAATACAGTGGAAGTCTCTATTGATGGAAGAAAAGAGACAATCCTCAAAGGCTCAAAGGAAGATGAGATAGTTGTTTCATCTATTAGAGAGGAGGAATATCTAATAATGAATCCTAGATTCTCAAAAGAGGAGGCTAATCTTGGATTTTCAAAAGCTAAGGAGGAAAATTGAGTGAAATTGGTTACTTCTCAAGTAATGAGGAAGGAGACTAGGATAGAGGTGGAAAGGCAACTCCATGATATAATGGTGTTAGATACTCAAATGCAAGAAGTGGGGGAACAAGTCTCTCTTGAAGGGGAGTTAGTGAGGGAAACACAAGAGGATGTCTTGGATCTCCCCCCATCTCCTAAGAAGGACCCAAATGTTTCATGCAATTTGTAAAAGGGATTAGAGAGGGAAAAATCCTTATCTCCAAAGCCTAAAAAGAAAAACAATCAGGAAGACTCCTTGATTTCACTAGCTAAGACTAGGAGTCATAGTAAACTAGACTTGGGTATAAGGTCAAGATCGAGAGGAAGGAGACATGCTAGCCAAGTTAGAGAAGATGAGACCAAAAGAAGTTTGGTAGATGGGAGCCAAAGAACTCTTTTGGAGTGTTCCCCTAGTTTTAAATGAAGATAATCTCTTAGAATATAAGGAGCCTTAATGGAGCCCATGACCAGGAAATCATTAGGAATATGATTAGAGATCAGAGATTGGATATTCTGATGATACAAGAAACTATTATGAAAAAAGAGAGTTTAGGTAAAATTTCTTTCAGTAATAACATGAGTGAGGAAGTCTTAAATTTTGAAGGAGCGTCTGGAGGATTGTTGACCCTTTTCAATAATAAGCAGTTTAGATTACCTACTTTTTATAATGATGGTAACATCCTTTTTTGTAAAGTGTTCCATATGTACTCCAATGATTTTTGGGTTTATTCTCCTAATTCCAAAAGGGAGAGGAAGAATTATTGGTCCAAAGTTTATGATTTGGTTCAAACTAGTAGCATAAAAAAAGGTATTATTATGAGGGACTTTAATACTCAATTAGTGGATGAGGAGAAGAAGGGAGGTTTGGTGCCTAACTAGGAAAGTAAAATGGACCTCTCCAATTTCATAAATAGCATGGTTTATTTGGACTTGGATCTATCGGGAGGAGCTTTTACTTGGTCAAATAAAAGAATTGGAAGGGAGTGTATTTAGGTTCAGTTGGATAGAGCTCTTCTGTCTCTAGACTGGTTGTAGTCATTTTCCTATAAGTTGTCTTTACTTCCTACAGTTGGCTCTGATCACTCCCATATATCTTTCTAAGTTGTCTCTAAAGAACCAAGAAGGAACTTCCCTTTTTAGTTTGAAAAGATGTGGACTTCACATCCTAATTTATTGAATAAGGTATATCACTGGTGGAGGATAGAAGTGGAAGGTATTGCCATGTTTAGAGTAGCAAAGATGTTGAGTAATGTGAAGAGAATGATACAGGTCTATAATAAGACAAATTTTCGTTATATTTTTCATGATAAAGATAATCTATCTATCAAACTCACCTCAATTCAAGATACTATTCAATAGGAAGGGTACAATGATTTGAACAGGAATGTTGAGTTTTCTATTCTATTTGACTTGCATAATATTATAAGGAAGAGAAGTTCTGGAAGCAAAGATCTAGAATTAACTGGCTTAAAGAGGGGGATTAGAACACAAGGTTTTTCCACAGTTCTACTCTAAAGCATAGAGTTAATAATAAAAAATTTAGTTTAAAAAAGGGACAAGATATGTTGACAAAAGAGAATGAAATTTTTGTTGAGGTTGTTTCCTATTTCTCCTCTCTTCTATTTTGGGACCCCTTGTTATCAAAGTTGGATCAGACAAAAAATGTCTCATGTATCCCATAGATTATTCAACCCCATCATAATAAAATGTTGAGAGCTATACCAAATGCTCAAGAAGTTAGAGAAGCTATTTTTTCCTTGCCAGCAAATAAGTCCCCAAGCCTACATGGATTTCCTACCTTCTTCTTCCAAATTTACTAGCAGGTGGTTATGGAAGATGTTGTGAAGGTTGTTCAGGAATTCTTTGGAGCTAGAAGTATTCTAAAAGACATTAATTCTACTTTTTTGGTCCTCATTCCTAAAACTCTAGAGGCTGACTCTTTGGATAAATTTAGACCTATCAGCCTGTGTAACTCTTTCTACAAGATTATCTCAAAGGTACTAACCTCTAGAATGATTAGAATTCTTCCTTTGATCATATCTTAGCAAAAAATGGGATTTGTCCCTGGAAGATAGATTTTGGATTCAATCATGATGGTTCATGAAGTTATCCATTCAATGGAAGCTAGAAAGAGAGATGGAATTCTTCTCAAACTAGATCTTTCAAAAGCTTATGATGGGGTCGATTGGACTTTCCTTGGTTTGGTGCTCCAGGCTTTTGGCTTTGATCAAAAAACTTGTAACCTTATATCTTAGCTAATTTATACTTCTTCTCTTGCTATTTTGGTTAATGGTGCTCCTAATTTTTTCAAACCTATGAGAGGGATTAGATAGGGGACCCCCTCTCACCTATTTTGTTCATTATTTTGGCAAAATATATAGGAAGGTTAATTGAGAAGAACAAACAAGTAGGAAGGCTAAAAGGGTTTAAACTGTCTTCTAGGTGTGATCCTTTTTCCCATTAGTAGTTTGTGGATTATACAATAATGGGAGGGCAAGCTTTAGTCAAGGAGGCTAAGGTTATGAAGGAGATTCTAATTTGTACACTAGAGGATCTAGACAGCTTATTAATTGTTTAAAAAATTCGATTTTCTTTATTAATACTCTAGAGGATAGGTAGAGGAAAATTGTGAGACCCTTGGATGTGGAGTGGGAAAGCTTCCTTCTACTTATCTTGGACTCCCTTTGGGTGCTAAACCTCCTAATTCCTTCTGGAATAGGATCATTGATAGGTTTAGTAAGAAGCTAGTGGGTTGGAAAGGGGCTTCTCTTAGTCAAGTAGGCAAATACCTTTTGGTTAAATCTACTCTTCAGAACCTCCCAATGTATGCCTTGAGCCTTTTTGGGATTCCAGTTAAATTTTTAGAGAAAAGGGAAAAGATTCAGAGGGATTTTTTTTGGTTGAGTCTTGAAGGACATAATAGATATCCCCTTGTGGCATGTGATAATGTCTATTTTCCAAAGTGCTATTGTGGATTGGGTATCAGGAAACCAAAGCATCTTGATATGGCTCTCCTAGCCAAATAGATCTGGTGCATCTTTGATAGTACTGGGGAATGGAGAGATATGTCAAAGAGATAATGAATCCCCAAATCTTGGAAGAAAATTAGGGCTAGCTCCAGTTCAAAGAAATCATTGATCTAGCTGTGGTGGCAATAACAGATAATGTTAGGGAAATGGGCATGAATTTGTTGAATAATGCTTGAAATAGCATGATTAATAATTTCAAGGTCAATCAAATGGCTTTACCATGAATTGTAAGAGGTCAAGGAAAAAATTGGCCAAATGGAAAACAATAGGAAGGAGTCAAGTATGGGAATTCAGAAGAATAAGGAGGATCGAATCAGTTTAGCTAAGAAGAGAATCCTGAACCTAGAAAACTATAATCATAATCTAGTGAATTAGATGATTTCAATCCTCAATTCTATCAATGATAACATTATGTCCCTTACTGGAATGTTAAAAGCCAGAGGTCTATTGGACAAGAGTGAGGATAAGGATAGAGAAAGAGGTAGGGTGGAAGAGGATGCAGTGATAGAAATTACTTTTAGTAGCCTAGATTGGGAAGCCTAGAAGAGTCAGGAGCATATGGCTGAGGAGACACACAAAGTCTATGAAGTAGAAAAGATGATGTAGGAGCTCGAGCAAAAGATAGAAGAGTAATAATGGTTTATTTTTTCCTATCTTTTGTTGTTAGTTTATTTCTTTTTTTATCAAGTTGGCTTTTTCTTGTTCTGTCTTTTTAGATGTAAGTTGAACAGGCCTTTTTGTTGGCCTTTATGTTTGGCTAGGCTTTCATGCTTACTATCAACCATGTGACTTGTCTATGTTTGGTTAGGCTTTAACTATTTATTATTAGCCTTGGTTTTTATTTTAACTATTGGGTTTCAATGTCCCTATAAAAAGCTATTTTTCTTATCAAAAAAAAATTATAATTCAACCCTTCAACATAATAAGCATTGTCACATAAAATCTTGTCTGTGAGTTTGATAGACCCTTTTCCTTTTATTAAACATGGTGCATCATTACCAAATCTTATAGTATTTGCATCATAACAAGTCAAGGTAATGAACTTACTTTTGTCTCTAGTCATGTGATGTGAGCATCCACTGTCAATGATCCATTTGTCATTCTTGTTTACATAATTCATAAGTGTAGTTGCCTCATCCTCGTCAAATTCATCCTTCATTGCAACATATACCACTTCATCATCATTTTCATCAGAGTCATGTTCATCAACAATGTAGCATGAATTCCTTCCTTCATTTTTGTAGTCTCTTCCATCATCTTCTCTTCTATTTTTGTGCTTTTTCCCTTCTTTGAAGTTCTTCTTCTAAGTACATCTTGCTGAAATATGACCAACTTCATTGCAATTAAAATAAATGATAGGTAGCTTAGCTTTGAATTTACCTTTTCCTCTATGAAATCTTCTTGCCAGCAATGCTTCCAATTGTTCAATATCTTCCTCATTTGTACTACTATCACTGGATGCATATTTTATCTTTCTTTTCTTCTTCTTCTACTTTACCTCCTCAAAACCCTTCAGTAATAATTTTTCTTTGAAAGTTGATTCAATACTCTTTGGTTTGTAGTTTTTAAAATTAGATAGCTCAAAAGTAGTGAGTCTTCCTACCAGACCTTCAGAGGTTAGATCATTTCTTGATATACATCTTAGCTCTTGAATTGTAGACAATCTAATAGCATACATAGGCAACAATGTTCTCAAGACTTTACTCAGAATAGTATCTATTATCATAGAGGTTTTCATCCTTGTCCAAAGTCTTACCTAAGGACAACCTTGTGAAACATGGAAACAACCTCCAAGCTATGGGACTTGAACTATGAGGTTGAATCTTCGAAGAAGGCCAACTTCCTCTTCAGGGTGCACCTAACTACTCTTGGAGAGGAAAAGGGAGAAGGAATGCATGAAAATAAAATCTACCTATTCCAGTCTAAGGGGGTGATGCACCAAAATAGAGTGTTCAAACCAATTTTTTCCCATATATGCACTATTGAAGCATCATGACACCAAAAGATATACACATTCAGACTTGCTTTAATCTAACAACTACATGCAAATCACAAACCTAGATGAACGACACAAGGAAAGAGAAGATTCACTTATATATCATTCATAGGCCCAAAAGAGATACAGTCATGTAGATTGCATATATCCACAAAACACCAATGAGAGGCAAATAGTTTTTGCACTTTACATCAATGGCTGAAGGAGATAAGGTAGAATGCCATACAGTTCAGAGGCAAAGGGAATTTACACTAAAGATTTACAAAGCAATATTAGAAAATTTAGAGAGGGTTTGACCCTTTCAAAATTTTACAAAATCTACCTTTATAGTTCAGGCATAACTGGGGTGTCCTCTTACTGAAGTTACTTTGTAACTACCTGCCATTAAGCCCTGCATAGAATAATCATGGGGATCCAAATGCAATGATATCTAATCTTGGTTGGAATAGGGACCTAAGAAGAAGAAAATTGGTGCCATTAAATAGCTCTGATCTGGTAGATGGATCAGATCAGAGGTGGTGGAGTGTTTTCTCACATTTTTCATTCATTCGAGGGTGGTTGGAAATCATCTCAGAGATCAAATTGTGGCAAAAACCTCAATTTTCTCTATATCTAGCCTGTGAATTAGCAAAGTCAACAGGTTAATGTAACCCTAGCACTAGGATGGGCCACGTGGACCAATGGTCTTTTATTCTTCCACCACCTCACAAGGTCTTCCCGTGGTGGACCACATCCAACTGACTAATTGTGCCACCTTGACGAACCCTGACCACAATGGTCACATTAACTGTCAGCGCCTCTAACTGTGTTGCCCTCATTATTAATACCCTAGCTGGGCCCACAAAGATTTGTGTCACTTAAGTGCTTTCCCACATTACATAAAATCCTCGTAACTTCATAATGTGGGAAAGCCCTGATCGTTGATCTTAGCGAGATCAAAAATTGAGAAGATCTTCTATATTCTGCGCTTGTTCTTCAAAAATTTTGGGCCCACGAAATACTTGGTAGCTGACTCAGCCTAACCTAGCCCCATCTAGCATCACTCTGCAACATGTGGAATGGACCCAACCCCATAAGGACACATGGCAATGAGGCACTTTCCCACATTATTTAACTTCCTTGCATATTGTTAATGCAGGGAAGCACCAGCCCTTGATCTTCTTTAAATCTACGGTGATCAAAACTCTATAGAACTGCAAGCCAAGTCAACTAGATGGGCCAATGAGATCTGTCATCATACTATGACTCATCTGAAAATTACCATCAAAGTCATCATTACCTCTTGAGAAAAGTGAGCCCATGATGTCGCAATGGTGCATACCCACAATACTTAAAATCCTTGCATCTTCATCTTGCGAACATGTGCCAGTCATGGATCAGATCACATCATATGGTGGAAGGTACAATTAGGAATATGGAACATCATGGGATAGGTGTCACAAAGGGGCATGCCTACACTGTTTAATTACCTTGCAACTCCATCTTGCGGGCATGTGCCAGTCGTTGATCTGATCGCATCGAATGGTGGATCTCATCAAGTATCTTCTTGTGAGAAGGGTAGGCCCATGACATCATTTGGGATAGGTGTCACTAGGGCACTTGCTTGCAATAATTAAAACCCTTGCACCTTGATAAAGAGGGGAAGCCTCAATCGTGGATCTATGAAGATCCGATGGTGATCAAAACTCACATCTTGCAGCTTGCCAAGAGAAAAGGGCCCACCATCCATGTGGCACCAAGGGGCTATCCCACAATATTTAAAGGTCATGCATTTGGAGAATGTGGGAAAGCACCCAGATAGATCTGAACCAAATCTGATGGTGCAGAAAGTTGTAGGCCAACGGAACAAGACAAGGTTTTTTTTTTTGTTTTTTTTATTTTAAAATTTCCACGGCATTAAAATAACGTTAGATCTAGGAACTAGCCATTGGGTGGGGTTAAAATTTGAATTTAAATTTTTGGTGGGGCAAAAATGGATAATAGTATCATCATCTATTTTACCAGTAGCACCTTTAATTGCACTAACAACTTCTTTTATTCTAGAAACATATTGAGCAATATTCTGACCTTCTTCCATTCTCATGTCATCAAATTTACCTCTAAGGCTCTCTAACTTTTCTCTTTAAACATTTTTGTCTCCTCCATAGATGGTTTCTAGGGTATCCCACATCAACTTTACATTCTTAAGGCCTTTGATATCATCAAATTTGGCATAGCTTAGAGTAGAGGCAATCTTCAACATTGCCTGATTGTGTTCTTTCTTTTTCTTCAAATCTTCAGCAGTTAGGGCTCCTACTGGATCAACATGTTCTTCTAAAATGCAAGCTTGTTCATAATCTCCAAGTCCTCTAAGGTGTAGATTCATCAAACTTTTCCTTGCAGGAAAATTATCTATGTTGAGCTTGGGTACCTCTTTTTTGACATCTTGATCTTTGTGCTTCTAGTACCTTAAAACTAATCCTCTTAAGCATATGACTTGGATACCAATTGTTGGAATTATTTTAGAATAATTGAGAGGGGGGGTGAATCAATTATTCAAGGTCCAGATGTACAAACCTTTTCATAATTCAGTGAACCCATAAAACATTCTCAACCATGCATGCATTCATTGTGTGTTAACCAAAACTGATATGTTACTATCAAATCAACATGTAGAAATGTAAAGCATAAACACAACATATCCATTAGCACATTTGAAATAATGATTTAACATTGAAACCTAATTTGGGAAAAACCATCAGTAACATGCTACTCCTTTTTCACTCTTCTGAAGTGATGCCCTATTAAAGGTTATAATACATATTGTTAAATGTGACCTGGTTAAAGGATTTCAATGACCCTGTTAAAAGTGATCCTTGTTAGAGAACTTTAGGCCATTCACTTGGAATTATACCCTATTAAAGGATTTTCTAATGACTATTAAGTCAACCTTACTCCATAAGATTTACCCTAGGATGATACAATTGTTAGAAAGTAACAGTAGAGCTTTGATCTGATACAACTTACAACCTTATTTGCAGATTATAGATCACTATTTAGTCCTCAACCCTGCTAGGCTCTCAATATTTGTAGCTCTGATAACTTGTTCACCCTTAAAGAATTCATCCTCTTTAAACCTTTTTTCTTATTATTCCATTGTATACTTCTTCACTTGGGTCACTTGATGAAGCAAACCCATTTCCTTCTCCTTGTCAGATTTTTGCATCAAAACTATCCAACATTTTTTTTTGCTTCATGCCAGAAATCCCTACATATAGGAAAGTAGAACAATTTTTCCACTCCTTATCCATCACCAAAATTAGGGTTTTTGATGGATTAGGTAGGATACAATGTATCTACCCCATATCTTGTCTTCTCTAGAAACTTCTCCTAGAATCCATTTGAATTCACCTCTAAAATGGTTTACATAAGATTCTATGCCACTGGCTCATCAATCTTATCTTCCTCCTAATTCAAAAGTTCCAAAGAAAAAAACTTGTCAACTTTTATTTGATGAATCTTTTATCTTTTCATAATGTAGCAACTCAACATTATCAAGTTTCTAATGCTTGGCACATACTATATTACTTGGCATCTATTGTAAAATCACTCGGCATCAACTAGATTTTAATGGTGCTCGGCATCAACTAAAAATTACTCACCACCAACTAACATTCTTGGCATCTACTAACTTATTCAGCATCCACACTAACTTTCTTGACATCTACTAACTTACTTAGCATCCACTAGAAATTTCTTTCACTCAGCTCCAACTTACTTTTTTCTTGGCTTGCATTAACTTTTCTTAGCACAACTTGGTCAAGCTTGGCAAATAAAATTTGTTCAACCTTATTCTTCTAAACTTTCTAAGTGTAGCTAGTCATTTTATAACCTTAAGTAGATCATCAATATATTATGTTATCATTGTCTTAATAGGTTCTTGTACTTCAATACATAATCATAACTCAATGATTCCTCTAGGTACTTTTGTTACATCTTGTTGATCAAATCCTCCCCATCAATCAACTAAGTGATAGTGCTTGAAGCATATAATCAATTGTCTTACTAGCATGTAGAAATTTTGACATTAGTGACAAAAAAATTATTGATACACATAGTCTTCTTCAACAATCTTTCTACTCAAATGATCTTTTCAATCATATATCAACATTCAGGGTTTAACTAGGTTGGCTGGTTATTTTTCCTAATTGATTATTCACTCAAAAAGTGAATAAGTATTGGAAAAGGAATTTAATTTCTCAATTCTCTCTTTTGAATTAGAAAGTTTGATAGTAAAACCTAAAATCCTCTTCATGAGGATTTACTATTTTGGTTGTTGTGGGAGCTATGAGCATGAGATTGTTGCAAGGTTGATCTTGTTGGATCCAGCTCTGGGACACTTGCATTGTCATTATTTTTGGCTACTTCTGCAAGATTTTAATTTTATGGTTCAGATTCCCATTTTTCCCTTTTAGCTGTGAATTAGGGCTCTCCCATTTTATTTTTTCTACTCCATTTTAGTTTCTATTTTTGGTAACCATTTGTTAGGAGGTTGAGAACTAGTGTTCCCCTCTATTTTTGTTTACTGGTTCTACCTAGTTGGTCGGGTATGAACATTTTCCATATTTTTAAGATGTAGGTTTGGGTTTTTGCACCATTATGTTGGTCATTTTTGTCTATGGTGTTTGAACCCAAATTTTATTGGATTTTTAGGGGTTTTGTGCCCAAAGACCAAATGGGTTTTAATTTCAAAAATTTTCATTTTTTGGGGTTTCTACCTCATTTTGCATGCCATCCTATTTTCTCAAGTTTTCTTGGCATGAGTTTTGTTGTGGACCTAGATCATCTATTTGGATGTCAGTCAGACCATTGTTGCACTTTTATATTTTCATTGGGATATGTGTCACATCCATACTTTTGATTTTGTGTTTGGTTGAGTGATTTTATATCTGTTGTTATTGTTTCTTTTGGACCTTTGCTATGGTTTCATGGGCACTAGGATTCATGTAGAATCCATACTCCTAGATTTAGACTAGTTGAGTGATTTCATGATATATGGTTTTATTGTCTTTGGGATTTCTAGAATCTATCCTCCCAAGTTGTTTTTAGTTTAGTGATGTTTTGCTTGTCTTCTCATCCAGTCTTTGTGTTATGATCTTTTTGATGGTGGTGTAGCACACATGAGAATGTGTGCATGCATTTTTCAGGTGACTTGCGAGGCCTGATCTTTTGTGGACTTGCTAGAAGTTATGATCATTTGGGATTGGGTTGGGAATATGCATGCTTATGGCACTCATTATTGGATGAGTATGGGTAGGGTAGGGTAGCACATGGAGGGGCTTATATCTTGCAACCCAGTGACAATTTCCTATTGGTTGGCATAAGAAGTTTTATATAAGTTATAACTAAATTAATAGACTAGGTGTTAATAAATATAAGATAATTTAAATATTGGGAAGTATACCTTCCATTGGGAAGAGTTACCACTCAGATTGTGTGCCTTCCATTGGGGAGTGTAGCTACCAAACTTGCTAGGCTTGTCGATGCCAATCGACTCTCCATGATGTCAGCCCCTACTTAGTAGTCCATTGAGTGTTTGACCAAGACCTGTAGTTTATGCATTATCTATGTTCTTGCTTTATTCATCATACTATCTAGCATGAGTGTTAGCCATGGATGTTTTCTTTATGTGTTTTTGTGGTTGGATCATTATATCCATCAGCATGGTGAGGGTGGACCTACATGTTCCATGTGGTTGGGAGGTGTAGCTACTTGGGGACCAATGTACAAAGATGGTCTTTTTTTCCAGTGTGATTGTTGTTGAATATTTTCACTTGGTACTTTAGGTTTTGGAGTATGCTTTCTTGTGATTTATACTTTCATTGGAATGCTTGGATATCATTTTTAGTTGATGTTAGTTTATTTGATGCATTCTTATATTATGATGTTTAGGATATGATTAGATGATGTTAATTGCTTCATTGGAATGTAGTTTTTTGAGTCAAACTCATTGACTAATGTTTCATGGGTAGTGGTTTACCCAAACCCATCTCTCATGAAAATGAATGGAACACAACACACTCACTAGATGATGCTCAAAAGTTCAATGATATTAAGAGTTACTTTGATTAGTATCTCATGAGCTATAATGATAATGGAATAAGCTCTTTCTCCATTATATACACATTTACTAAATTAAGAAAATATATAATGTAGCATAAAGTTTTTTAAGATGCATTTATTGTGGCATGTTTGGTGCATCTATTTAGATTGCTTTACTAACATAGTGCTCTTTAGAGAAGGGACATGGAAAGGGAATCTATTGCTTTGGTTTAGCATGTTAGATTTTCTATTCTTATGATGTTTAGCATATGATAGATGTTGTGGTTGATTTATTGGATTATCTTATGCTTTACTTCTAGCATGATATATTTCCTTATTCATATTTTGTAGCATGTTTTAGTACAAACATATCCTCATAAGATAGCTCTGACAATCTGGTTGGTGGTTTGGGACATTATGCACAGGGGATGGCTAGGACCCACAATGGTCTTATGATGCTATTAATGGTTGGGAGGAACCACATACTTAGTTTAGTTGTTTAGTTATTGTGATGTTATTTCTATACACTGCGATATTGTTTTTAGTGTGTTCTTTTACTGCTATAGTTTAGATGGATAGATGTTCCTCTTTCTTGTTTCATGGAATCTTGTTATTTATGCACTCGAGTGTTTGTTTCTCGATCTATGTGAATCCATTACTCCCTGGTGTAGAGGAAATTTATTTCCTATCTTTTACCTTTATGTTTTCTAGCTTACTAATTTGTATCCTCATGCAAAATTGTACTTTCTTGTGTGAGAATGAAAATTTTTACATGGTGTGTTGGGTTTCCTTGCATAGCTTGTGGTGAATCTTTGTGCAAGACCCCACACCAGTGCAATAATTTTGACGACTGATCCCAACATGTCCTCTTGAGAGATGGTGTTTCCTTGCATGGCTCAGTGTACTTTCTCATGCAAAGAGGTGCTTCCTCGTAGGAGACTTTTAGTTGTTATTCTCTTGCATGAAAAATAGGGGGCATCTTTGCTATTTTTTTGGAGAATGTAATTTGGAAATTTTTTGTACCCTTTAGGAATGCTAGTGGTTCCATGATTCAATAGATCAAAGATTTTGTATTCTAATGTCATCTTTGGTTTTTGTTCTTGATTTTGTGTGTCAATTTAGTAGTGGCATTCAGAGATTCATTGGTTGCTGAGTTTGAGGTTAAGTCTTTCACTATGATCTTTGTGATCCCTATATGATGTTATCATGTGTACTCATACTTGTAAAAAAAATATCTCAGCCTATATTGAATCCTTGTTCCAAGTATCTCTAGGTGGGGCATTACATTCTTAATTATACTATGTTTACTTTAATTTGTTGTAGGTAAAGTGTGAGAATACTTTGAGAGTATGCTAAGTGTTTATGCATTGTGCAAGGTAAGATGGTAATCTGGACCTCTCACGGGATGGACTTAGAACCAATGTTTTTGATATATTTCAGTTGAATCCAAATGTACAACATCTCATAACATATGAAAATGAAGACAATAATTTTGTAGAGGAGGACCCTTCAAACCTTGCCACTCATGAGAAGGCAAAGCCAAAAAAATAGGCAGACAATTAGATGGTTCCTCTATTCTTCCACTAGGAAAGGGAGTATTTATAGGAAACTTAGTGGAGAGATTGATGAAATATTATTCATGATGTGTGGAACATAATTTATCTATGGTTGGAATGGAGTTGGAACAATATTGTATGATATCAGTGAGGTTGCAATCATTTTTGGAGGGGCAATTAGGAATTGGGCGTGGAGGGAGAGTAATCTATTTTATTGTAGGAGGAATAAATTCTTGTACCCATGAATTCAAATTGGTAGTCATGGCTTTCTACAATTGTTGTGCCTCCAATATTTCTCAAAATATATCTTTTTAAGGGCAATGATAAAATGAGAAATTTGATTTTGAAATTTTTGGTAGGGACAAATTTTTCCAAGTGGCCTTTTGGTGGTGGTCCTCTTGCTTTCATATCAAGTCCTCAATAAACTAATGATGCACACAAAATGTATGTTGAATCCATGACTTCCTACATGGAGAAATAATCATGATGTTAGGCTTCTCATCTATAATAATATAAAAAGGAAATGGAAATGAAACATTATTTGTGTAATGATTGAGCAGAAGTGGTATCAATCAAACAACTTAGAAGAATGTCAAATATAATCTATGTGAGAGGGGCCAAAGAGGAAACTACACGACTTGTGCTAAACATCATATGTGTATGATCAACATAGTAAAATGTATTTCTAACAAAGAAGACATTTATTTTTTCATCATCATTTTTATAAAAAATGAGTTGTAGGTCTTAATCGTCTTTATAAGAGATATGTTTTTAATTCTTTCTTAGCCATGGGTGTATCCTCAAGTGTTGAGTGAAATATGTGTAGTGTGACATGTTCATTGTTCTTCAAATGTTTTCCTTGTGGTATCATTCAATTTTTTTTATATCTCATGTCTTGATACATGGTAAGATATTGTGTTGTATTTACTTATCTACACATCTCCCAGGGGATTTACCACACCTTTTTATTGCTTAACATTTCTTTTATAAGGTCCTTGCAATGTGGTGCAACTTCATTCATGTGGCACAAATTTCCTCCTCCTAAAGCGCGCTCCATTTTCTCTCTTGTAGGTCTACCTAATATTGCAAAAATCCTCAATTACATAAGGTATACTTTAACTATTTTCTTCTAAATCTATTTCTCTTTTATTATCTAGCTCACTAATAGGCCTTTTCTTCCTAGAACCAACATTCATCATTTGATTGCATTTTTTTTTTACAACTAAAATTTTAACACATAATTATTTTGTATAAATGAGGTTTATATAAATAAATTTTTAAATTAATACGAAGCTCTTTTATGACACATTAAAATATGATCTTGCATGAAAACTTTACAATAGATATTGAAATCCATCCTTGTCTATATAACTCCACTATGTTCCGAAGAAACTCTAGTCTATGAACAAGGCAGTCACACCATTTTTCCAATATAAGACTAAATATATCCAAGGTACTAAAAAATCAATGTACTAAGAATCCAATTCAATTGCATTAATAGAAATCCCTAAAACTATGTTAATAATTTTTTATTTTTTCTATCATTATATTTTCCTTTTTATGTAAGGTGTACTACATTATTCATTATACATGTTTCAATTGAGAAGAGATTGAATCCAATTTTGAGCCATAAAATTTTCTTAAACTCTTTCTATAATAGCTGATTTCAATAGAAAATATTTAATTCATAGCATTATATAAGTATCCCCTAAACTCAATGAGCAATGAATGTGATTTTTTGGAGTGTTTTTCAAGAATCACATCCCTCTAACTAATGTATACTAACATATTTAAAGTATGATCTTAAAATCATGCTTAATAACTCACAACATTATGTAGAAGATCACATGATTCAAGAACCCATTGTGATGGTTTTAGTTGCTTCTGTCATGGTTCGAGTTCCTCTTGTTGTTGTTGATGGTGTCACCAGACCTCCTTTCCTTGGTCTCCACTCTACCTGTTGGTGTTTCGATGGGGGATATGTGTCTTCCTTGCTTGTCTCTTGCTTGGAGGTTCCTCTTTCTCATATGGTTTTGGTCACAACTTTTGTTGGTGTGGTTGTCCCTATGGTTACTAAGATTTGAACTCTACAATCATGTATATTCCATCTCTAAATTAGTATGGTGTTACAAGGCTCATTGAACAGAAAATAGATCAAACTAATATTCAAAAGAGGTTAACTGAAATCAAATCACAAAAATTAATCAGAATGAAATACTCTTATTTTAGTACTTAGCTAATGGAGAAAATGGTATCCCAAGGACTAAAAATGTCTAAATTATCATATGGAAAAGGCACAACTACAATGTTGTGCATCTCTTCATCAAACTTATACATATATGTTGTACTAGAGTTAAATATTTGCTAAAAGTCAATCATCTATTATAAAATATTTAAAATACATTAATTATATAACACATAACTAGAGCTTCTTTACATCTCATATTGCAGATATTAATTTTAATTAAAAAAAATCCATGGAAGCGATACTAAACATTTATAGTTTCTTAAGTAAAATTATTTTACTTCCATGCTTACTATAATCTATATGAAAATTTATTCCAAATCCATTAAAAATCCCACAAAAATAAAAAAATTAATCTATAGAGAGAAGACATAAAGACAAGAACCTATGCACAAAGTATTTATCAAATGCAGGCCTTCCAATGGCCATGTTCTTTTGTGTCCCTATATACAAGAATGGACGTCAACATGATAGCTATTTATATATATATATTCTCATATATACATGAATGGATTTTGATATGATAGCTACATATATATATATATATATGTAGCTATCATATCAAAATCCATTCATGTATATATGAGAATATATATATATATATATATACACACACATATATATAGTATATATACATGTATATTATATATACATATATATATGTATATATATATGTATATATGTATATATATATGTATATATGTATGTATATATGTATGTATATACATACATATATACATACATATATATACATATATATATATGTATATGTATATGTATATGTATATGTATATATATATGTATATATATGTATGTATATATGTATGTATATACATACATATATACATATATATATATACATATATATATGTATATATATATATACATATATATGTGTGTGTATATATATATATACATATATATATACATATATATATACATATATACATACATATATATACATATATACATATATATATCTATATATATATGTATATATAGATATATATGTATGTATATATGTATATATATGTATGTATATATGTATATATATATATATATATATATATAGAGAGAGAGAGAGAGAGAAGAATTTTAACATGATAGCTATTTATTTGTATAAATATTTTTCTTGACAAAACCCTAACAAGGCAATTTTGTTGCATTGATTTTTGATGTTCATTATAATTAGCAATAATTTGAGAATAAAAATCATAAAAGTTGATTTAGCAATGCCATCAACCAAATTCATAATTTGAAAGGTTGAATGATGGTTGTTCTAGATTGTACAAATATAAATTATGGGTAGTGATTGAGCAATGCTATTTCTCAATTAGATTGTGTAATAGTTTAGTTTACATGAATATATTAGATTGCATTTAGTAATCCAACATTGTGATAAGAATATTAATGATTTTTTCATGAATTGAAGTGTAAAAAAAATATTTATATACCCAAGAAGAAGATCTTTTGTAATGGACCCAATGGATATATTAGTGTAGTTGTCCTCATTGAGAGTGAGGAAAGAATCATGTTCAAGAAATGAGGATTGTGTTGTGCAAAAGAAAGAGTCTTATAAAGGTGGATGTATAATTATGCCCTTTATTGTGGGTAAGAAACTAGATTCTAACTTTTCCTAATGCATTGTTATTTTGATTGTATTCAGATTGAAAATATGTAAAATGAATTTCAAAACCCAAATTATATCTATTTTTTTCTCAACACATAACTTGGGCATTTATAATTGAAGAGTCATCACTGTGGTGTTGTTATTTGGTAGGAAATGAGAGTTGTGCAAACCTTGCAATGACTTGCAAATTGACCAGTAGAAAATAATGAAATATCATATAATATTAAAATGAAAAGCTGAACTTGGTATTTGAAAACAATAATTGAAATATAAATGTTACCTTCTTTCTCCATTTAGCATTCCACGTCATATAGAACACATAATGCAAGTCCATTCTAAAGGAACTAGTGTTTACCATTATCAAAAAAATGAAACATAGGTTCAAGTACACAACGTATTGTGGTGGCCTCCTTTGCTAATTTGCCCATGTTTTGAAGACAAATCTTTGACCAAACTTTAGGATCCTTGGCTTCCTCCCTATAATATTATTCAACATATCACCACACTCAAAATAAATAATGAGAATAGTTCATGAATCAATGTATACTTTAGAATGATCGAATATTATTCATTTCCACTAGTCAAATTCTTCTTCATGTCTCCCAATTTACAACAAAAGTTATCAAATGCAATCAAACATGATTGTAGATAAATAGAAATAATAGAACACTTTAGAGAGGAATAATTTGAGGCAATCCCATAGAAATCCATTCTTTCGAATACTTCATACACTCCAAATAAATTTCATAAATAAATGAGTTTGACTATGACATCCTTTTACATTGCCTAAAACCAAGAGATTCACATAGCTAGTTGTCATGCAATCACAGGTTAATGTTGAGCTACACTTGGTTTCGAGAATAGTTTAATATTCTCTACTAATCAGGGCCAACCACATGAAGGTGGAAGCTCATTTGGTCTCACCCCCAACATCTACATTCCTCATTAACATCTAAAAATTATTCATTCTATTAATAAAATGTAACATTCATGAATTATCACATGATAACATTCATTAACACATTAGTTTCATTAGAACATTCACATTAACATTGAAATGTAAGATTCATTAGAACATTCACATGAAAATTTAATAGAACACAAATAAAATATATATACATAAACATCAGTCATTATCAAATAAGTTACATAAGTTCACTAGAATCATTTCTTTTTTCTTGTTTTCTTTTTTTGTCCTTCCCTATATTGTTGCAGAGGCATATCCTTGTTGTCGTTGATATTTCTTCTCACTCATGGACATGCACTTATTGTCCTTTGCAAAGTTTGGTCCTTTGAAATAACAAATAAAAGGGTTAAATTTAAATAAATTAAGACTTTGAAGATTTTAACAAACATTGTAGTGCTCTTTACCTTGTCCAACCACATCATCTTTCCCACTTGCTTGGACCTAAACATGCTCATCAAGAACAACCTTTGCATCCCCTACAATTTCAATACAAGATGTTTTCTTAAGATCCCAACACATATTATAGTTAAAAAAATTCTACTACACCAAATTCAATTTAAAATTTTTACTTGTATTAATAATCTAGAAATAAAAAAATCGAATGGAAAATATATACCTTGAGTACTGGGATCCACATTCAAAATGCCACCTTCACAAATCAAGGACTAAATATTTAATAGCATATGCATTGATTACATAAATGTACATTTAATTCTTCTCATTGATAATCAAGCCCCTCCAATGTTAGCTAATCAACCTCCCCATCATTGATATTATTCTTCATCCATCTCATCATTAGGATCATTGTTGTTGTTGACATTGTCACCACGACTATCCTAGTCATCATTGTTGTCATCATCATCATCATCATCATCATACTTCTCCTCCTTCTCATCCTCCTCATCATCATTGTGATTTGTAGAAGCATCATCATTGTGATCAGTATCAACATCATTTGCATTAGGAGCATCATCAACTAACTCTCAATCATGATCTACTTCTTCCTCTTCCTTGATATCTTCTTCTTCCATCACATTATACTTTATCAACCTTCCCCTTGGATCATGTCTAACAACAAATGACCAAACTGGTTTATGTAGAACCTCTAAGTAAAATACCTACTCACATTGGCTTCGAAGAACATAGGGTTAATCCCCAATTGGCTCAAACAACATTGTCTTAATCATTAGAAATTAATTCTCATGCTCAATAATAGCTATATTAGGATCATATTGATTGAGTTTTAGTCTTTACCATTTGATGATGAAGAGAACTAATTTGAAGGAATTAAAGTCACAGTCAACTATATCAACCAAAATGCAATGGTATCATTTTTGATATTTTCAAGGATCTAATTCATTTCTAGATGAAATATTAGTCACTTGGAAGTCTTCACTTATCCCAAAATCACAAGTTCTCTTCATGTCATCTAAATGTTCGATGCAAAATTTATAACTATTGTAGAACATAGTCTTTTGGTGTTACACCTACAATAATGTCAAACATGTATAAATTATTCCATCACGAGTTCAAAAAAATATGGTTGATTAAAAACCTTATAAGTACGTAGACATCTCTTAAACCATATACAAAATCTATTTCCTTTTGTGTAACATTATGTTGAGCTATCATTTTGCATGATGCTTAATGAAAGGAATCCTTTCAAACTCCTCTCTTGAAAAGCTAATCTAGGATCAACTACAAGGTTCTGGGCAATCTTACAACCTACTAGAATCCACTTAGTAGAAGATAAATGTGAGTGCTCATGAGGAGGCCTTTTCTAGTCTTGACCAATTTTAGATAAGATGTGGAATCTTCTTGCTATCTCAAAAAAAGTAACCACAAAAAAAAAAAAAAAATTTAGTTTTTAGTTTATATTGAATGCAGTTTTGACTATGCAACTATATGAATTCCTAAATTAACCAAGTGTTTGTAAAAGAAAATAATAAAGATAGGGTAACAAGAAGTTTAAGAAAATCACTTGAAAAACAAATCCCTAATAAACATAAGCAACAAAAACAACACATCTACAAGTTGAGCCTTTGAAAAGATTGGTAGGTAACCAATGAAAATAGGAGTAGCACTTCCTTAATTCTGCTAATGCAATTGTCTATGGGAATTTAGTAACCATAAGATGTTTCACTTTTCATCAGATTGCAAGGCCATAAAAAGTGCACTCATGTGAGACAAAAAACTATGTAGGAACAATAGGGTGATATCTTCTCCAACTAAGTACATTATCAAAATTTGTAAATACATGTAAAACACTAGAATTAAAAGATTTCTCAATAAAAATAACATAACAAAACTATTGGCTTTATTACACTCCATCAACATATATTCACAAAATGTAACACACTTAGGAAAGAATAACTACACTCCAAATGAGAGCACCAATAGTCTCTAGAGATGCCAAAAATAGAAACTCAACCTTCTTGGATGTTTGTAGGAGTTAAACTACCATTTAATGCATTTATGATGCATGGAAAGCTCTAAATTTGGAACTGGCAGTTAAGTGTTGACACACTTCTAACTTCTTCAAAAAAATTTAGCACACCTTTGGACAAGTGCACCTTGGGATAGGCACACCTTGTGCACCTTGCACACCTTGGGAGAAGTGCACCTTGGAAGATAGGTCCAAAAATGCAAAATTTTACCAAGTGTCAAAACTAAAATTCTAGCTTCTAGGTTTTGTTCCCCTTCATGCTAGAGTTATGTCTGGGTATTTTCTCTTGAATTTATCTATAATCTCTATCACTTGGGTTGCATATAGAAAATCTAAATCATCATATTTATCCTTTACTTTTTGTCAATAGTTTCCTACCTTTATGCGAGTCTCTGCAAAATCTCCCAATTTCCCATCTAATTCTACCAATGCTTCTTTAGTCTTAAATACTTGTCTAATATCCTCATTATTGGGAGCTTCTTCAAAAGACTTTCAAAATTGTTCAACAACTACTTGCACAGTCATGAGTTTATCTCTTGAATCATCTTCAAAAATATCCAGGCAAGCATCATTGTAATGTCTCTCTGCCTCTAAAATCTACTCTTTCATTTGATCATAGACCTTATGAATATCCATATGTAATGTTTCCATTACTTTATTACCATCTACATTCTTCTATATCCAATAATTTATCTTATCTAACCCATCTATAGTATATACATCCATCAACATCTGATACGTCTGACCCTTTATTGGTTGTAACACTTGCAGGTCTTTACCCCATGTATGTACTTCATCCATTAACCCAAAATCCTAGTTCAATATAGAAACTAGCTTATCTACACTATTCTTCATGTGATGTAGTATTTTAAGATTTCCTTGTATAATTTTCACATGTTTCTCTTCAAAACTTTCCCGCTGTTACTGACAAGCCTTCAAAAATGGATCTAATTGTACAGTCTCCTTATCCCTCTTATCAAGTGTTGCACTTAAATTCTCCTTAGGATTTTCAGGATTCAATGGACCAACTACTTCAATCAAATAACCTCTTAGGATTTCATTCTACTTCTAGGGGTTAACAATTTAGATTCATCCTATTCTAAGTGCCTAAACACTTCTTTGACCCCTGTAGTGACCATTAATTTGGTAGTATCCATAGTGGGTTTTCCAAGCAAGACCTCTTTGATTTGACAGTCTTTTGGAGTCAAATCCTCAATATATGCATGTAGAGGAGGGATAGAAACATGGGTGAACAAATCTTGATTTTGATCACTCATAACAAAATCCAATGTTTATGCACACCTATGGGTGGCTTAGGTTTCTTGAGAGCTTCAATTAATTCTATCATTCCCTCTTCCTCAGTACAATACAGTTGTCTTTTGTGTTTAACCATCACCTCTTTTCTCAACCATCTTGGAGTACCTTCCATTAGATATTTATACTTAGATGAAGAGGGATATTGTACCACTAGGCCTTTTCCCTTATTACTTCTCTCCAGAGTCTTCTCCTTTTGTGAGAGATCCACATCAAGAATCTCTATGTTATTTGAGTCCACAGTCCTCACCTCTATATCTTGGAAAGTCTATTTAGGTTCCTCATATATTTTTCCCTCCTCTGATACTTCATCAGTGGGTCTTTATTTTGGCTCTTCGATCTATTTAGCTTGCACCTGTTCTTCTTTACTTGAAGGGAGAGGAGTAACTAAACCTTTATCCAAGCAAGATAAATTTTGACTTGATGATTATTGAGAAATTAAAAGTCTTTGTGGCTGAGGTGGAAATTGACTCCAGTCCTTTTGTAGAGGTTTATTTGTTAGGGTATCGCTTATCTTTTCACCTACCACTTTAGTGTCTATAGGCATGAAATCAGAATCTGGCATCTTAAAGACATTAGCAACTTGGTCCCCTTTCTCATCAATCCATTGTTGTAACTCATCCTCTAAAGTTACAGCCTAAATAGGTTATGTAGGAATAGACAATGGTGTTACAGTGAAGCTTCTTCTTCATTCTATCTCTGCAGCCCTAACAAATGTGTCCTTTGACTCAAGGGAAGTTTATCCTCTTTTTCTTCATCATCCTCTTCTTCTTCCTCTAGAATAACTTATGGGACCGATGGAAAAGGAATAACCTTTGTTATCACCTTTTGTCTCCTTGTCCTTTTAATTAGAGTTTTCATCTTTCTTTTCTTGGGAGACAATGGAGAGGCTTCTTCCTCTTGTGTAGGTGGAGACACTTCTTGTGCTTTTGCTTCAACTCCTTGCCCTTGTTCTAGCAGTGACACTAGTAGATTATCTTGAGTCTAGATGACTTCTACATTTTCCATCCCTTCTACATTCTCTGGCCCTTTTCTCCTAGGTGCTTGAGTTGCCCCCTCTTTGGGCTCAACTTGTTGAGGGGAAGTTCTTTTCCTTTTTTTAACCCTTATATGCCCTAAAGTATCCAACTTCTCTATCAAGATGATGTACTATTTCAAGCCTTATTGGAGACTAAGCTATGAATGTTGGCACTATTACCTTTTCTCTTCTACCTTTCACTAGGTAGGTTGTAGTTTGGAAAATTACAGTCTGTGGAATTGAATCTACCTTGAAAGGTCTCTTGATCCATTCCTTGGTTAACTATATGACATGCCTCATGCTATGACTAATATCTACATTTTCTTCTCTATCAATCTCTGCATTCATGATAGGTTGATCATTTATCTTATCTGAGTTATACAAGGGATCTAAGACCTCTTCAGTATCTTGTTGTATGAAGTTTAATGCAATCTTCTTTTTCAAGGTACTGCCTACCAAATAGAGTCATCCTACAATAACCCCTTATTCAAATTTCATAGTCATCCACTACATTCATCCAATGATCCTCTATGGTATCTACATGTTGGAACTATTTTCTTGCCAAGTACTAAACTCTTCCGATGTTATCAAAATAGGGATGAGGAGAGTTATAATCCTCCAAGGGATACTAATCCCATTTAGACTCAAAAGTCACAATATATTTCTTCTGTTTAATACCAAATGGACCTATAGTGATTGGCCATACCTAGGTCTTCTTATGTTGCTTCCTTACTCTTTCATATGCAGATGAGAGTTTTCGTGTGATCTCTAACAATATGAGTCTATTGCATGGATACCTAGGGAGCTTCTTTGGATTCAACATCATGTTTGCTACCCTTAAATAGGTGAATGTCTTGAATTGGATGTAATAGGTTCCCATTTCTGTAATCTTTGTCACTGCCTCTTCTGACATCCTTTTCACATAATCTCCCTTAATGAACCAGATGGTTGCAAAAATGAAGGCATCATTCACTATTCTATATTCCTTGTTGTGATCTAAAATCTTTTTCCTCACCAATTAGGGGTATACCACATAAGGCCATGTGCTAGCATCTTGCAAGTTGCCCTTTTTGAATAATCTTAGATAATTTATTGCTCTTCACGCTAAAAGTTACACCAAATAAGATGTCATATAGAACCTTTGGTTGTTTTGACCACAACTAGTTGTTCATCTAAATTCTCACTAAGAATTGAAGCATAGTTAATTGGCATCTTCATTATTTATATGGTTTCAATGAAGTGTACCATCCATATATTCAAGTGTCTTGCTACTAGTAATCCCATGATTCTACTCAAGAGCACTATAGAATGTCTGATATCATCTTTCATATAACCTCTTGTCATATCAACTTTTTTGTCTTTTTTCCCAAGAGGAGTCTTATCAATGAGATATGAGGATTGGATAATTTTTTATGCTTCCTCTTCATTCTCTATATACCACCTTTCCACTTGATGATATGTCAATCTTGTAATACCCCAAAATTGGCTCATTGCCATGATCACCAGTTTTGGTCTATTTTGATCAATTCTAAACTCCTATGTCACTAGGAAACTCTTATTCTAATTTTTGCTACTTGACCTAAGTGTCAAATGCACAAAAACCTAAATCTACATTAATCAAACTACCTATTTAATTCTTAAGTATTGACTCATATTAGTCACATTAAACCTATTTGATTGAGATTTAATTTAATTCAAAGTGTTTATACTTTAATTAAATTAAATTAAATCCTAAGGCTAATGTACTAAGGAATTAAAATATTTAATTTAATAATTATTCCCACTTTAATTAATTGAAGATATTATTCAATTAAATGAAAAATACATTTATGAGGTCATATGTCACTTTATTAAATTAAATAATATCTTCAAAATCCTCTCTTTAGTTCTAAAATGGAAACTCTGAGTGAACTACCTCTCAAAATTAGAATCAATCTAGTTAACTTGCTCTCACACTTATGAAAAGTTCAGTTAACTACTCATCACACTTAGATCTAAAATAGTCAACTTTACCTGCACAAGGAAATTTCCATCTTAACTGAATCTTCTATCTAATCTTAACCGTTCATTAAGATTGATCCTAATCATTGATCCATTCCTAGATTCTATTTAAGGGGCTCTCAATCCTTCATTACAAAGGTTAGATTTTGATGCTATTGAATTGCTATCAAATTGAATACTCACTTTCATAGCTCTTACATGTGCTTTTGCTTAATATCCTAATATCATCTAGCTTAACAATGCATACGTCTAGCTTAGTTTCTTTTATTGTTGAATAGAATAAATTGCATATCATATAGATTACTTGCACATCCATATTTTTCATAAATTCTTCATTCTAGAAAGGTCTAGTTACCTGAATCTCATTTGGAGAGAACATAGGCAAAATTCTTCTAGTTAGAAGGCAACAGGTCACATTGTTGGACCTCTTGGATGAACCCTTCCATGTTCATTCTAGGATAAATCCACATACAATGACCATGTTGAAGTGTAGGTAAAAGATCCAAGGCCTCATGTTCACATATAAATTCTAGCACCCATTTTCGAGCCAAGAAAAACAATTTTTCTAGCCTCATCTATCTTATTTTCTATCATTTTCATCATTCTACCATACTTGCCCGTACAGTTTTCTAGATTTTTGCACAAGAAATATCATTTTTTCATGGAGATTTGAGGGTTTGGCATGTCTTTGTAAGCTTTCTCATACAAAAAAGTGCCCTATTGTGCAAGTTCTCACATGACACATCATTTTCTCACGTGGGATAGTGAAAGGCTTCGCGTGGACCTAAACAAGATTTCATGCGAAATCTTGAAACAGTACAGTTAAGATTCAATTTTTCAAAATGTTGTTTATCATTTTTTATTGACATCTTTTATGTGAAACATTGTTACTTCAATTTTTCTAGTTTTTTGTAGCCTAACAATTGTCTGTAGGGTGTTTGATGAAGACTCCTTTATGCAAACTTTCCCAAAACATGCACTGACTGTGTGTTTGCAGGACGCTATCAAAGATATGATTGTCAAAGACTAATCTTAAAACCCATTAAAACAATGTGTCTTTTTCTTGCTTTCTAAACATAGTCTAATTAGGGCTTGTGAACTTCATAGGGTGCAATACAAAAGAATAGGGGATTATGCTCTTCACCACTTGGAGGTCATGACCAAGGGTGAATCAAAAACCTAGAAGCTTCTGAAAGATAGCATCTAAGGGAGCCAAGCAGCTTAGTGGTTCTCTAGTGCTAATCCTTTTATGTGATGAGATGATGGTTTCCTTATAAGAGGATCAAAATCTTTAGGAAGGATGAGTCTAGATTGATTCTAAGTCAGTAATTAACATGTTCTTCATGTTTGGGTGAGAAACTAAGGTAGAGGATTATGCTCTTTCCTCTTGAAGGAAATCAGAAACTTTGACCCTTATGTTCGAACCACTAGTTTAATTCAATCCTTTAGAGGCCCTGCCAGAGTGATCCAACCTCTAGAAATGATCCAAATGAGCACACTCCTTTATCCAAAGATTCCAACTCACAATAATAAAGAAGCTTTGTAGAGTGAAAGACTCTAAATATGTATTAATTTCTTTTTCTTGATTCTTGATATCACTTATCAAGGGGAAGCTCTGTCTGTTGCACTGGCCGATGTTGGCCTCAGTCTTGGTAAGTAAGTGTGTTCACTCTCAGATGTTGGTATGGGCTGCTGGTCTCAACTCCACTTGCAGAGCCACCAAGGATTAATATGAATGGAAGCCAAGTAAAAACCTTTTAGTTAGAAGCTACCTGATTCACCTCTGAAAGGAGGCATAATCTTTGTGCAAGAAGGGGGAAGAATCTCTCCTGTAGAACTCATATAGGCATCCTAATGGGTGTTGGAAGGTGGTATACATGCTTGAACCCTACCACAAGGGTATTCACTTAGTGTATATGTTATTGAGCCCTTTGAATACACCAAAAACATGTGCGCCCTCTAGGGGGTGACATAGTTGTGTGAGGTGCACACATGTGCATAAGTTGTGGGACAAAGGTTTTACCTTCTCTACCATTTTCTATTTCTAGGGATAAAAACATGTTTGTTATCGAGTCCTAAACATGTCCAAACCTACCTAAAAAAATTGAAATTCAAGACTCCCCCATTCCTCTAAGTTGCTTTTCCCTCAGTTGGATTGTATTCATCTACTACTTGCTTCCCATGTCCTATTGAAAACACTTTGTCTTGTTTGAAACCCAATGCTATTTCACAAATCTAGAAACTAACCCTACAATCTTTCTGTTATCTATCAAGAAATTTGTCCTCAAAATCTCTTTGAAATCCAAGTCTTTTGTCTATCTAGTCTCAAAATTCCATGCATATATTTACAACATTTCACATGAGCAGTCATATCTTCGTGTGGGTCTGTCTAGATCTTTGCATGAGAACTTGCATATATCTGCACAAGATCTTACTGACAACCCTCTATTTTATTTTCCAAATCTATCACTTCTTTGCGTGACTTGGAACACATCCTTGTGTGAGCTTAAATTGCTGATTTGAGTCTTCACATCTACCTATGAACTTTTTCGTGCACCTCCTAGAGGATCTTTGCATGAGACCTTGAATCAAAACTATCAAATCACCTTGCTGAAAAGCCTACGACCTACATCTATTCTATTTCCTGCATCGAGTTACTTCTTCTCTTTCTGTAAATAGTCCTAAATAGTGACATTTTGCTTGACTGATGACTTGTTGTCTATACTTTAACTAGTCTCATCTTTCATTGTCTCATTTCTATCTTATAGTGTTCGTTATACTCGGTGTTGCGATAGTCATAATCCTTGGCTATTCTAACCTCCACTTAGACCACTTGTACCTTAGTATACAACACTCTTCCTTTTTTCTTTTTGAGACTATGTTTTAGTGTGATCCTTGTCTTGGTTCTTGCTTCTTGTCCTTGTCTATGACTCACAACAAGAAACGAAAACATGTTTTATCCTCTTCGACTTAGGAAAGGTCATGCTAGGGGTCATAACTGTGGTAGAGGTCACCTTCCATTTTATACATAGTTTACACCTAGTTCATCCAGTGAGGGATCTTCATGATCTCCCTCGCCCATCAGATCACCTCAAGTCCAGTGAACATTCTCCATAAACTTAAAACAAACCAGGAACCCTTTGTATCAAGAGGATCTTGATATTAGTAGAGGTTTTGTATCTCTAAAAAATATGTCTGACTTCCCTTTCAAAGGACCTTTCCAATTTGAACATACTAAAATTGAACACATTCCTACAATGGTTGATCATGAACCCGAACATGGTAGTCACAACAAAAACCAAGATCCACCTAGGAATGACAAAGAGAAAGATCATGACATAGATGACGAATAGGAAGAGGTGGAAATACTTCCTAAACACATTGCAAAATGCCAAAAAGACAAAAACTTTCAAAAGGTCATGGAAATCCTACTCAATGAAGAGAAAGAAAAGTACTTTATCAAACTTTCCCTAGAGGGAGCTAAGCTACCCTCTCATTTCAATGTGGAAACCATCGTCACACCTAAAGAGGAAATTGAAACTTCCAAAATCCAAAAATAATTGAAAATCATGCAAGACCAATTGGCTCAAATGATGTGTGAGAAAGAAAAACTCACAAAAACATACACCTTAGATGCTCTTTGTCCATTTCCATTTGACAAGAGCATAGACATGCCTCCTTTCCCAAGAGGAGTAGAACTACCTAAGTATAACAAATACTTTGGAACCACTGATCCCCAAGATCACTTGTGGGAATTCAGTGCCTGATCTATCAAATTTATGGACAACCAAACATATTTCATGTGTTTATTCCCCAGAAGTCTAGGTTGTCAGGCTTTGGGGTGGTTCTCACACGTGCCTCCCAGTATCAAAACCTTTGATGAAATAGCTAACTTGTTTATCTAGCACTATTCTCATAACATTCAACACCCTATCAATATTTGAGATTTATGTAACCTTAAGCAGAAGGTTGGGGAACCCTTCCTTACATTCCTCCAAAGGTGGAGACAACTTTACACTAAGTATTCATGCAAGTTTCCAGAAATGGAAAATCTTGACATCTTCACTGATAATTTCTTACTTGATTTTGGGTATAGATTCCAACTTCAAGGTCCACGTACCTTTGAAGACATGATCACATAGGCCATCCACATAGAGGAATTCATGGTCAAGAAGGGTGAACTCACTCTTTAGATGGACACAAAACAAGGCTCCACCTCCAACAAGGACAAAACCAAGTACGTCAACAAGAACCAAGATATTGTACATGATGGGGTTGTTGACAATGTCACTCCTAAACTTGTTAAAGCAGCCTTTAATCTCATAGATGGTCTCAATGCGGCCAAAAATGATGAGAAACCTTCTCTTGAAAAAAAAAATCCAAAAAAAACTAAGAAACTCATGGGCCACATGCCCTAAACAAGAGTATACACCTCTAGGTGAACCTTTGGGTGCATCATTAAGGGCAAGAAAGATAATGATAAACACAAGACCCCATTTGTCTTGAGGGGCCCTACTCTCAACACAATGGACAACACACCTTCGCAACACTGTGATAATGCCATTACATGCTCTTGCACCAAGTTGGTTCTCAAAGGCCCTATGCCTTCTACTCCTAATCTTGAACAACATAAAGACAAAACCCTTGTTGGTCCATCTAGAAAAGGTGCAAAACTCATAATGAATTCAATAGAAAATAGCTATACTTTTCTTGATCAATTGAAATGAACTAACACTCAAATCACAATTCTAGACAAAGCCCTCACTAAGCCAAATGTTCCTCAAGGTCTTGATCTTGAGCAATTTCAATCTATGGTAGGTCACCTGACCTCCCCTTACTTTATGTCCTTCTTTGAGGAGGATGATAATCATTGAGTCACTCACACAATCAACCTCTATATATCGAGGTCATGATACATCAGACACGTGTCTATTGGGTCCTCATTAATAATGGCACTAGGTTGAACATTTTCTCTACTTCTTTTCTTAGATAATTGAATTATGCTAAGGACTCTATTGATCCTTGCCACAAGATCACTATTAAAGCGTATGATGAACTTGAACAAAAGTCTCTAGATCTTGTGGTTTTACCCCTTCATGTTGGTCTTGTGGAAAGGGACATCACTTGTCAAGTCCTTGACATTCCCTTGGCTTATAACATTATGCTAGGATGGCCATGGATACATGAGATGTGCATTGTGCCATCCACATACCACCAGTGCATCAAATCCCCATTTCATAGCTCCGAAGTCACTATTCTTGCCACTACTAGCTATACCTGTAATATGCTCAAAGTTGTTGAAAATTTTGTCCATGCTAATAGGGAATCCATTGATTATCATGAGAACAAGCTGAAATAAATTGAGCAATCACTCAAGTTGAAAGAAACTAGCATGGGTGAGTACAATATCGAACCAATATTGTCATTAACATCTCTCCCTGAGTCTCCTCATCATTATGGGAGACCATTTGAGGCAAAGAAGCCATTTGTGTTGACACCTCAAACCAAGTATGATGGCACTTTTGTCAAGGCTATAGTTCCCTTAGAGGATGAAAGAAAAAATAGAGCCATTAATGCATGGCTTTACAAAGAAGAGACTCTAGTAGACCTAATGGAGCAAGCTTGAGAGATCACTCCTAAGAAATATGGGCCTAGTCTTAGACTCATGAAGCATTTTGGCTACAAGGGAATTGGCCCTATTGGGTGCAATAACAATGGCCTAGTTGATCATATCAAGGCAATAGCTTGAAGAAATAGAGATACATTTGGTCTAGGCTTTAAAAAGGTTCCCTTAGCCTAAGGGTTCATCTAGAAATGAGTCACAAGCTGAGTTAGATACTCAAGATGATAAATCAGATGATGAGGATCTTTATCCTTATCCTATTCCTCACGATCTAGCTAAATTCTTTGTTGAACCAGATGACTTTGTCCCACATGTCAACACTATGGATGATACTAGTGATTCTTTCCAAAACAATATTGATCCAACTAGAGCTCATTCAGAAAGGGGAGAGTCTAGTTAGGTGTTATGTGTTGAATACTTGTGTAAAAATCTAGATGATGAAGGTGAGTATGTCCCTATCACTATCAGGGAATTCTACAACCTCTCACCATGTAGCACTAATTCTAAAGAATATGAGTTTGACTCTCTTTCAAAAGTAACTACTAATAAAGACATTGACCAAGTTCATGTCTATGAAAACCAACTCGAAGTGGGTGAAATGTATAGGGTTAGGTTGGATGGGTTTGATCCAACTAGTTTCCTTGAGTCATTAGTTGCTGATGTTAGTACTCAAAGGCATTCAAACAGACTTGTGGACTAAATTACCATAGGTCTCAAATTGTCGGTCCAAGTATTTAATGACTGTACCGTGAACACAATTGAACCTGTCACTACTCTTTCACTTACACATCTTGACCTTATAGACTGGAACCCTAATACATCTAGTGAAGTCCCCATGTTCTAGAATGACTATGCTCTTGCCTACTACTTGAATGTTGTTGAACCTATAACATCTTCCACCAGTGAGCAGAGCATCAAGATGACTAAAGTTGACATCAAATATCTCAATCATACAATTAAAAAGAAAAAATGCAAAAGGTCTGATGGTGAAAACCACATTGTGGTAGGTCAAAACCAAAAAAAGTAAAAACAAAAGATGTATCCAATGGTGAAAACCTTTCTGAGGTGCCTATAGATGAGATATTTGATGCACTTCCAAGTCACTTTCAAGAGATATCATTAGTGTTGATAGAGCCGACATAGCTGATCAACTTGGGTACATAGGAACATCCTCATATGATACATTTGGCATAGTCACTGTCTCCTAAAGAAAAGGAAGAATTCATTGCCTTCTTCTGAGAGAAGAAGATAATTTTTTCTTGGACATATTTTGACATGCCAAGACTAGATCCTAATCTCATTATGCATCATTTTTCCATCACACCAAGCATTAAATTAGTTAAATAAAAACTTCAGAAAATGCATCCTCATGTTGCATTGCTCGTCAAAGCTAAACTAGAGAAGCTTCTAAAAGCTAGATTCATCTATGCAATTGCTTATGTTGAATGGATATCCAACATTGTCCTAGTTTCCAAGCATGATAAATCTATTAGATTTTGTATTGACTTTCATGATCTCAACTTAGCATGTTCTAAGGATGATTTTCCACTTCCCAACATTGATATGATAGTGGACATGATAGTAGGATATGAGATGTACTCACTCATGGATGGGTTTTCTAGTTATAATCAAATTAAAATTGCACTAGAAGATCAGGAAAATATTTCTTTTACATGTGCATGAGGAACCTTCTACTGGAACATAATGTTGTTTGGCTTGAAAAATGCCAGTGCAACTTATCAAAGAGTGGTAACTACAATTTTCCATGACATGATGCATAAGACCATGGAGGACTATGTGGATGATACCTTGGTCAAAAATGCAAAAAGCAATACTCATTTGCAAGATTTGGGACCCATCCGAGATTGCATGGAAAAATTCAATCTCGGGCTCAATCCTAATAAATGCACATTTGGTGTCACATCAGGGAAGCTACTTGGATACATTGTGTCAATGAAAGGAATCAAGGTGGATCTGGAGAAAGTTCAAGAAATTATGGATATGCCTCCACCCCATAACATCAACTAGATGAGAGGCCTATAAGGTAGACTCTAATCTATTCACAAGTTCATCTCATAATTGGTAGATAGATCACAACCTTTTACAAAGACCTTACATAAGGGTGTGAAATTCAACTAGAATTAGGATTGTGAACAAAGCCTAACATAGATAAAACAATATCTCACTAATCCACCAATATTGATGCCTCCTATCTATGGGAAGCCTTTGATTTTGTATATTTCAGCAATTGAAACATCTCTATAATCTTATTAGCTCAAGAGGACAATGATAACAAGGAGAGAGCTATTTACTACATGAGTCACACACTGATCTCTTATGAGAGGAATTACAACATCATTGATAAATCTTGCTTGAAAGTTGTCTTTGCATCCCAAAAGTTGAGACACTACATGCTTTCCCACACTATGTGGTTGATGGCTAAAATATTTCCACTAAAGTACTTGCTTAGTAAGATAGCTCTCATAGGAAGATTGGTTAAGTGGCTCATGATACTCAATGAATTTGACATTCAGTATGTTGAACAAGAAGCTATCAAGGGATAGGTGGTTGCGAATCAGCTAGCAAATGCACCTATGCAGAGTCTCCTGCTAATGAACATCAATTTCCCTAATGAGTCAATTATTACACTCACACACCAAACATGGGTAATGTTCTTCGATGGGTTCATCACATAACAAGGATCTAGTGCTAGGTTACTCTTCATAACACCATAGAGATATTTGATACCCAAAGAATACAAGATTCTCCTTCCTTGTACAAATATCATTATAGAATACAAGGCTTTGATTAATGGCATGAAAATGGAAACTAAATGGAGAGTGGATCAGTTGGATATCTTTGGGGACTCTCAACTCATAATCAACTAGGTTAATGATGTGTACCAATCAAAGGATGATAAATTGATCCCTTACAAACACATGGTTGATGACCTGAAGAAGTATTTTGCACACATCACCTTCCAACAAATTCCTGGAGCAGATAATAAAGTGGTTGATGCCATGGCTACTCTGGCCTCCCTATTATAGATGCCCAAAAATGATCTCTGACATGAGTTCCTAGTAGAAGTGTTATACCACCAAGCCTATGACACTCCTGATTCTGGGGTGGTATGTTCTATTGTAGGACAAGATTCATCTCACTACCATCACATCTATTCCTATCTCTATAACCAAACCATTCTAGATGGTCTAACATAGAATGAGAAATGTTACCTATTGCTGATGACTTATTTAGGAGAAGTCTCGAGGGAACACTCCTTAGGTAAACATCCATTAATTGACATTCACAAGGGTATTTGTGGATCCCACTCAAATGGCTTGACTCTAGCTCACAAACTCATTAGAGCTAGTTACTATTGACCTAAAATGGAGCAAGAGGCAATTAAGTAGGCCAAGTCCTACAAGTAGTGCTAGCTCCATGGGAATTTGATTCAAACTCCAGTGAGGGAGCCGATTCCATCTACTACAATGTGGTTTTTTCAACAATGGGCCTTCAACTTGGTGGGTCAGATTCACCATCTTATTCTAATGGACATAAGTTCATTATCATAGCTACAGACTATTTCACAAAGTGGGTAGAGGCAATACCTCTCATAATAGAAAATGGAAAAATTGTAGCTCTTTTTATCACAAACTACATCATCTACAGGTATGGTGTATTGTCCTCCATCATTACTGACAATGGAGGATAGTTCAAAAACAAAGATCTCAAAGAGCTATGCAAATTATTCAAAATCACAAAACATTGGTCTTCTATCTATTACCCCCAAGGTAATGGTCAGGTAGATACATCCAATAAGGTGATCCTCAAGATCCTCTATCACATAGTTAGCAAATCTAGGAGGGACTAGCACCTCCAGATTAATCCAGCCTTGTGGGCATATAAGACAAGCATCAAGACTCCAATTGATACAACACCCTTTGCTTTGGTTTATGGAGCGGGTGTTGTGATTCCAACAAAGGTTGAGATTCTTACCTTGAGAATCTCTATGAAAGGCCTTATTACTAATGAAGATTACAAGATGAAGATTACAAGATAGATTGGATTCAAGAGCTGGTGCTACTAGATGAATGTCGACAAGTGGTGTGTGATCATCTGCGAGCTTATCAGTAGTGAATGTCAAGAAGCTACAATAGGAAAGTTAAGCCATGTGACTTCCAACTAGGTGATCTCATCCTGAGAGAGAATCCTAAGAATCAACAACAACAAGTTTAAAAAAGGAAGTTTGAACCAAACTAGCTTGCTCCTTACATAATCACTACATTGTATGGATCTAGTGCTTACCTACTTTCTACAACCAAGGGTGAAGTGCTCAAAGAACCTATCAACACTCTCCACCTGAAGTAGTTTTATAGCTGATCTGATCTTAGAAGCTCTCCGTAGATATCTAAAAATCCTAAAAAATTGTTACCTTGGTGAGAACCTAGCAATAGGTGCCTTGGTAATACTAAAAAAATTGAAAAAATCCAAAAAAAAAAAAGAAAAAAATAAGAGAAAAAAAATTTAAAAATTGAAAAACAAGAAAAGTGCCATTGTTGAAAACCTGGAAACAGGCATCATGGTAGCAAAAAAATGAAAGCCCTACCAAGAAGGTGAAAACTTGGCAAATAGGTGCCTCTTGTTCCCAATGTTCCATCCCACAATGCATCTTTTGGCTCCCTGTATAGTTGTTTTCCTACTTTTTGCACTTTTTGCTCATGTATCCATGTATTGATTCTTGTCACAGCTTGGGGGCACTGCTTTCCAGTGTCCTAGAATCTCCTTCATGACAGTCACTAGTCATTTTGGCTATGTCTTTCTACTATCACCAATGTCACTCCTTGTCAAGATTCTCATCATAGAATCTCTTTCACTACAGTCACCAGTCATTCTGGTTGTGTCTGCCTATTTTTGTCAATGTCACTCCTTGTTGAGATTCTTCTCATAGAATTTCTTTTGCAACAGTCACCAGTTGTTCTCAACCACGTCTACTTACTATTGCTTGTGTCATGTTTCCATATTCCTTTATGGAAGATCTCTCTTGCATTAGTCACTAGTCATTCTGGTTGTGTCTGTCTACTATCACTCAGTCCTCTTTAAGTTCTTCATCTTGAAGATTCCTCTTTTGACCTTAGTCACTAGTCATTCTAGCTACATCTACCTACTATTTTCACCCTACTGAAGAGATTCCTTTCATCTATATTCTATACATTGACACTTGGCATCAATCCCAAAGATGTTGAACTCAAAATGACATACTTGTTTGGATATGCTGAGCATTTTCTTTTTCTTTTTTTGCTTTCACTCTCATCATGCCTCCTCAAATAACTCAATGATGTCATTTTTGAGTAGAGAAATAATGACTTGGGGTATGATCTTTGCTTTGTTTTCTTTTTGCAGTTTAGTTCTAATAAGTTGACATATTCCTTTAAAAGGGGTGTCCACTATAAGAGCCTTCATCTTGTATTAGATGGTCGGGTGTACCTCAACTCCTTTTATATGCATACATCAATAACGTTGGTTCTTCTCCTTGTCTATTGGAGTGAACTCTTCATGCTATGGTACATATTGATACTCATCCTATTAAGTGAATATATGGGTCACTGCGAGTATATCTAACATACTTCTATCTCAGGTTACAAATGTAAGGGTCATTATGGATAGAATATTCACTCATTATTTAGCATGCAATGGATCTCTTGTGTGTTTGGTGTGTCTACAATGCAAGCAACATTCTAGTCATCCTAACATTTATGTTTTGATGCTTATGTTAACTTGATACATTAAAAGGGACAAGTGTTCTGGTCATTCTGGCTTCTTGTGCCTCGAATGCTTACATTTCACCTCGACAAACCTAGAACAGATGTCCTATTCATATTCTCATGATTACAATGTCAGTGAGAGTTGTATGACATCTAGGATTTTGGCTATATGCTCAGTAATGATAATTGTTGAGGCTTGCTAACCAAACCTAGCATTGCATCTAGTTTATGGTTGCATATAGCATAGGATTGCATTTCTTGGTTCAGCAAATGATTCAATTGCAAATTTACTTTCACCTTCTGTGATGAGGGATTCTTAGTCTCTTAAATGTATCATGATTCTTTATGGTTGCACAATCATTTGATTCCTTGGTTCATCTCCTCCTGCTCCTTGATTAGATACCTGTCACTGTCAAGAAAAAACACAAAATAATACATCAAATGTCAATCCATTTACCTGCACATTTCATCCATAAAACCATACATCCATCCCATCTACATAAACAACTTAAATCAAACATGCATTCATACATCAACATCATATTGTGCATTCCATACTCATAACATATAACATCTCATGCAAATAAAATTCAAAGATAGACACTGAAAATGATGTGAACACAAGATGCTTGGCTCAAAATCTCATATATATCTATATATATATATATATATATTAGTAATAAAATAATGTGTCAGTACAAAATGGGTGCTACTCGAGCATTGTCGGTCAAAAATGATACAAAATGGTGTTGGCACACCAATTAATACATAGCTAGAATCACAAAACTTAGAGATAAGAGCATCAAAGGTCTAACTCTATCCACTACCCTCACCTCCTAGACGAGGAGGAGGAGGTGGCATATCTGGCTTGGCTGGTGGGTGCGCACCCCAGAATCTCAAGCATACTAAGAAATTGTGGCACTTGCTGAGCCTCCTTTAGCACTACTATAGAGTATGTTATGAAATAGTAGGCCGCTCAAGCTGCCTGAAGTCTGAACTCATCCTGCAACATCTCTGCCCTCTACTCAACTACCAAAACTTGCTCTCACAACCGTTCGATCTCCTGATCATGCTCTGCTATCTTGGTGTCTGGCATGACCACCTATATCTGTAAATTTCCCAACTATCAAGAGGCATGTTTCATCCTCTCTCTCTCCCTCCTCAAAGAATCCTAGGGCCTAGTAGTAGGCTACTCCTACATCTCCTCATCTAGCATCTTAGGTTGCTGCTCCACAAGTGCCTGCTCCTCTACCCATGGTCTTTGTTGTCATCCCTACTCCACCCCACTACCACCAGCACCTACATTTGATCCCATCTATCATGAGGGAATCTGCACCTACCACACCCTATGTCTCACTTGTGGTTGTTGTAGTTGTGGTAGTTGCTAGACTAGACCCCATACAGGTGCCTATTGTGATCTTTGTGCCACCATCCAAATAGGATTCGTGAATCGTGGAAAGAAGTGACTGATAAAATATGTCTGGTATGCAGGCATCATCCTAGCATCTACTATCTTCAAGAGGTAATCCCACTGTGACACAACTAGGTTGTGCATATGATGCAGGAGCATCTAGAGGTATAAGGGCAATCCTGTGTCACCCAAAAAAAATGTACTTAGACTTAGTTTCTATTTTAGGTGTTTTCATTTCTGGATACCCATTTGGGTCAAATAAAGGTTCCAACTCTCACAGTTCCATTATCAGTGTTCTAGGATAGAGTATTTGAACACCTTGGGATACATGTAAATGCCAAAAAAATAGGAGTATGTAATTGAGCCAACATTTTGGTGAACTAGAAGGTGTAAATTAGTCAGAAGATTGTAATTTTAATTTAGAGCATTCTAGAAAAGGAATCAGGTCAAAAGGCCCCATGAATTGAAAGTTATTGCAATTTTTCAGTTTCTGGAGACCTCCTAAGAATGCTTAAAAGTTAGGTTAGGGGTATTAAATGATCATGAACAAGGCCAAAAAATGGGGGATGAGCTAAGCTTGTACATAAGGCTATAGAGTGCTTCAAGAGATTTTTGGAAATGTAAGCAGTTCGTCAATCAGAGCTACGGTTCAAAATTTATGCCTCCCAGAAGTTCGATTACTGTTTCTAGATTCTTCTAATTTTGTGCTCACTTCTAATGTGACTTCTAGAGCCTTCTATTTGGTCAGTGGGTGCAAACTAGCATTTTCTAGAATGTATTCCTAATGCTTAACCCTTCGAGGTCTATTTAAGAACAATTATAGCATTGTAAAAAGCAGTTCGGAGTGGAGTTTGAGAGGAGGTACTGAAAGGAGAAATTATCTCCAGATTTATACTATTGTAAGCCCATAGGGCATGTTTTGAAGTCTATTTTCTCTATACTAAATTTATTAGCTTATTTACAAAGTTAATAAAATTTTCCCTTTCCTGTTGTGTCCATTCTGTGCTTGGGTTGTGTTCCCATCCAGTGGTATCAGAGCCTAGTTTTCTAGAGTGTGTAGAAAGAGCGCCGACTGCGAGGCAGTTTGCACTAAGACTGTGTGGTTGTGGGTTTGAGTTAAAAACATGCCTCCATGAAGAGAGCATGGTGGAAGGGCTGGAGCTATTATTCCTGAGGAGGTTAGAGCCCTCCAAAAGCAGGTTCAAGCATTGCAAGAGGAGCTCCGTAGAGGAACAAATGTTGCTGCACGCGACGAAAGTGAGGATGAAAATGACAAAGAAGAAATTGGACCACAAGCGGAATTTGGTGGGGAAGTTCTAAATTAGGTAGAGGAAAGGCTTTTTAGGGCCATTACTAAGTTTGGGAAAAGACCTACAATTGATGTGGGTGTATTTTCAGGAAATCTGAAACCAGATGAGTTGATCGACTGGATCAATGAACTAGAAGAGTACTTTGAGTATGAGGATATGAGGGATCCAAATAGGGTTAAGTTTGCAAAGGTCAAACTGAAAGGCCATGCCAAAATTTGGTAGCAAGAGGTTCAATTGGAAAGAAATAGAAGAGGAAAGGATAAGATCACAAGGTGGGATCATATGGTAAACAAATTAAAGAAGCAGTTCATTCTTGTTGACTACGAGCTTGATTTGTTTAAGAAGATGCATGGGTTAAAGCAACCAAGAAAATCAATCTAGGAATATACAGAGGATTTTTATCGACATCTGATTAGAGCAGGGCATGCAAAAGCAAATAAGTACAAGGTTGCTCATTATATCAATGGGTTGCGACCTAGCATCCAAGAGGAATTAAGTCTGGTAAGAATGACCAGCGTTGAACAAGCATACCAATTTTCCCTACGAGTTGAAGAGAAGCTAAATAAGAGGTTTGAAGGGAGACAAAGAGGGTGTGGTCAAGGAGGAAGAGGTAGTGGAAGGTCATCTAGAGGCTGAAATGAAACCCAAAAGAAGAATGAAGATGTGGGTACTAGCAGGAACCAGAGGAATGAGGGTTTCAATCGCTCCTGTGATCAAGACTTTGGAAATTAAAGAGGAAGAGGTAGAGGACGTGGACAAGGTAGAGGAGGCTTCTATGGTACCTATTTCCATTGCAATGAGGAAGTTCATCATGCCTTTGAATGCCCTCAATGACAAGGAAGGATAGATAGGAGAGATGAGGGTCAAGCTAGGGTTGCTCATGTGGATGAGGATGCACAATCATCACATTCAAAGGATGTAGAAAGAGGAGAGACTTTAGTAAATGAAAGGGACCTACTAAGTGGTGAGATTGAACCAGCACAAAGGAGGAGTTTATTCCATAACAGGTGCAAGTGTGAGGATAAATGTTGTGATGTGATCATTGATGGTGGTAGCACTAAAAACTTGGTATCAGAGGAGATGGTCTCTAAGCTGAAGCTCAAGAGCGAGAAACACCCCCAGCCCTATCGGATTGCTTAGGTGAAAGATGATCATAAGGTCTTGGTAAGTGAACAATGTTTAGTGAAATTAAAAATATGGAGTTACCATGATGAAGTTCTTTGTAATGTTATTCCAATGGATGTTTTCCATCTATTGTTGGGAAGACCGTGGTAGTTACTTAGGCATGCAGTACATGATGGTCATGCAAACACATACTCTTTAACAAAGGATGGAGTTCACCACAAACTGAAGCCCATGAAAAAGGAAGGTGAAAAGGTATGTAGCAGTGCTAGGATTTGTCTTGTTGATGGAACAAAGTTTTTAGATGGCATAAAACATCAGTGTGTGTGCTATGCTTTGATTCCTAGGAAAGATAAAGAAGGTAGTAGTGAAATACCACTTGAAGTTTTAGATTTACTAGGTGAGTTTGGAGATATCATCTTTGATAATGTTCCAGAAGGATTGCCACCAGTAAGGCAAATCAATCATCAGATAGATTTAATTCTAGGAGCTAGTTTGCCTAACAAGGCTGCTCACAGGATGACTCCTTCTGAAACTAAGGATCTAAACAGACAGGTACATGAGCTATTGAGAAAGGGCTTGATTTAGGAGAGCCTAAGTCCATGTACAGTACTAGCACCAAAGAAGGATGGAGAGTGGAGGATGTGTAAAGACTCTCGAGCTATAAATAGGATAACCATCAAGTATCAGTTTCCTTTGCCAAGAATGGATGATCTTATGGACTGCTTGAGTGCAGCTCAATACTTCACAAAGATAGATCTCAAGAGTGGCTATCATCAGATATGGATTTGAGAAGGAGATGAGTGGAAAATAGCCTTCAACACCAAGGAGGGTCTTTATGAGTGGTAAGGCATGCCCTTTGGATTGACAAATGCCACAAGCACCTTCATGCGGCTTATGAATGAGGTACTTAAGAAGTTCTTGGGAAAATTTGTTATTGTCTATTTGGATGATATTTTAATTTTCAGCAAGACTTTGGAAGAACATTTATTGCATATTTGTAGTGTCCTTGAAAGGTTAAGGGAAGAGAAATTGTTAATTAATTTGAAGAAGTGTATCTTTGCAAAAAGGGAGTTCGTCTACTTGAGGTTTGTTATATCACCTGAAGTTCTCAAAATGGATCCAGAGAAGATAAAAGCCATCTTGGAATGGCCTAATCAAAGGTCTGCTACTGAGGTAAGATCGTTCCATGGTTTGGTTAGTTTTTATAGAAAGTTTATTAAGAATTTCAGTGGCATATGTGCACCCCTGACTGACACAATAAGAGGGGATAGAAAAGAGTTCAAATGGACTACGGTAACAAGAAGTTTTCAAATGCTGAAGAAGAAGGTGACAGAACAACCTGTGTTGGCACTTCCAAATTTTAGAAAGGTGTTCTACGTGGATTGTGATGCTAGTGGCAGTGCTATTGGGGCTATATTAAGCCAAGAAGGTAAGCCTATTACATATTTTAGTGAAAAATTGAATGATGCAAAAAAGAAGTATTCTTTTTATGATCAAGAGTTCTATGTAATAGTTCAAGCCTTAAAGAAATGGAGGCGTTATTTATTTCGAAAGGAATTTGTTTTATATACTATTCACCAGGCATTACAATACCTAAATAGCCAAGGTAAATTGAATCAGAGGCATATGAAGTGGGTAGAGTTCTTGCAGAGCTATACATTTGTGTTGAACCATAGAAGTGGAAAATCTAACAGGGTTGCAAATGCACTAAGTAGGAGACAATTGTTGCTTACAGTGATGCAGGTTGAAGTAGTTGGGTTTGATGAACTCAAGAATCTGTACCTTGAGGTTCCTAATTTTGCTAAAGCGTGGAAAGCTTGTAAAGAGCCTGTTGTTGTAGATAGAACTAAGTGGTTAGACTATCTGATTCAAGATGGTATGTTATTCAAGGGCAATCAATTATACATTCCAAGGAGTTCCATGAGGGAAAATCTGAGTAAGGAGAAACACAGTGGAGGGATGGCAGGACATTTTGGTTGAGATAAGACCATTGCCATTCTTAGAGAACATTATTTCTGGCCTCATATTTCATAGGATGTGAAAAAGTTTGTACAAAGTTGTCAGATTTGTCAAGTTGCCAAGGGATTTAGTCACAATACTGGACTATATCAGCCATTGCCTATTCCATCAAAGCCATGGGAAGACATAAGTATGGATTTTGTTCTTGGATTGCTGAGGACACAAAGGGGTAATGACTTAGTATTTTTGGTGGTTGATAGGTTCTCCAAAATGGCACATTTCATTCCATGCCACAAAACTCATGATGTTTGTCCATATTGCAGACTTGTTTTTCAAAGAGGTGATAAGACTACATGGTCTTCCAAGGAGTATAGTTTCTGACAGAGACACTAAATTTGTGGGGTATTTCTGGAGAACATTGTGGAAAAAGTTGAGAACAGATTTGAAATTCAGTTCCACACATCACCCGCAGACTGACGACCAAACTGAAGTGGTAAATAGAAGTCTGGGCAATTTGCTGAGATGTTTAGTTGGGGATAAGCCCAAGGGATGGGATTTGATTCTACCACAAGCGGAGTTTTCTTACAATAACTCTATAAATAGGAGTACTGGTAGATCACCATTCCAAATTATAGATGGAAGTAGCCCAAGGACTGCACCAAAATTGAGGAAGATAGAGCAAGGGGAGAGGACAAGTGCTGAAGCTGAAGAATTTGTTGAACATATCAAGTGTCTACATGGGGAGGTTCAGGCACACATTACCAAGATGAATCAAGAGTATAAAGCTAGGGCTGAACAAATAAGAAGACATAAGGAATTCCAAGTAGGAGATCTAGTCATGGTACACTTATGAAAAGAAAGATTTCCATCTGGTACTTACAACAAGCTAAAAATGAAGAAATTTGGCCCTTGCAAAATTCTGAAGAAACATGACTCAGGAAATGCATATGAGGTGGAGTTACCAAATGGTATTCACATTTCTCCTATTTTCAACATTGCATACTTAATAGAGTATCATGATGATGGTGCAGATGAGGAGCCAATGTTAGAGCCATGTGCAATTCCTGCTTCTAAGGAGAAGATAGACAACATTCTAGATCATTGTGTGGGAAGGAGTACCAGAAATAGGTAGTATGAAGAGTATTTGGTCAAGTGGAAAGGACAGCCAATCGAGGACTCAACTTGGATATCAACAGCTGAGGTTTCCCATTTGGGATTTCCTCTACCATTCATAAAGTGACAGGGTCACTTTTCAATCTACCCTAGGTGTCTGATGCGGGAGCATCTAGAGGTATAAGGACAATCCTGTGTCACCCAAAAAAAATGTACCTAGACTTAGTTTATGTTTTAGGTGTTTTCATTTTTGGATACCCATTTGGGTCAAATAAAGGTTCCAACTCTCACAGTTCCACTATCAGTGTTCTAGGATAGAGTATTTGAACACCTTGGGATACGTGTAAATGCCAAAAAAATAGGAGTATGTAATTGAGCCATCATTTTGGTGAACTAGAAGGTGTAAATTGGTTAGAAGATTGTAATTTTAATTTAGAGCATTCCAAGAAAGGAATCAGGTCGAAAGGCCCCACAGTTTGAAAGTTATTGCAATTTTTTGATTTTTGGAGACCTCCTTAGAATGCTTCAAAGTTAGGTTAGGTGCATTAAATGACTTCGTACAAGGCCAAAAAATGGGGGATGATCTAAGCTTGTCCATAAGCTATAGAGAACTTCAAGAGCTTTCCAAAAATGTAAACGATTCATCAATCAGAGCTATAGTTCAAAAATTATGCCTCCTAGAAGTTCGGTTACCATTTTTGGATTCTTCTAATTTTGTGCTGACTTCTAATGCGAATTCTAGAGCCTTTTATTTGGTCGGTGGGTGCCAACTAGCACTTTCTAGAATGTATTCCTAATCCTTAACCCTCCGGGGTCTATCTAAGAATATTTTTAGCATTGTAAAAGGTAGTTCGGAGTGGAGTTTGAGAGGAGGTACTAAAAGGAGAAATTATCTCCAGATTTATACTATTGTAAGCCCATAGGGCATGTTTTGAAGTCTATTTTCTCTGTACTGAATGTATTAGCTTATTTACAAAGTTAATAAAATTTTCCCTTTCCTGTTGTGTCCATTTTGTGCTTGGGTTGTGTCCCCATCAGCATATCTATCATCGACCTCCTAGGATCTAGTCTCGCGAACCACCCCTAATCCAGATCTCTCACCAACCTAGAATAAGAGTAGTACTCTTACAAGATATCATGTTGCCACCCATACTATTTCCATGCCCATGTGATAGGAAACCTCTCTATGATCTATGTGGCTTAGCCTAATAGTGACCATCAGGAGAACATCCAACCAAGCTCTCGGGGAGCATCATCCCAATCCTCTGTCTCTCTCCAGGGCCACCATACAATGGAGACTAGGTCATCAAGATGCATCCTCCAATGCTTTGTCTTACCCAGACCTACCTGGGTAAGTTGCCCTCTATATCTACATATATATGGCTCCATCAGCTCTCAGGCATCCTTAAAATTTGGTCGTGTCACAAGCAAGTGCTCCCATGCCCAGATCTATAGCACATATACTCTAGTGGCCATACTCCTCCACTCATGATACATTATCTCATGCATCTCATAGAACATGTGGGTGACCATGCATTGGCTCCATCCAAATTTCTTAGGAAAATCAAGCATCCTCTACAGCATGATACCCCACCTGTACTCTAGCCCATGCTATCCTCTGTTAGGCACCAAGAAGCAGCTGATGAAAATGGCTAGCACTGATGCCAACCTATAAGTGGTCCCACATGTGTGGACAAGCCCATCCCATGAGATGGCTTGCCCTATCGCTAACTCCCGCTAGAAGATAGCTCACAATGCCTCTATCCCTGCCCATGGAACTGTATCAAATACCACTCGTGGCCTGTGGAAAGGTATTTGCAGTATCTTGTAGATGTCCTCTAGTGTGATAGTCATCTCCCCTTGTAGAAGATGAAAGGTGTTCATCTCTGAATGGAAATGCTCCACCAATGCTGTCAACAGGTCGTGATTCACCAGCACTGCTAGGATCTAGCATAGAGAGGCAAGTCCCAATCTATCAATATGTGCCATATCAGCATCATCTAAGCTCCACAACAAAGCTTCATATGGTGGATAGTGTGATCTATACATGATTTCATCGAATACCATCTGCACACATGAACAAGAACAACATGAAAAATAGTCAATACTCACTCGACAAGTCAAAAAGATGACAACATAAATGAAAATTTTGGACGAAACAATAAAAAATGTAATTTTTAAACACCATAATTTCACATGACAATTCATGTTCACACATGAGAAAACATGTCCTCACATGAAGAAACATGATCTCACATCAGAAACAATGAAATTCTAAGTGAAAAGTGCCCAAAATCTTGTGCATCTCTCACGAAAGGTGGGTATCTCCTGTGTGAGATTCCCCACCGATGCACGCAAAGAAACACCGGGCCGGTGGATCTTTGCATAAAGAAGGCTTGGGCTCATGTGAGGAAGGACACCCTCACACAAAAATTGATTGACCTATTCTAAAACATGATAAAAACATGCAAGGGGTACATCAAAATGCGTGCAAAATTAAATGCGAAGCAAGTTTTTCGACTACTCACCGAAGGTCCATAGTCCATCGATCGGCTATGTTGTCTAGAGTGCTCAAAATAGTGTAAACACACTAGAACTGCCATATCTCTCTCAGAACTCTCTTCTCCACTAAAGAAAAAATGCACAAATGATTTGAAAATGACCCCTTGGGCCCTTATATAGGTTTTGACCTAATTTTTAAAAGTGCTCTGATTTGCACAAAAATTACCCCCCAAGCTAATTTGATTGTTCTAAATCCATTTTTGGGATCGAATTCAAATTTTGACACACTTAAACAGCTCAAAATTGCATTTTAAAAGTTTGGGACCAACACGATTGAATGCTTGTGCAGTCTAAATTTTTTTGATACTTCGTGACTCTTAGAACCTTTTCAACTCAAAATTCTTCAAATTTTCAAACTTTATTTCTAGAAAAAGTTGACTCAAGTCAACTATGGTCAAATTTGGTCAACTTTTGGTCAAACTTGGTCTTCTAGATCTCGCAATCACACTGAATTGATTCTGAATTTTATTTTGATCATTCTAATCTTTTATATATTCAACTAAATCTTGGATTTCTTCTATATCTCTTTATCTACTACTTTACATCATATTTCTGGTGTGTCATCTTTTAATTTCACTGCCGAGGGGGCAAGATGATTACATCATTGAATCTAAATTTCAACTCAATCTGAATCTTCATTGCTCAGGGCATCTTGTTCTGATATTATATCCTCATTGCTAGGGGCATCTCATCACTAGGGGCATCTTATTCCCCTCTATCTGGCATCTTTTTCATCTATCTCATCTTTTCATTAAGCTGATTATATCTTATAATATTCTTTATTAGAGTTCGATGGATAAGTATCGAGGTAGTCTAAATCCTGATTCCTGATGATTAAGCCTCACTCTGGGGATCATTCTACAACTCATGATTGGATCATGTTATCTTTTATGCTTAGGTATCTACGTTTTCTATTTGGATCCTTAAAGGTTAGGCTTCGTTCTAAAGAAAATCTTTTAAATACTTATCAGCTCAAGTATCTAGGTGCTCTATCTGGATCCCTTAGGATTAAAACTCTATTTTGGAGATAATCTTTAAAAGCTTATCAATCTAGGTATCTAGGTGTTCTATCTGGATCCTTAAAGGTTAGGCTTCGTTCTGAAGAAAACCTTTTAAATGCTTATCAATATAGGTATCTAAGTGTTCTACTTGGATTCCTTAAGATTAAACTTTATTCTGGAGATAATCTTTAAAATCTTATCAAATTGGTCTCTATGTCATCAATTTTGGAACTAATCTTACTTATTGATCTTTGTATCATGCTTTCTAATTTTCTTTGAATTGAATGTACTGCTTGCACATTCATTCAGAGAGAGGCAAAATGTAATACCCCAAAATTGGCTCATTTCCATGATCACCAATTTTGGTCTATTCTGATAAATTCTAAGTCCTATGTCACTAGGAAACTCTTATTCTAATTTTTGCTACTTGACCTAAGTGTCAAATGCACAAAATGCTAAATCTACATCAATTAGACTACCTATTTAATTCTTAAGTATTGACTCATATTAGTCACATTAAACCTATTTGATTGAGATTTAATTTAATTCAAAGAGTTTATACTTTAATTAAATTAAGTTATATCCTAAGGCTAATGTACTAAGGAATTAAAATATTTAATTTAATAATTGTGCCCACTTTAATTAATTGAAGATATTATTCAGTTAAATGAAAAAGGCATTTATGAGGTCATGTCTCACTTTATTAAATTAAATAATATCTTCAAAATCCTCTCTTTAGTTCCAAAATGGAAACTCTGAGTGAACTACCTCTCGAAATTAGAATCAATCCAGTTAACTTTCTCTCACACTTATGAAAAGTTCAGTTAACTACTCATCACACTCAGATCTAAAACAGTCAACTTCACGTGCACAAGGAATTTCCATCTTAACTAAACCTTCTATCTAATATTAACCATTCATCAAGATTGATCCTGACTGTTGATCCATTCCTAGATTCTATTTAAGGGGCTCCCTATCCCTCATTATAGAGGTTGGATTTTGATGCTATTGAATTATTGTCAAATTGAATACTCACTTTCATAGCTCTTACATGTGTTTTTTCTTAATATCCTCATATCATCTAGCTTAAAAATGCATACATCTAGCTTAGTTTCTTTTATTTTTTAATAGAACAAATTGCATATCATATAGATTACTTGCACACCCATATTTTGCATAAATTCTTCATTCTAGAAAGGTCTGGTTGCCTGTATCTCGTTCAGAGAGAAAATAGGAAAAATCCTTCTAGTTAGAAGGAAACAGGTTGTATTGTCAGACCTCTTGGATGAACCCTTCCATGTTTATTCTAGGATAAATCTGCATACAATGACCATGTTGAAGTGTAGGTAAAAGATCTAAGGCCTGATTTTCACGTGTACAAGTCTCATATACTAATCTACCCTTAGAAGATGAAATAATTTCTCAATTTTCTTAGGCCTTAGATCTAGGATGACCTCTCTTGTTATGCTTTTTACAACTCTCTCCTCTAAAACATAGTTTTCTGTCAATGCCATAATCAACTCAGAAGACTATACTGAAACTAGGTGTGACATTGCATTTCTAGTCCTGATCTGATAAGTGGAAATACTGTAGGGTGGCTTTCATTTGGCTTGTTGCATAGCACCATGAATGTGTTTCAGTCAATATGGACTAGGTTAGTATCTCAGATCTCTGAATATGCATCTTGGAAGTGTGACTTTGATGGAACACCTTGAAATTCGAAGACTAGTGGTTTTGGAGCCATCTTTGTAGTGAGGGAGGATGAGAAGGAAGCCAATTAATCTACCCAAAACAAACATCCATTAGTCTAGAAGGTTAAAAAAATTAATTAAAACAAACCCTAGTTATGACAAAAGTATAACCCAAAAAGCCTAAATCTTGACAATTGAGACAAAACACCTAAAAACCCTTTAAAACACCTCTAATGGACAAACAATGGTGCACCTAGTGCACCTTAAGGGTGCCCTAGGTGTGCCTTTCCATAAGCAAACAAAACACCACTAAGGGTGTGCACCTAGTGCACCTTATGGGGTGTGCTAGGTGCACACCCTTACAATGCAATATAATGTCAAGTGTGAAAGGAAAGGTGTGCACATAGCACATGTTATGGGGTGCCCTATGTGGCACACCCCTACAAGACTTAGGGAATTTTTAGCCTATTTTACTTTCTCTAAGATGATTATTTGCTAGTTTACTTAGGTTCTTTCTTTTTTTATTAAGTTTTTTAGAGTGTTTGCAAAGAAAAAAGGTGCACACCTTGGATAGGTGAGCAAGGTGAGCAGCTTTTAACTATGTACTTGTGTATGTAGGATCTACAAAGATTTGGTGCACATTAAGGTGCACAACATGTTCAAGCGAAGGGAAGAATGAGTGAGTAAATAAGGGGGTATCCTAGGCTTTCATAGGCCCAAGATAGAGTGCACCCTTTAGGATGCTCACATGCACATGTGTCGAGGTATTCATTCCCAAAGGGAAGCATTCCACTCTAGTGCAACTAGCACACTAGCACACCTCCAAGGGTGCGCTAGGTGCGCTATTACACCCTATTCACTTATGAAAATCAAACTTTACCCAAAATCTCTAATTTCTAGCCATCGAGTTTCTCCAGCAGAGAATCGAGATTGACTTTGACCCTAGGTAAAACCCTAAAAAAGACTTAGACCTTAGACAAGGGATCTGGAAAGCTAAAAAATATATACTAGGGGGTCCCCATTTCTAGGATAAATGGGGCATGCATTATGAAACCACAACACATTGGGATATCCATTACAACAAGCTTGTTTAACCAATGAAGACATAGCCTCCCATTTTAATCCATGACCAAAATATTGACATTGTTCAATCCATGCCATCATCTAATATTGATTGTTTGCAATAAACAAATGTATTGTACCCCACTCTTTAGTAGCTGTACAAAAGTAAATAGATGACTTACAATAGATTTATTTTGAATATTAAGAATTAATTAAGTATAATAACATCTCATAATTTATTTCCTTTGACTTTCTTAAATCTACCTTTCTCCACTGAGTACTCCCCTTCAAATGTTTTAAAGGAGTCAAGATCCCAAATGCAATCTATATGGGTCTTTGCTTTAGGAAGATATTGAGTAACGTAAATGATCATATGGTATCCCATATATCCCTTAATCATAGAAGCCTCAGGATGTGCTCTTTGTCAAACCAATCTCTTAAAAAATTTCAAGTGTCTCTCAACCATCTACATTGCCCTAGGCTATATAGGTCCACAAAATTCAATCTCCTTAACTTGGTGTATGATGTAGTGTTCTTGTGCATTGAAAAATGTTGAAGGTAAACACTTTTTCATTTCACACATTAGTAGATGAATTCTTTTCTTCCAATATTTTATATCTTCTTTATGGATTTCTTTAGATGAAAACCACCTAAAAGGGATTCAAGAACAAAAACATAGAAATACAAGACTTTACAATGTATTACTTGTTTGATATATTGAAAAAATATCACTACTTATCTCATGTATTTTACAAGATCATATATCACTTGTTTTATATTATTGTGTAAGTTGTTAGGGGGCAATAGGGATGGCACATACCGCAACAATTGTCAACTGATCATTTCATTCTTTTCTAACATAATACAATGAAAATTGAATGCAATTTTACAAATATATTGTAAATACAAAAGATCATGACTTATCTTGATGAAGGTATGCCAATCATGTATTTCAGCCCTGGGCAAAATTCACTTTTATTTTATACAAGATTGCTTATATTCATAGAAATTCGTATAGGAAATTACTTTTTTTGTATGACTTATGTTATGACATTACTTTTCTGCTCCATAAATAACCAAGGAAGGGTACCTGCATTAGTATGGTCTCCATTTCTATTTGATTCAATGATATTTTTCATTGCATGATCAGAATCATAAATGTCACTACAAATTTTGGCAAGTTTTTCTTTATCATGCCTTCCATCCAGTATTCTCCATAGTGTCTTTGTTACATTCTTTTGAATATGTATCATATCAAAAAAAGGCACAATTTATGGCTTCTAGTAGTATGGAAGCCTATTTTATTCTCTAAGATAATATTTTAGTCCCTTTAGAAGGTGGTCAGTACCGATTCCTTGACAACCTCAAATTCTATTATATTCCAACTACTATAGGTGACGATTCTTAATGGATTTGATATAGTCTCTTCTTTCAAATTGAAAAGATTTTTTTTGACACTTCGATACTTATTTTTATATAGAGGAAGTGCTTATTCTCATAAAGCACATGCTTTCTTAAACTTTTGGATGAGATTTCATCTTTGGATCACACATTAGACATGAAAATTCTCCCTTTGTTTGGAGACCTGCAACATAATGATAGATTTGGATTGAATACGTTCATTTCTAGAATTAGTATTATTGTGTACAACTATATTTTAAGCATGGAATACCATAGAAATGTGTCTACCCTAGGGCATCATGAATTGTCCACACAAGCATTACACGAAATTAAAATTGTTTTTTCTTCCAATTGGTCTAGAGATATCATACATAATAAAACCATTCCATAACACGAGAAACTCATCGATAAGAGACTCAATATATACATTCATATCTTTCACTTGGTACTTATCTAGTTGAATGAACAACATCAGATAATTATCGTGGTCATTTCACTCCAAGACTTATAACTATATGTAGGTAATAATAAAATAATTAAATACCTAGAACAATCATTGCGAACATAATGCGTTCCCTCTTTATTGAAATTCATGGAGGAAGGTTATCATTGATATATAAAAAAAATGCCACACTGAGTAAATAGATATCATCTCTCCATATGGATTGACACTGTTAGTTGCCAAAGAAAGCCTGAGATTTTGAGGTTCTTCTTTAAAGTATGGCCACTTTTCCTCTATGTGCTTAAATATTAAACCATCTACAATAATTTAAATAATATCATCTTGACTTCTATTGCATGCATCGTAATCCATAAATAGTGCCAAGCTACTACACCTAAATAATCATTTAAGACGTGGAATAATGTGGATGTAACAAAGAACCTTGCAAGGAACCTTTTTTGTCACTTGATCATCTTGATATTTGTTCATATGGCATTTAGGGCATTCTATTACATTTTTATGTAAATTACATTATCTTGAGGATAAGAATATATTGATTGATACTCCATTCTAATATATTTCATAGTGACACATAATTCTTGATATGAGTGAGGGAGAATATTTTATGGTGGTAACAAATAGTCACCTATAAATCTACAACACAAAGTATTAGTAGTTAGTATAAACAATCTTAATGGTACATGTTTCACCTTTTATAGACTATAAAAGGTGAAACCAATACCAAATGTGCCATGGATCAATACATTCATACCATCATCTTCAAATGTGTTTTTTGGCACATGATATTCATCTTCCATGGGATCATGATCTTCTCCTTCAATAATTGCACCTCTATGTTCCTTTATATTCACACCTCCATGTTCCTCTAAGATGTGTTGGTCCATATCATGTAGTATCTTGGGGAGATCAGCCTATATAAAAATGATGATAATCAAACCCCCATCTATGGTTCATATGTATATTAATTGTGAAAAAAATTTAACAAAAAACTTACCAATGGATGATAATCAAACCCCCCTTTAGTGTGACCATTTTCCTTACAATGTCTCTTAGCTATTTTGATTTTTATTCTTCTTATCTTTAAGCTATTACAATGCTTGCAAGGACAATAACATTTGTCATCATCTTCTCTTTGAAAGCTAGACAACAATCTACCAATTGTCTCCCTATTTTGATCAAACTCCCTTGTATTATTTGACATGATCCTTCTTCATGGGAATAGCTTATTCATGTGTCCTTATTGAGTTGGTTGTACTTAATGTTTATATCTACACATATGGTTTTGAAAGAAATATTTGGTGTAATTAATATATATATCTGCAAAAGTATTGGACATGTTGTACTTAATGTTTATATTTGCACATATGGTTTTGAAAGAAAAAATTTATGTATTTATGCCTCTTCATTTTCATTTTGATTTATGTCAATGATAATAGAAAACAAGAATGAATTTTCTAAGAGTTTACAATTGTTTAACAAAATTAATGTTTTACAAGAAAATGCATTTGAAGAATTGTTAGCTCAGAAGTAAGAACATGGTGTTGACATTAGATCTACCTTGCTAACTCCTAATGGGTTGGGATATTATTATTTGTCCCCATAACATTCACTTTGATAGCCATGTTAGGGAGGTGATCTCACCTAGTTCATCCTCATGACCTTGAAGTCCTTAATCATGATCTTGGGTTCTCAAATTAATGTCCAAGATATTTGTGCCTTAGGGCTCTATTTCATCATCATTTGAAAGGGCCTCAATGTTGACCAAGAAATGTCTCTCAATATTTTGTTATTTACTTTCATTAGAGGAGGAATCCATCTCTTGATTACTTGGACATAAGGATGAAATTTTCTTATTTTTAGGTGGACCCTTGTCCTCTATCCCCTTCCTCTTCATTCCTCTTGTTTGTAACTCCTTTTCACTCCCTCCATTCTTCTTCTTGTTTTGGCCTTTTTATTTTCTTGAACATTCAGGGAGTTTTTCACATGATTCCTTATTAGTTCATATTTCAATGGAATTATTTTTCCCTTCAACTTATCCATTTATTGGTTTAACCATGTGTGAGTGAATGGTGTTAAACATGAATCATTATTGTGTCAAAACTTCATCTTTGTTTCACCAATCTATAGCAAGAATTACATTCTTTCTTGTTTTGTCATTATCACCTTGGAAATAGCATTTGCATTTTCTTAAACTAGCATATCCTAATATCTTAAATGCAATAAATTGGAGGGGATAGTAACTCAACTATATGAGATGCTTCTATAGTTGACCGCTACTTTCATTTATACTAATTGTCAACATACTCTATTGCAATTTTTGAGTTTATATTTGTTCTCTAATTATTTGCTATAAAACAATGCCCTTTCCTAGATTTGGCTTGGGCTTGATCATGTAGGTAAAATCTATGTCTGTGATTATATGCCATTGGCACCTTGTAAGCCTTTTTTAATTTTATATAAATTCTAACCATGATTTTTCTATAGTTTTCTCATCTGAATGACATAAATATTGGTATTGGTATCTTATTATGTAACAACTGAGGCCTTAGCTCAATAGGTTAATAAAGATCATTTATAAAAATACATGTGTAAGATTGGTCTCAAGTCTATAGTTTAATTTTTCCATATTATTCTATTGTAATATGCCCTAGCTTCCTTTAGCCAGCTCATGAAGTTTTTCTCTAGTCAAAGAGAGGTATGGTCAGATTTGTTCATTTGAAACATTTTTGTGGTTTTTGTGTACATTCTTTATCTGGTTTCTCTTTTAAAAGTTTTCTTTCATGGGATCTTTAAAGAAAACACACTTCTCACAAGATTCTTACCCTCCAATTTATTGCATTTAAGATATTAAGATATTAGGATTTGTCATGATCACCTTGGAAATAGCATCTGATCACCTTGGAATTTATCATGTAATGCATCTAAATTTATTTTGCCATTTCTTATAAGAGTCTTTCAAGTTTGGGAACCACTTCAACATCCTTTGTATGGTTTAGAGGTAATGTCATTGTGTCATTATGGCTTTTGTAAGGGAATGAGCCTCATGATTATGGCATTTGCATAGAAGCAGAACTTCCTTCTTCAACTCCTTTCACTCAACTCTTCACTAAAGTTATTCTTCAACATCCTTGGCTTCCATTTTTGGGCCAGTGTATGGAGCCTTTATATCTAACAATATTTAATAAGTTGGGGAATGCACTTCATGCATGGCATGCAAGTGATGCATCTGTATATGCAATTTTATCACCTTGAAAAACTATATTTGATCTTACTAGCTAGGAATAGCTGATTGTTCAAATTATTTTCAATTGAAAAATCATTTCTCCATCTTCAAGTAACCTAAATCTTTGCTTCTCCCAATTTTATTGTTTCTCTATTGTTATATATTTTAGAGTAGATTTTCAATTTCTTTCTCCATGTTTTATGATGTATAGAAAAGCCCATATCATCTTAGGATAACACTAAGGCAAGTGGTTCCAAATATATGAATAAGGAACTCAAAAATTAGTTCAATTAAATAAATAATTTGTCTGTCCAATGCTATTTAATGAGATGCTAAACCAACTAATCATCATATACTTATAATGATCAAAGTATGCACAAAGTAAGATCTTGATACATAAAATTTTAGCAAAAAATAGAGGGAATAAAATTCAAATAGGGAGTAATATATCATCTAACTATAATTATGAATTCAATATAACATCAAAGACAACCTTGTTTACAATGTAATATCATTCTATGTATTTTGTTTGTCCACACCAAATTCAATAACAGGACAATGAGAAAGAGAATATCATATTATTAATTTTAAAGATTGCATTAGTTTTATATATATCTCATTCAATTGAAAGACTTACTTGGAAAACCTATGTCCTGCATAAAGTTTTGAAAAAGGAAGGGTCCCAATAGGCCATATTCAAATAAATAATTGATACAGGAGCATCCAGAGTATAAGAGCAATCTTGTGTCAACAAAAAAAATGTACTTAGACTTAGTTTCTGTTTCATGTGCTTTCATTTTTGGATACCCATTTGGGTCAAATAAAGGTTCCAACTCTCACAGTTCCACTATCAGTGTTCTAGGATAGAGTATTTGAACACCTTGGGATACATGTAAATGCCAAAAAAAATAGGAGTATGTAATTGAGCCATCATTTTGGTGAACTAGAAGGTGTAAATTGGTCAGAAGATTGTAATTGTAATTTAGAGCATTCTAGAAAAAGAATCAGGTTGAAAGGCCCCACGGTTTGAAAGTTATTGCAATTTTTTAGTTTTTGGAGACCTCCTAAGAATGCTTCAAATTCAGGTTAGGGGCATTAAATGACCTTGAATTGGGCCAAAAAATGGGAGACGAGTGGAGCTGGTCCATAGGGATATAGAGCACTTTGAGAGCTTTCCAAAAATGTAAACAGTTTGTCAATCGGAGCTATGGTTCAAAAGTTATGCCTCCCCAAAGTTTGGTTAACGTTTCTGGATTCTTCTAGATTTGCGTCGACTTCTAACACAGCTTTTGGAGCCTTCTACTTGGTTGGTGGATGCCAACTAGCACTTTCTAGAATGCATTCCTAATCCTAAACCCTATGGGGTCTATTTAAGAACATTTCTGGCATTGTAAAAGGCAGTTCAGAGTGGAGTTTGAGAGGAGGTACTAAAAGGAGAAATTATCTCCAGATTATTACTGTTGTAAGCCCTTAGGGCATGTTTTGAAGTATATTTTCTATGTACTGAATGTATTAGCTTATTTAAAAAGTTAATAAAGTTTTTCCTTTCTTTTCGTGTCCATTCTGTACTTGGGTTGTGTCCCCATCAAGTGGTATCATAGCCAATTTTTCCTGAGTGTGTAGATAGAGTGCCGACTGTGAGGCAATTTGCACTAGGACTGTGTGGTTGTGTGTTTGAGTTAAGAAGATGCCTCCAAGAAGAGAGCATGGTGGAAGAGCTAGAGCTATTAATCCTAAAGAGGTTAGAGCCCTCCAAAGGCAAGTACAAGCATTGAAGGAGGAGCTCCCTAGAGGAACAAATGTTGCCGCAGGCGACGAAAGTGAGGATGACAATGAAGAAGAAGAAATTGGACCAGAAGGGGAATTTGATGGGGAATTTCTCAATTAGGTAAAGGAAATGCTTTTTAGGGCCATTACTAAGTTTGGGAAAAGACCTACAATTGATGTGGGTGTATTTTCAGGAAATTTGAAACCAGATGAGTTGATCGATTGGATCAATGAACTGGAAGAGTACTTTGAGTATGAGGATATCAACGACCCAGATAGGGTTAAGTTTACAAAGGCCAAATTGAAAAGACATGCCAAAATCTAGTAGCAAGAGGTTCAATTTGAATGAAATAGAAGAGGAAAGGAGAAGATCACAAGGTGGGATCATATGGTGGACAAATTGAAGAAGCAGTTCATTGTTGTTGATTATGAGATTGATTTGTTTAAGAAGATGCATGGGTTAAAGCAAGCAGGAAAATCAATCCAAGAATATATAAAGGAGTTTTATCGACTTCTAATTAGAGCGGGGCATGCAGAAGAATATAAGGAGAAGGTTGCTCATTATATCAATGCGTTGCGACCTAGCATCCAAGAGGAATTAAGTCTGGTAAAAATGACCAGCATTGAAGAGGCATACCAATTTGACCTATGAGTTGAAGAGAAGCTAAATAAGAGGTTTTAAGGGAGACAAAGAGGGTGTGGTCAAGGAGGAAGGGGTAGTGGTAGGTCATCCGGAGGCCAAAATTAAACTAAAAAGAAAAATGAAGATGTGGGTACTAGTAGGAACCAGAGGAACGAGGGTTTCAACCGCTCCCGTAATCAAGACTTTGAAAATTAGAGAGGAAGAGGTAGAGGATGTGGACAAGGAAGAGGAGGCTTCCATGGTACTTGTTTCCATTGCAATGAAGAAAGTCATCGTGCCTTTGAATGCCCTCAACAACAAGGAAGGACAAATAGGAGAGCTGAGGGTCAAGCTAGGGTTGTTCATGTAGATGAGGATGCACAATCATCACATTCAAAGGATGCAGAAAGAGGAGAGACTTTAGTAAATGAAAGGGTCCTACTAAGTGACAAGATTGAATAAGGACAAAGGAGGAGTTTATTCCATACCAGGTGCAAGTGTGAGGATAAATGTTGTGATGTGATCATTGATGGTGGTAGTACTGATAACTTCGTATCAGAAGAGATGGTCTCTAAGCTGAAGCTCAAAAGGGAGAAACACCCCCAACCTATCGGATTGCTTGGGTGAAAGATGATCATAAGGTCCTGGTAAGTGAACAATGTTTAGTGAATTTTAAAATTGGGAGTTACCATGATGAAGTTCTCTGTGATGTTATTCCAATGGATGTTTTCCATCTATTGTTGGGTAGACCATGGTAGTTTGATAGGCATGCAGTACATGATGGTCATGCAAACACATACTCTCTAACAAAGGATGGAGTTCACCACAAACTGAAGCCCATGAAAAAGGAAGGTGAAAAGGTATGTAGCAGTGCTAGGATTTGTCTTGTTGATGGAAGCTTTTACATGGCATAAAACATCAGCGTATGTGCTATGCTTTGATTTTTAAGAAAGATAAAGAAGGTAGTAGTGAAATACCACTTGAAGTTTCAAATTTACTAGGTGAGTTTGGAGATATCATCTCTGATAATGTTCCAGAAGGATTGCCACCAGTAAGGCAAATCAGTCATCAGATAGATTTAATCCTAGGAGCTAGTTTGCCCAACAAGGCTGCACATAGGATGACTCCTACTGAAACTGAGGAGCTAAATAGACAGGTTCAAGAGCTATTGAGGAAGGGCTTGATTCGAGAGAGCTTGATTCCATGTGCAGTACCTGAAGTACTAGCACCAAAGAAGGACGGAGAGTGGAGGATGTGTATAGACTCTTGAGCTATAAATAGGATAACCATCAAGTATCAATTTCCTTTGCCAAGAATGGATGATCTTATAGACTGCTTGAGTGGAGCTCAGTACTTCACAAAGATAGATCTCAAGAGTGGTTATCACCAGATATGGATTCAAGAAGGAGATGAATGGAAAATAGCCTTCAAGACCAAGGAGGGTCTTTATGAGTGGTTAGTCATGCCTTTTGGATTGATGAATGCCCCAAGCACCTTCATGCGGCTTATGAATGAGGTACTTAAGAAGTTCTTGGAAAAATTTGTTATTGTCTATATAGATGATATTTTAATTTTCACCAAGACTTTGGAAGAACATTTATTGCATATTTGTAGTGTCCTTGAAAGGTTAAGGGAAGAGAAATTGTTAATTAATCTGAAGAAGTGTACCTTTGCTAAAAAGGAATTAGTCTACTTGGGGTTTGTTATATCACCTGAAGGTCCCAAAATGGATCCAGAGAAGGTAAAAGCCATCTTGGAATGGCCTACTCCAAGGTTTGCTACTAAGGTAAGATCATTTCATGGTCTGGTTAGTTTTTACAGGAAGTTCATTAAGAATTTCAGTGGCATATGTGCACCCCTCACTGACACAATAAGAGGGGATAGAAAAGAGTTCAAATGGACTGCGGCAACTACGAGAAGTTTTGAATTTCTGAAGAAGAAGGTGATAGAACAACCTGTGTTGGCACCTCCAAATTTTAGAAAGTTGTTCCAGGTGGATTGTGATGCTTGTGGCAGTGCTATTGGAGCTGTATTAAGTCAAGAAGGTAAGCCTATTGCATATTTCAGTGAAAATTTGAATGATGCAAAAAAGAAGTATTCTGTTTATGATCAAGAGTTCTATGCAATAGTTCAAGCCTTAAAGAAATGGAGGCATTATTTATCGCCAAAGGAATTTCTTTTGTATACTGATCATCAAGCATTACAATACCTAAATAGCCAAGGTAAATTGAATCAAATGCATATGAAGTGGGTAGAGTTCTTGCAGAGCTATACATTTGTGTTGAACCATAGAAGTGGAAAATCTAAAAGGGTTGCAGATGCACTAAGCAGGAGACAATTATTGCTTACAGTAATGCAGGTTCAAGTAGTTGGGTCTGATGAACTCAAGAATCTATACCCTGAGGATCTTGATTTTTCTAAAGCGTGGAAAGCTTGTAAAGAGCCTGTTGATGTAGATAGAACCAAGTGGCTAGACTATTTGATTCAGGATGGTATGTTGTTCAAGGGCAGTCAATTATGCATTCCAAGGAGTTCCATTTGGGAAAATCTGATTAAGGAGAAACACAATGGAGGGATGGCAGGGCATTTTGGTCGAGATAAGACCATTTCCATTCTCAAAGAACATTATTTTTGGCCTCAAATGTCACAAGATGTGAAGAAGTTTTTACAGAGTTGTCAGATTTGTTAAGTTACCAAGGGATTTAGTCACAATACTGGACTATATCAGCCATTGCTTGTTCCATCAAAGCCATGGGAGGACATAAGTATGGATTTTGTTCTTGGATTTCCAAGGACACAAAGGGGTAATGACTCAGTATTTTTGGTGGTTGATAGGTTCTCCAAAATGACACATTTCATTCCATGCCACAAAACTCATGATGTTGTCCATATTGCAGACTTATTTTTTAGAGAGGTGGTTAGATTACATGGTCTCCCAAGGAGTATAGTTTTTGACAGAGACACTAAATTTGTGGGGTATTTCTGGAGAACATTGTGGAAAAAGTTGAGAATAGACTTGAAATTCAGTTCCACACATCACCTGCAGACTGACGGCCAAAGAGAAGTGGTAAAGAGAAGTCTAGGCAATTTGCTGAGATGTTTAGTTGGGGATAAGCCCAAGGGATGGGATTTGATTCTACCACAAGCCAAATTTTCTTACAATAACTCTATAAATAGGAGTACAGGTAAATCACCATTTCAAATTGTATATGGAAATAGCCCAAGGACTGTACCAGAATTGAAGAAGATAGAGCAAGGGGAGAGGACAAGTCCTGAAGCTAAAGAATTTGCTGAACATATCAAGCATCTACATGAGGAGGTTCAGGCACACATTACCAAGATGAATCAAGAGTATAAAGCTAGGGCTGATCAAAGGAGAAGAAATAAGGAATTCCAAGTAGGGGATCTTTTCATGGTACACTTACGAAAAGAAAGATTTCTAGCCGGTACTTACAACAAGCTAAAAATGAAGAAATTTGGTCCCTGCAAAATTTTGAAGAAACATGACTCAAGAAATGCATATGAGGTGGAGTTACCAAATGGAATTCACATTTCTCCTATTTTCAACATTGCAAAATTAACAGAGTATCGTGATGATGGTGTAGATGAGGAGCTGATGTTAGAGCCATGTCTAATTCCTACTTCTAAGGAGGAGATAGAGGAGATTCTAGATAGTCGTGTGGGTAGGAGTACCAGAAATAGGTAGAATGAAGAGTATTTGGTCAAGTGGAAAGGATGATCGATAAAGGACTCAACTTGGATTTCAGCAGCTGAGGTTTCCCATTTGGGATTTCCTCTACCATTCATAAAGTGATAGGGTCACTTTTCAATCTACCTTGGGTGTCTCATGCAGGAGCATCCAGAGGAATAAGGGCAATCTTGTGTCAACCAAAAAAATGTACTTAGACTTAGTTTATGTTTCATGTGTTTTCATTTTTGGATACCCATTTGAGTCAAATAAAAGTTTCCACTCTCACAGTTCCACTATCAGTGTTCTAGGATAGAGTATTTGAACACCTTGGGATACGTGTAAATGCCAAAAAAATAGGAGTATGTAATTGAGACATCATTTTGGTGAGCTATAAGGTGTAAATTGGCCAAATGAATTTAATTGTAATTTAAAGATTCCACAAAAAGAATCAGGTCAAAAAGCCCCACGATTTGAAAGTTATTGCAGTTTTTCAATTTTTGAAGACCTCCTAAGAATGCTTCAAAGTCAGGTTAGGGGAATTAAATGACCTTAAACAAGGGAAAAAATGGGAGATGAGAAAATCTGGTCCATAGGGCTATAGAGCACTTCGAGAGCTTTTTTGAAATGTAAACGGTTCGTCAATCATAGCTACAGTTCAAAAGTTATGCCTCCCGAAAGTTCGATTACCGTTTATGTATTCTTCTAATTTTGTTCCAACTTCTAATGCAACTTCTAGAGCCTTCTATTTGGTCAATGGATGCCAACTAGCACTTTCTAAAATGTATACCTAATCCTTAACCCTCCGAGGTCTATTTAAGAACATTTCGGGCATTGTAAAAGGCAGTTCGGAGTGGAGTTTGAGAGGAGGTACTAAAAGGAGAAATTATCTCTAGATTATTACTGTTGTAAGCCCTTAGGGCATGTTTTGAAGTCTATTTCCTCTGTACTGAATGTATTAGCTTATTTACAAAGTTAATAAATTTTTCCCTTTCTTGTCGTGTCCATTCTATACTTGGGTTGTGTCCCCATGAGTTTGAGAGGAGGTACTGAAAGGAGAAATTATCTCTAGATTTATACTATTGTAAGCCCATATGGCATGTTTTGAATTCTATTTTCTTTGTATTGAATGTATTAGCTTATTTACAAAGTTAATAAAAATTTTCCTTTCCTATTGAGTCCATTTTGTGCTTGGGTCATGTCCCATCAAGTGGTATCAGAGCTAGTTTTCCTGAGTGTGTAGACAGAGCGCCAACTGTGAGGTAGTTTGCACCAGGACTGTGTGGTTGTGCGTTTGAGTTAAAAAGATGCCTCCATGAAGAGAGCCTGGTGGAAGGGCTGGAGCTATTAATCCTAATGAGGTTAGAGCCCTCCAAAGGCAGGTTCAAGCGTTGCAGGAGGAGCTCTGTAGAGGAACAAATGTTGCTGCCAGTGACGAAAGTGAGGATGACAATGAAGAAGAAGAAATTGGACTAGAAGGGGAATTTGATGAGGAAGTTTTGAATCAAGTAGAGGAAAATCTTTTTAGGGCCATTACTAAGTTTGGGAAAAGACCTACAATTGATGTGGGTGTATTTTTAGGAAATCTGAAACCAGATGAGTTGATTGACTGGATTAATGAACTGGAAGAATACTTTGAGTATGAGGATATCAGGGACCCAGATAGGGTTAAGTTTGCAAAGGAAAAATTGAAAGGACATGCCAAAATTTGGTGGCAAGAGGTTCAATTGGAAAGAAATAGAAGAGGAAAGGATAAGATCACAAGGTAGGATTGCATGGTGGACAAATTGAAAAAGCAGTTCATTCCTGTTGACTACGAGCTTCATTTGTTTAAGAAGATGCATGGGTTAAAGCAAGTAGGAAAATAAACCCATGAATATACAAAGGAGTTTTATCGACTTCTGATTAGAGCGGGGCATGCAGAAACAAATAAGGAGAAGGTTGCTCGTTATATCAGTGGGTTGTGACCTAGCATCTAGGAGGAATTAAGTCTAGTAAGAATGACCAGCATTGAAGAGGCATACCAGTTTGCCCTACGAGTTGAAGAGAAGCTAAATAAGAGGTTTGAATGGAGACAAAGAGGGCATGGTCAAGGAGGAAGGGGTATGGTAGGTCATCTAGAGGTTGAAATGAAACTCAAAAGAAAAATGAAGATGTGGGTACTAGCAGGAACCAGAGGAACAAGGATTTCAATCGCTCTCGTGATCAAGACTTTGAAAATTAGAGAGGAAGAGGTAGAGGACATGCACAAGGAAGAGGAGGCTTCCATGGTACCTATTTCCATTGCAATGAAGAAGATCATCATGCCTTTTAATGCCCTCAATGATAAGGAATGATAAATAGGAGAGCTGAGGGTCAAGCTAGGGTTGCTCATGTGGATGAGGATGCATAATCATCACATTTAGAGGATGCAAAAAGAGAAGAGACTTTAGTAAATGAAAGGGTCCTACTAAGTGGTGAGAGTGAACCAGGATAAAGAAGGAGTTTATTCTGTACCAGGTGCAAGTGTGAGGATAAATGTTGTGATGTGATCATTGATGGTGGTAGCACTGATAACTTGGTATCAGAGGAGATGGTCTCTATACTAAAGCTCAGGAGGGAGAAACACCCCCAGCCCTATCGGATTGCTTGGGTGAAAGATGATCATAAGGTCCTGGTAAGTGAACAATGTTTAGTGAAATTCAAAATTGGGAGTTACCATGATGAAGTTCTTTGTGATGTTATTCCAATGGATGTTCGCCATCTATTGTTGGGTAGACCATGGCAATTTGATAGGCATGTAGTACATAATGGTCATGCAAACACATACTCTCTAACAGAGGATGGAGTTTGCCACAAACTGAAGCCCATGAAAAAGGAAGGGTAAAAGGTATGTAGCAGTGCTAGGATTTGTCTTTTTGATGGAAAGAATTTTTTAGATGCCATAAAACATCAGCGTATGTGCTATGCTTTGATTCCTAGGAAAGATAAAGAAGATAGTAGTGAAATACCACTTGATGTTTCAGATTTACTAGGTGAGTTTGGAGATATCATCTTTGATAATGTTCTAGAAGGATTGCCACCAGTAAGGCAAATCAGTCATCAGATAGATTTAATCCCAAGAGCTATTTTTCCTAACAAGGCTACTCACAGGATGACTCCTATTGAAACTGAGGAGCTAAATAGACAGGTTTAGGAGTTATTAAGGAAGGGTTTGATTCAAGAGAGCCTGAGTCCATGTGCAGTACCTGCAGTACTAGAACCAAAAAAGGATGGAGAGTGGAGAATGTGTATAGACACTCGAGCTATAAAAAGGATAACCATCAAGTATCAGTTTTCTTTGCCAAGAATGGATGATCTTATGGACTGCTTGAGTGGAGCTCAGTACTTCACAAAGATAGATCTCAAGAGTGGTTATCATTAGATACAAATATGAGAAGGAGATGAGTGGAAAATAGCCTTCAAGACCAAGGAGGGTCTTTATGAGTGGTTAGTCATGCCCTTTGGATTGGCAAACGCCCCAAGCACCTTCATGTGGCTTATGAATGAGGTACTTAAGAAGTTCCCTGGAAACTTTGTTATTTTTTATTTGGATGATATTTTAATTTTCAGCAAGACTTTGGAAGAACATTTATTGCATATTCATAGTGACCTAGAAAGGTTAAGGGAAGAGAAACTGTTAACTAATATGAAGAAGTGTATCTTTGCAAAAAGGGAGTTGGTCTACTTGGGGTTTGTTATATCACCTAAATGTCTCAAAATGGATCCAAAGAAGGTAAAAGCCATCTTGGAATGGCCTACTCCAAGGTCTGCTACTGAGGTAGGATCATTTCATGGTCTGGTTAGTTTTTACAAGAAGTTCATTAAGAATTTCAATGGCATATGTGCACCCCTCACTGACACAATAAGAGGGGATAGAAAAGAGTTCAAATGGACTGCGGCAGCTGTAAGAAGTTTTGAATTTCTGAAGAAGAAGGTGACAGAACAACTTGTGTTGGCACTTCTAGATTTTAGAAAGGTGTTCCAAGTGGATTGTGATGCTAGTGGCAGCGCTATTGGGGCTGTATTAAGCCAAGAAGGTAAGCCTATTGCATATTTTAGTGAAAAATTGAATGATGCGAAAAGGAAGTATTCTGTTTATGATCAAGAGTTCTATGCAATAGTTCAAGCCTTAAAGAAATGGAGGCATTATTTATTGCCAAAGGAATTTGTTTTGTATACTAATCATTAGGCATTACAATACCTAAATAGCCAAGGTAAATTGAATCAGAGGCATATGAAGTGGGTAGAGTTCTTGTAGAGCTATACATTTGTGTTGAAACATAGAAGTGGAAAATCTAATAGGGTTGCAGATGCACTAAGTAGGAGATAGTTATTGCTTATAGTAATGCAGGTTCAAGTAGTTAGGTTTGATGAACTCAAGAATCTATACCCTAAGGATCCTGATTTTGCTGAAGTGTGGAAAGCTTGTAAAGAGCCTATTGTTGTAGACAAAACTAAGTGGTTAGACTATCTGATTCAGGATGGTATGTTATTCAAGGGCAGTCAATTATGCATACCAAGGAGTTCCATGACGGAAAATCTGATTAAGGAGAAACACAGTAGAGGGATGGTAGGACATTTTGGTGGAGATAAGACCATTGCCATTCTTAGAGAACATTATTTTTGGGCTCAAATTTCATAGGATGTGAAGAAGTTTGTATAGAGTTGTCAAATTTGTTAAGTTGCCAAGGGATTTAGTCACAATACTAGACTATATCAGCCATTGCCTGTTCCATCAAAGCCATGGGAGGACATAAGTATGGATTTTTTTCTTGGATTGCCAAGGACACGAATAGGTAATGACTCAGTATTTGTGGTGGTTGATAGGTTCTCTAAAATTGCACATTTCATTCCATGCCACAAAACTCATGATGTTGTCCATATTGCAGACTTGTTTTTTAGAGAGGTGGTAAGACTACATCGTCTCCCAAGGAGTATAGTTTTTGACAAAGACACTAAATTTGTGAGGTATTTCTGGAGAACATTGTGGAAGAAGTTGAGAACAAACTTGAAATTTAGTTCCACACATCACCCACAAACTGACAGCCAAATAGAAGTGGTAAACAGACATCTGGGCAATTTGTTGAGATGTTTAGTTGGGGATAAGCCCAAGGGGTGGGATTTTCTTCTACCACAAGTAGAGTTTGCTTACAATAACTCTATAAACAGGAGTACTAGTAGATCACCATTTCAAATTTTATATGGAAGTAGCCTAAGGACTGCACCAGAATTGAGGAAGATAGAGCAAGGGGAGAGGACAAGTGCTGAAGCTGAAGAATTTGCTAAACATATCAAGTGTCTCCATGAGAAGGTTCAAGCACACATTACCAAGATGAATCAAGAGTATAAAGCTAGGGCTAATCAAACGAGAAGACATAAAGAATTCTGAGTATGGGATCTAGACATGGTACACTTACGAAAAGAAAGATTTCCAGCCGGTACTTACAACAAGCTAAAAATGAAGAAATTTGGCCCTGGCAAAATTTTGAAGAAACATGACTCAAGAAATGCATATGAGGTGGAGTTGCTAGATGGTATTCACATTTTTCCTATTTTCAACATTGCAGACCTAACAGAGTATCATGATGATGGTGCAGATGAGGAGCCAATGTTAGAGCCATGTCCAATTCTTGCTTCTAAGAAGGAAGAGATAGAAGACATTCTAGATCATCGTGTGGGCAGGAGTACTAGAAATAGGCAGTATGAAGAGTATCTGGTCAAGTGGAAAGGATGGTCGATAGAGGACTCAACTTGGATATCAGCAACTGAGGTTTCTCATTTGGGATTTCCTCTACCATTCATAAAGTGACAAGGTCACTTTTCAATCTACCCTGGGTGTCTGATGCAGGAGCATCCAGAGGTATAAGGGCAATCCTGTGTCATCCAAAAAATGTACTTAGACTTAGTTTTTGTTTCATGTGTTTTCATTTTTGGATACCCATTTGGGTCAAATAAAGGTTCCAACTCTCACAGTTCCACTATTAGTGTTCTAGGTTAGAGTATTTGAACACCTTGGGATATGTGTAAATGTCAAAAAAATAGGAGTATGTAATTGAGCCATCATTTTGGTAAATTAGAGAATGTAAATTGGCCAAATGAATGTCATTGTAATTTAGAGCATTCCAAAAAAAGAATCGGGTCAAAAGGCCCCATGGTTTGAAAGTTATCGCAGTTTTTCAGTTTTTGGAGACATCCTAAGAATGTGTTAAAGTTAGGTTAGGGGCATTAAATGACCTCGAATAGGGTCAAAAAATGGGGGATGAGCAAAGTTATAGAGTGCTTTGAAAGCTTTTTAGAAATGTAAACAGTTCGTCAATCAGAGCTACGGTTCAAAAGTTATGCCTCCCAAAAGTTCAGTTATCGTTTCTGGATTCTTCTAATTTTGTGCCAACTTCTAATGCAACTTCTAGAGCCTTCTATTTGGTCATTGGATGCTAACTAGCACTTTCTAGAATGTATTCCTAATCCTTAACCCTCCGAGATCTATTTAAGAACATTTTTGACATTTTAAAGGACAGTTCAGAGTGGAGTTTGAGAGGAGGTACTGAAAGGAGAAATTATCTCCAAATTTATACTATTGTAAGCCCATAGGGCATGTTTTGAAGTCTATTTTCTCTATACTGAATGTATTAGCTTATTTACAAAGTTAATAAAATTTTCCCTTTCCTATTGTGTCCATTCTGTGCTTGGGTCGTGTCCCATTACAAATACTTTCCACGAAGTATCAATATTATTAATTCAAGGGTTTTTCTATATGTTGATGGGAGATATTGACTTCTTGCAGGTTGATTGGATAATCTATTTTCACTTAGTGTTAAATGGTTCAATCATTCTTTAACTACTAACATCTCTTTTTGTTTCAATCCTTCTTGTCTATATACTCTAAGATTGTCCCTCATAGAGATCATTATTAATAAATTTAATATAGTCCTATTATTTTGATACTTGACCTTCTGTGTGTGGCCTTGTCAACTTTCCATTGTATACACCTCTAAGATGGTTTTCTCTCTACATTGCTTATTCAATGTTGACTTTGATAGTCTTTGTCAATGTATTTGTCCCTTTCATATTCCATGTTTATCTCTTTCAGTATACTATTAGGTCATTAAATTATGGCTCTACTAATCATATGAAACTAATCTCCATGTGGTATGGGAAGCATTCAATTCCTCCTTTATACTATAGTTTTCCCAGTGTATTGATTATTTTTTATTAATCAATCAGAGGTGATGTAGTACTCTCACTTTGTAATGTCCAATGGCTTATTGGGTATGAGAATTATCTACCATATCTTCTTGGGGTTCTCTGAATTTATATATTATTTTTACTCTATATTTCAAGTATTCATATATTCTTCTATTCTGTATTCCTTCTTTATGTTCATTTTTTTATCATTATGTATTCTCTTGTCTTTTTTCTTTGCCCTACAAGATGGCAGGATCATGCTTTGATACCAATTGTAATATTCTCAATCGAGGCATTTGTTTCAGACTAAATATTAATGAATATCATAGAGATTGATCAAGATTATTGAGTGAAATTATTGTTCGATGATGCTGAAATGAATGATTTATCACCATTTATACTTATAGATTTATCGTTTTCTAAAGTTGTGTCATTTAGAAGATTATAATTTAATTGCATTATGATACTGATAAATTTTTATTATATATAATTTATCTATTTAGTTTTTAAAGTATCCAATATTATTAGTTAATTTCTAAATATATGATAATGATAATATTGATAGTGTATTTATCTATATTATATTATTTTAATATTTGACATAATATGTAATAGATATAATATTAATTATTTTACTATATATAATATATTAATGAATATATTGAGTATTTATTTATTTATTTATTTATTTATTTATTTATTTATTTATCTTATTATGATTAGCTATATAATATCATTTATATTCATATGTTTAAATATATGATCATCAATTTATTTATAATATAACTATCATATTTATTTATCATTATATTTTGATGTTATTTATTATTTATGTTTAAATCATATTTTATTAATTATGGCTCCAAATGTGGGGATGTGACACATTGATTTTCCCAAGTATAATCGAATACTTTCAAGTGCCTTTCTATCCAAAATTTCCCGTTACTCATCTATCAAAGTTCCTTGTTTCTTGGCTTTTCCTTCCTATGGCTACCATAAATCCTTCTAATAAAGATAGGCCTCCATTTGCATTTTCCATAACTGGAAGTTCTTCCCATTGAACTTCTCAACCTTCATCTTACCCTCATCTTCCATCACTCCCACTCAACCCTGAGACTCTCACTCAATTGTGAGACCTTCTTGTGGAGGATAGTTTTAAAAATGATGATAGTCTAGGCTAAAAAATGAGGACAGTTTGGGATTAAAAAAAATTATGATATTTTAGCTCTGATATCACTTGTAAGGATCAACCACAGATAGAAACAAAGATTATATACAAATATAACCAATATCATAAAATGATAAATTGCACATAAGAGAACACAAGACATAAGGATTTAACATGGTTTACCCAATCCCTGGGCTATGTCCAGCAATAGCAAGTCAAATATTATTATTATCCATTGATTACAATCTGTAAGGGGCACTGCCCATTGACACTGTCTTGGGGATACTGCCCCTTGACCTCAACTTGGGGATGCTGCCTCTAAACACCATAGAAATAATATGGAGGGAAACCACATTAAATAAACCTCCAAGTCTGATTAGGATCCACATCACAACAAGACCATCGGTTGGTCTTGTGGGGGTCATTGAGTGAATAGGTGGCTATGATGATAAATCCTAGGAAATTGGTATAGGTCCAAGAAGATTAAACCAATTGGTTACTGTTGGGCAGTCATTTGGCACGATGCTAACAATAGAAATTCTCAGGAAACTCTCTTTTGAAAAGATGATCAATGACCAGCTCCAACATTCTAGATGGTTGTTATTCAACCTGTTGGATAGCTCAATCAAAGATAAATGTGAGTGTTTACAAGGAGACCTTTGTTGGTATTTGTCAATTCTGCACAACTTTGATGAAATATAACCACAAAACCATTGTATTTTTTGTGTTTTTTGTTTTATGATGAATGCAATTTCTTATCAATTTAACTATATGAATTCTTATTTTAACCAAGTGTTTGAAAAGAAAATAAAAAAGATAGGGTAACAAGAGATCAAAGCAAATTATTGAAAGGAAAATTCCTAACAACATAAACCAACGCCATAACACATTTGTGAATTGAATTATTAAAAGGACCTAGTAGAAAACCAATGAATTTAGAAGAAGCACTCCCTTAACTCCACTGATGCAATCATCAATGGGAACTTTAATGAAAAGTGAAATATGTTTCACGATTCATCAAATTGTGCAACCATAGAAAGTGTGCACACATGAGATAAAACACTATGTAAGAATAATAGTGATCATTTCTCCAATTCCTCACTATAGTGGAATTTGTTAACATAAGGCAAACACTAGAAATAAAAGATCACACAGTTATCATAATAAATAAAACCATTAGCTTCATTACTATGCATGAACATGAATTCATAAATATAACATACTCTAACAAAGATTTACTACAACCAATAGCATTTATTATTGTATCAAAATATCAGCCTAGAGTACATATTACATAGATGTATTAATAAGAAACCCTCTCCTTGTTTTGTGTTAGGAGTAAGAGATCTTCTAACACAAACAATGTGATAAAAAGTAATGAAATAAAGTTTTTTTTTAATGACTCTAAATGGTGCTAAGTAGGCATCCTTATTTATATCAATTAATGGGTGCATAAGCCTTTATATGACTTAAAAAAATAAAAGAAGAAGAAGATAAGAAGAGAGAAGCTATGAGATGATTTAGAAGTCCTAGAGCTTTAACAAATACAAGCCCTATTAGAAATAGGGAATATTAAGAGGGGGGTGAATAAGTATTTGTAAGAATTTGTGTTAAAGAAGAATTTCCCCAAGACCAAGGAACTCAAAAAAAACAAGCACAAATAGAATGGAGTATGATCAGAATAACTGTATAGTATTCAATGTTGTATAAGTACACTAGGAGTGCCTCAATATAAAGGCCTCTGAGATGCATCTAGAGTGCCTCAAAATCAGCACCATGATAAGTTCAACAACTAGGCACATGTCCACCAAATATGGATTATCCTCCATTATGCAAGAAAGTAAGTGCAATGATGTGAGGATAAGCCTACAAAGGTGAGAACACGCACATCAGTGTTGTTGACAACATGTGCTAAATTAGGAGTGCGAAAAAGTGTGTTTGTCAACATGACAACTCGGGGAATGATGCAAACTCCTGTGGTGTAGACACCATGTGCATAAATAGAGTGGCGTACTTCTATGTTTTCTACATGACAACTGTAGAAGATGCACAAACTCCTAAGTGTCTCATAAAGAGAAATAATAAAATAATGAAAAATAATAAAATAATGCACTAACCTAAGTTAACTTAAGTAAAGTGTAAATAGTAAATACCTATTTACACCAACACCCCCCCTTAAGTGCAACTTAGGGGAATGCACTTAAGCTCACTAATGCATAATGGGTCCCGGCTACTAGGCCATGTTAGGTACCCATGTACAAAGGCAATGCTAAAATGATGCAATGCAATCTCTCATAAAGTGGAGAAAGAGGGAAAACCTCATGGGAAAAACCCTCCTCCAAAAAGAAAGAAAAGTACAATAGAGAATAGGAGAGAGAAGAAGACCTAAAGAAGGAAATCATCCCCCCCAAAGAGGAGAAGAAGGAGACGAGGTAGTCCCCCCCCTCTAAAAGAAGTGTGCCAAGCAATGAGAAAGGCTCCGATGAAGAAGCTGATCCATGACCTCTGAATGGCATTCCTCCCCTTTGGAAGAAACAATAGCAAGGGTACCAATGAGAAGCATCCCCTGGATGGAGAAGGAATCTTGATGATGAACGGTATCTCTGAAACCTATGTTAGAACACCAACAGTCTTCTCAAATGTGAGAGAGATCACCTGCAGATGTTGGACATAAGTATCCACAATCACACCAACCTGAAATGATTGATCATGTAGAGAATGTACAATAACTATAGAAGAATCATTCTCAACAAAGAGAAGCAATAAATCATCATGAAAATCACCCATGTCTTCTATGTGTGATTCCAAGAACAGAGCTGCAATGTCTGGCAAGAAATCATCACTTGGAAGACCAAAAGTACCCTACAGTGTTGAAGTACATGAATAGGTCGCTGTGGCAAAAGATGGAGTATCTGCCTCAAATAGAAGACGGATGTCATCAATGATGTCTCTCACATCTTCAATGTGAGACTCCACGAACAACTGTCTGATGTCTGAAAGGAAGCCTTCGCATGAAGATAATGTAGGAAGACATGAAGTGTCCTGCTGCACTGGATTCAAAGCATCTGTGGCTGGAACTGGATCAGTAGGAGCAATAGGAGCTGGAGGTGTGATCTCATATGGAGTTGAAGAAACCAGAGTTGGAGTGACTGGAGGTAGGTAATCTTCTAGAGATGGAGGATCACATGGATCTCCATATGATCTCCAAAGAGACCACCAAATATTACCTGGAAAATGTGCCAATTGAAGGGTTTCCCTACTCATACTATTACACAAAAATTGAGTAAAGCTAGGAATATATGTCCAATCATCATTGAATGATAGGGAATAGAGATAAGGAAGCAACCCTGGATGTTCTCTTAGATGGTCCATTATCATACTCCTCCATTGGTAATAGTTTGTAGGTGTCAACTTTGGTCTAATACCGAACTTACAAATGTGACAAGACTCCATGATATCAATCAATGAACCCCCAAAATACCAAAGAACCCCCCCCCCCCCCCCAATAAAAGATTTGGGCACTTTATATATAGTGCATTTACAATTGGCCACTTGTCAAAATGGACAAAGTGGGCTTTTTGATTTGACTGATTACAACCTCTGTAGAGAGTACAAATCTAAACTATTACAATGTAGCTCAAAATGACATCAACTGTGAAGCATTACAATGCAAAACAAGACCTTTTTTTGAAAGTGATACTTTTTTCCAAATAAGACTATAATTTGACTACAAATCTGAAAACTAGACAAAAAAAAATACACTTTCAAAAAAAATAGAACTTGAAAAGGAGTCCAGATGAGCCCGTACGATGTGTTTGAAGCTGTAAAAAGCAGGATTTGACAGGTACAATCATGAAAAATTGTGATTTTTGACCAATCCGATCACCCAAAACTAGAAACAAATTGCACCACTAAAAAATTCAAGAAATTTTATCCAAAATAAAAAAAAAATTGCACCTGATTTGGAGTCCGTATGACCAAGTTATGGTCGTTCAAAGTCAAGCTCCAAAATCAAAACTACAAATGAAGAGGGGTCTGCAGAGGAAATCATTGTGTTAAATTTGACATCCAAATGGCTGTCGCAGCAGTTCAAAAATGCCTAGTATGATGGTCATATGGTCGTCAATTTTAGCATCTTACTTTGCTGACGTGACAGCACAAATTCTGTACTATATAGAATGTACAGAAAAATGATGTGGCCCTCCTGCGTGTCAGTGCGGATGCTAACTAGGTGATCCATACCGTATGGATCTGTACGATCATACAAAAAAATTCCTTGTGGTAAGCTGATGTGGCGATCTAGTCGAATGATGACTGTAACTACACATGGCTATTGACTGTGTATGTCCTCGCGAATTAAATTACACCAAGTGTCTGCAGCGGAGGTTGTTAGGGCGAATCAAACTTCACCGTATGTCGCTATTAGGAAAGCAACACCTGTCACAGGCAGATTGTTGGATGCCGATGTTGGAGATTATACTGCAACTGCCGGTATTCCTTCTGCGTCACTGGACGGTTGCTAGTAGTCTGGGGTTTAGTCCCACATGGGTGGGAACAGTGTTATATGTGTTGTGCATAAACAAAGCACCGCAGAACCAAAGCAAAGACAGAGATTGTTGGTGACGGACGTTTGCCAGAAGGTTTGAATCACCTGTCGGGCCGATCGCTAGTGCCTGCGAGAAATATGCTAGAATTTGCAGAGGTGGTCGACGGGGCCCGCAGATGAATAAAGGAACTTGTTAATTAAACTTAACCCTGCGATAATTAATTCCACCAAATACAAAGCCGAGCCGGGGTCTCACTGCCCGATTTGGCAAATAATTTTGTCTCCCTGATTTAAAAATTCCAAAAATAAAAAATAATTTGAAAAAAAATTGCAGAGATAAAATTGAATATAGATCTGAAAAATAAAATTAGATCAATGAATTAGATCATACCCGTATTTGCAAATTGGGCCTTCGGGTTTCGATTTGCAAAAAAAATTTGCCTCTCGGTTGACTATGGCCTAAAATAGGCAAGTTTATAGTCAATTTTCATCGAATCTTTGCTTCGGACATAATGGCGAGGTCTGCTTCGACTCTAGATGCTCCTAATTGTAGCTGATGCTCTAGATCTGAATCAAGTCTCTTAAAGAGATGAAGCAATGAGGTCTCCAAAGGCTATGTGATGAGTATCTCCCTCAGCTCTGATACCATGTAAGAATCTATGTTAGAGCATAATTTCCCCAAGACCAAGGAACTCAAAAAACACAAGCACAAATAGACCAGAGTATGATCAGAATAATTGTATACTATTTAATTCTATTTAAGTAAACTAGGAGTGCCTCAATATAAAGGCCTCTGAGATGCATCTAGAGTGCCTCAGAATCAGCACCATAATAAGTCCAACAATCAGGCACATGTCCACCAGATATGGATTATCCTCCATTATGCATGGAAGTAAGTGCAATGATGTGAGGATAAGCCTACAAAGGTGAGAACATGCACATCAGTGTTATTGACAACATGTGCTAAATTAGGAGTGCAAAGAATTGTGTCTCAGGGAATGATGCAAACTCTTGTGGTTTAGAAACCATGTGCATAAATAGAGTGGCGTACTTCTATGTTGTCTACATGACAACTGTAGAAGATGCACAAACTCCTAAGTGTCTCATAAAGAGAAATAATAAAATAATGAAAAATAATAAAATAATGCACTAACCTAAGTTAACTTAAGTAAAGTGTAAATAGTAAATACCTATTTACACCAACAGTATTCTACAAACTTTAGCACAAAACTAGATATTATTAATTGTCTTATAACTTGTATATGAAAGAAAACTAATTATACTGAACAAAAAACATAACCATGCAATAAAAGAACTCATAGCACCATATTTTGTTAACTAGGGGAACCGTGGCCAAGGTAAAACCTCAGTAAGGATGGTACCCACGAAATGATCCACTAATCAAAAGTATTTGGTTAATGATATTGACCATGTTAGGAGTCTATTACATGCATATAGTGTCTTAGTCCTTTTTAGAGGACTTAGGCCTTGTTAGGAGCCTCGACTCTATTTTTTGTATACAATTATAGAATGTATGCAAGAAGAGAGCACTGCCTAAATATGCAATATACAGTGTAATTCCTTGATACCAAGATACAAAAACCTCTTGCGTGTTGCTGATATCTTCAATATCTGATATAACACTTGTTTCTCTTCAAAAAACTTGTAATCCTCTGATCATACATTAGAATTTGCATCACATAAATTTTGCATAGTCTTTTTTAAAAGCACAACTAACTTTGCATTTAAAAGCTTTCCTTTATACCCTTGTAAATCTCAAAATATTGTCCAGTTGGCCTTTGAACTTTCACACACTTTTTAAAAAAATATTATTACAACTTGTTATCTTAAGGTTCACATCTAGGATTTCATCCCTAATTAATCAAGTAATTATTTTTTAAACAAAATAATTCCTTAATCTGTAATTGTCCATTTCCTATCATACTATGTTCTGCATATTTCTCTGTTGTGACTTGTAAAATTGTTATTGTTGAAAATAATTGATCAATTGTGTATTGTCTTTGATGTTACATAAAATGTCATATCATTGCCAGTCAGTGTATGCCAAGCTCACATGGGAAATGAAGATAGTTCCCTATGTCTATTGAGCATTCTTGTGTATGCCAAGTTCAGAAGTCAGTGTCTACCAAGTTCACTCGAGAGACAAAGGAAAGTTGGAAGGTAACGAGTGTTAATTGAGCTCACTCGACTATGAAAGAGAATTAGTAGAAGGTAGTATCTACCGAGTTCACTTGGGAGACAAAGCAAGTTAGCATGAGAACCAGTGTTAACCGAGTTCACTAGGTTAAAAAAAAGAAAATCTATTTTGGTTAGTATCTACCGAGTAGGGTCAGTTAATAAAGGATTTTCTTATTTTGTCATATTGAGTTTAATTGATTTGTTTGTTGGTTCTAGCCGACTAAGGAGATAAGTATTAAGTATTCTAAGTTTTATTCAAGCTGACTCGACAATGTGCAAGATATAAATATAAGGTCAATTTGAGGATTGAATGTGTGGAAGATAATAAAAGATTTTAAGATGCCAAGAGGAAGAAAATTAGAAGGATAAGAAAAATATCCTTGTGGAGCCACAAAGATACATTCAATTAGGAAGGATCAAGTATTGAAGTCAAAATTAAAATTTGTAATCAACAATTCAATTGCATCAGAAATTAGGTCATCTCATTGTTACTCTTTAATCATTGTAGCAGTGATCTAAATCTCTTAATAGAGTTGGCTTAACAGCTATTTTTAAATCCTCTAACAAGGTGGAATTTCTATTTGAAGTGTCTTGAAGACCTCTAACAAGGCCACTCCTAATAGGGTGATTAAATCCTCTAACAGGGTCACACCTAACAATGTGTTTTGTAACCTTTAACAAGATTGGCTCCTAATAGGGCTCACTTCATAAAAGTGAAAATAGTAACTAGTTGCAATTGGTGGTTTTTCCCAAATTGGATTTTCATGTTAAATCTCAGTGTCACTTGTGTTCATGCTATTTCTTTTATGTGTATGAAACTAAGTTAAATTTAAGGTTAATCACATTGAGATCAGCATATTTAGTTATTGGTAAGTTTTAGTTGATTCTCAATGCTTGCCTAGTTACAGTATTTGCTATTGTTAATCGAGTGCCTGTGTGTTTGTCGAGTAATAGTAGAATAAAATTCAATCCAAGTTTATGTTTTGATTTGTATTGACATCTAATGGATTTAAGATTTATTTTCATGGTAATTGATTCACCCCTCTCCTCTTAGTTACTCCTCTTATATTTCCAACAATTGGTATCAGAGCTTTTGATGCTTACAGAGAAGATTTCAAGGACCTAAGCTAAAGATAAGGATGCCTTACAGAAGAGAGATTCCCAAGTTGAACAGAGACAACTTTGCAGCATGGAAAGAACTTATGAAGTTGTGCTTAGCAACCATCAGTGATTTAGGTTTGAAAAAATTGGAAAATGCTTACAAATCTCATACTAGAACATTGACTATGGAATAGATTGTTGAAAAGAAAAATCATAACATCATGATGATCGACATTGCATTAGCTCTTAATTATGTTGAATTTGATGAGGTTAAAGATTACACTACTGCTCATAAAATGTGGACCAAACTAAAAGAAATCTATGGAGGTGATGACAATGTAAGGAGAGCCAAAGCAAAAATTCTTAGAGGCCAATTTGATAAAATGAAGATGAAAGAGAATAAAGTCATTGCAAAATATGTTAAAGCAAGTGTGAATGCAATCAAAGCATCTAGAGGAGACATTGGTGACAAAATAGTTGTAAGCAAGGTACTCAGAACCTTCTTCCTATCTTTTCAATTAGAGTGTCTACTATTCAAGAGATGAGATGTGATCCAAATAATAAGATAAATTTGGATGCTCTAGTGGGAAGATTGATGTCTTTTGAGTTGGATAACTATGATAACTATGTCCCTAGTTCCAAAGATATTGAGTCTGCATTTATAGCCAAGCTTTCACTCAAGAAAGAGGTGGAAAATCAAAAGGAAAATAAATCTAAAAGTGAAGAAGATGAAGAACATTTAGAAAGTGATCTTGAAGTTGTTGAAGCCCTACTTGTAAAGAAATATCCCAAAGGTAGAGGAAAGTACTAAGGAAAGATTCATATAATCTATTTTTCATGTGAAGAATTTGGTCACATCATTGTAAGATGTCCCAAAAAAGAAGGAAAAGATGAAAAAAAGTAGTAAGTTCAAAGGCAAGAAGGAATTCAAGAGCTACAATTACTACAAGGAAAAAGGTAAGAAATCTTGTTTTATGGCTAAAGATTTAGATAGTAGTGAAGATGATGAAATGGTATAAATAGTTGTAATTTAGGTGAATCCAATGATGAGTCAGATAAAATGGCACTTATTTCTCATGTTAGCAAGAATGATACATGGATTATTGATAGTGGTTTCTCTCATCATATGACTAGTGACAAATCAAAGTTTGAACATATGGAACACTATGATGGTGGAAGTGTTAAATTTGGAAATAATGAACCTTGTTGCATAAAAAGAAAAGGTTGTACCTCACTAACCAATGAACTTAGATGTGATAATGCTTATTTGGTTGAAAGACTAAACAATAATCTATTGAGTATGGTACAATTGAATAATATTGGATTCAAGGTAGAATTCAAGAATGGAAAGGCCAAACTACTGGATGGAAAAGGAAATCTAGTTGGGTCTAACAAATAAACAAAAGGTAACTTATTCTACCTAAATCTCAATGAAAGTTCATATTTTATTGCTCAAGTAGAAGAAAGTTGGTTATGACATAAAAGGTTGTGTCATGTGAACTTTGACATTCTCATCAAGATAAGAAAGAAGAAAAGAGTACAATGTATTCCTAGTTTGAGGAAACTTGATATGGGTCTATACAAAAATTGTCAAATTGGTAAGATGGGAAAGACAAGTTTCAAAAGCAAGGACTATCATTCTGAAGAAGTCTTGGAGTTAGTTCATTTAGACTTATGTGGACCTATTGGAATAGAGAGTTACAGTGGAGATAAGTATTTTATTTTGTTTTTTGATGATTAGTCTATAATGGTGATTGTAATGTATCTTAAAGAAAAATTTGAAGCTTTTCAAAAATTTAAGTGGTATCTGGCAAGAGTAGTGAAAGAAACTGGAAAGAAGTTGAAGTTTTTGAGATCAAACAAAGGTAGCGAATTCATTTCCAATGATTTCAATAAATTTTGCATTGAATGAGGAATTAAAAGATGAGTATCAACCCTTGGTACACCACAACAAAATTGTATAGCTGAAAGAAGGAATAGATCTATCATAGATTGTGCAAGAACCTTGATGATAGAAAATAATGTTGCAATCAAATACTGGAAGGAAGCAATCGGTACTATAGTGCATACCTTGAACAAAGTATAGTTGAAAAAAAACTCAAATCAAACTCCTTGTGAACTATGGTATCGCTACAAACCTAATGTAAGTTACTTAAAAGTATTTGGTAGCAAATTTTGTCTTGAAGGAATCTAGGAAAAGGTAAATTTGATGTCAAAGGTGATGAAGTCATATTCCTAGGATAGTCCTATAGAAGTAAACCATACAAGTGTTTGAATCTAAATACTCATAAAATCATAGAAAGTGCACATGTGAGAATTGATGAGTTTGCAAAAAAGAGTGAAGAAGAAAGCAATAAAGAACCTAAGGACTACAAAAGATTAGTGTATTATGAACCTAATACATTGCTAAATCAAATAGAAAGTTAGCAGACTTGACCTCTCGAGTCCCCAAAATCTCCAAAAGCTATTGAGTTACAACCAATGCAACCCAAGTCATAGTCTAAAGGACTTGAGTCACAGTCAAAAGCTATTAAGCTACTGCTAAAGAAAATTGAGTTTGATGGACTCGAGTCACAAATAGTTGGACCCAAGCTTGATATAGAAGATCATGGTGAGATTAGTGGAAAAAATTCTAAATCCAAAGTACCTATGTTAGCAAGATATGTCAGAAGGCACCATGCACCTAATCAGGTCATTGGAGAAAAGTTAAATGGAACAATGATAGGAAACAAATTAAAAGATACATGTTTGCTTGTTAAATTTGAACGTAGATCAATTAAAGGTGCTTTGGGTAATGAAAGTTAGATTGAAGCTATGAATGAAGAAATGGAGCATATAGAGAGGAATAAAACTTGAACTCTTGTTACTAGACCAAAGGATGTGGTCTATAAATTGCACAAAGCATTGTATGGTCTTAAGCAAGCTCCCTGACCATGGAATGAAAGACTTCATAACTACTTGATAAAGATTGGTTTTCAAAGAACAAATCATAAAAAAATCCTATATATCAAAGAAGGACTAGACAAGAAGATTGTATTGGCAAAAATATTTGTGGATGACACATTGTTTACAGAAAATGATAATTTATGCAAAGCATTTTTAGAAGAGATGAGTATAGAATTTGAGATGTCCATGTTTGGAGAGATAAAATTCTTTGTTGGATTGTAGATTCAATAGAAGAAAGATGGTATTTACATTACTTAGTCTAAATATATGAAGGAGATACTAAAGAAATGTGGAATGGAAGATTCAAGACTAGTTGGAACAACTATGTCTATTGGACATAAGCTTTCCAAAAATGATGATTCAAAAGAGAGATCAAACTACATACAGATCAATGATTGAAAAAATGCAATATGTAGTACACACAAGGCCTGATATTGCATTAGTAGTTAGTATGGTGGCAAAATTCTCAGTAAATCCCAAAGAAAATCATATGATGTCAATCAAGAGAATCATGAGGTATCTAAAGGGTACTAAAGATTATGGCTTATGGTACAAGAAAGGAGGCAACTTAGAGTTACAATCCTTCACTAATGTTGATTGGGCAGGAAGCATTGATGATAGAAAGAGCACCAGTGGTAGATCATTCTTTCTTGGTAAAATGATAGTGTCTTGGACAAGTAAAAAGCAAAATTGTATTTCTCAGTCCATAGTAGAGGCAGAATATGTGGCAGCAGCAGTTAATTGTTCCAATGTTGTTTGGTTCAAGTAGTTGTTGGCAAGTACGAAGATAGAAATCAAGGATCCAATGGTTATATTCGATGATAACACCAGTGCAATCAACATATCAAAGAATCTTGTGATGCATACCAAAACCAAGCACATAGCTATAAAATATCACTTTTTGAGAGAATTGGTACAAGATAAAGAGGTAAGATTAGAATATGTGAATACTAAAGAATAAATTGCGGACATATTCACTAAGCCATTACCTAAGGATGCATTTATGTATCTAAGAAGTAAGTTAGGGGTCCTTCCCCTATCTAAAGCTCACTAAATGAAGATTAGTGATGCATCAACTAGAGCATGTTGAAGATTAGTTATTTGATGTAGTATTGAAAAGGGCACATTGCATATGAATCAATACATAAGGTACATTGATATTCTCTAAATATTTTCTTTGGCATAAGATGTCAAAGAGGGAGAGTTTGTTATCATATTTCTATCATATAACAGAAAATTTTATAAAGAGGAAGAGTACACATTGTTAGGATTACCCTTAGACAAAAATAACAATTACATGCAAATATAAACAATATTAAAAAAAAAAATTGCACAAAAGAGAACACAAAACACCAAGATTTAACGTGGTTCACCCAAACCTTGGGCTATGTCCACCAAATAGCAAGTCCAATATTATTACGATCTAGTGATTACAATTTCTTACAACTCAATACCACTGCAAGAAGCAATTTTTGCATCACACGTAATGAAAAACCCTTAACCCTAACCTGTTTTATACAAGTATTTTTATCACTTTAGGGTTATAATTAATTATTACATGCTGGCCCAAAATCTCGATAAATTACAACCCAATTTTTTTCAAAGAATTATGAAGTATGTACAATACTTTCCTGATCAGTCACCATAAACTAACAATCTCCCACTTGGGGACTGATAAGGCTCCACACTAGACAACAATCTCCCACTTGGAGACTAATCTTGTAGCTATTTTGCTACTCCATGAGGCTCCCACTAGATCAAACCACCTTGGAATCTATTGTTCTTTTATTCTGTCGAGTCTAGAAGACCAACCAAAGCTGAAGAGGAGTTTAGCTTCTCCTTGGTCACTACCTTTGTAAACATATATGTTGGATTATCATTTGTATATATCTTGTCTAGCTTTAATTATCCATCATCCAAAACTAACCAAATGAAATGGTACCGCAACTGTATGTGTTTTGTATTTTAATGTAGAGCATAATTCTTCGCAAGATGAATGACACTTTGTCTATCTATAAAAAAAAATTATCCTTCTGAGGGTGTCCCAATTCTTTAGGGAAGAACTAAAGTCATATCATCTCCTTGGATGCCTTTGTAGCAGCAACATACTTTGCCTCTGTAGTGGATAAAATGTTCACCTTCTGTAACCTAAAAACCTAGCTCAATTCTGCCCCACCAATAGTTAATACATAACCTATAGTACTATGTCTGGTATCAATATCCCCTGCTAAATCTAACTCAACATATCCCTGTAAATTAGTAGTAGAGCCCCCAAAGTGTAGAAACTTACTAGATGTTCCTCTCAAAATAATATGTGAGAATCCATTTGACTACATTCTAATGATCAATTCTAGGATGGCTCATATACCTGCTAACAACTCCCATTGCATGTGCAATATTTGGCCTCATATAGACCATAGCATACATCAATCTTTGTACAGCTAAATCATAAGGTACCTTGGACATCTTATCCTACTCTTTTTGTATCTTCGGACACATCTCCTTAGTCAATTTCAAATGACTAGGTAAAGGTGTGCTGGCAGCTTTAGCATTCTCCATAGAGAAAAGTTGCAACACCTTCACAATATAATCAGCCTAAGATAATGTCAATTTTCTATTCTTTCTATCTCTACAAATCTTCATACCAAGGATTTTTTTTGCTACCCCCAAATCCTTCATAGAAAATACATGTGCTAACTAGCATTTCAGTCTCTTAATATGATCCATGTTAGACCTAGCTACAAGCATATTATCAACATATAAACATAAAATAATGTAGTTTTCATCATCCAACCTCTTGAATTAAACACAATGATTTGAATGACACCTACTATATCCATGCTCATGTATAAAACTGTCAAATTTTAGATACCATTGCTGAGGTGCTTGCTTCAAGCCATATAAACTTTTCTTCAATTTGCACACTAAGTTCTCCTTATTTTTGACCTCAAATCCTTGTGACTGAGCCATATATATCTCTTCATCCAAATCACCATGAAGGAAGCTTGTTTTAACATCAAGATGCTCCAAATGCAAATCTTCAATAGCCACAATACTTAAAACAGTATGAATAGAAGTCATTTTGACAATAGGAGAGAATATCTCATCAAAATCAATGCATTTTTTCTATGAAAATCCTTTAACCACTAACCTGGCTTTAAATATTTTCTACCTCCATCCTCTTCTTTCAACCTATAAACCCACTTATTCTATAAAGCCCATTTACCTACAAGCAACTTACATAAATCCCATGTCTTATTTTTTAGCAAAGAGTCCATTTTGTCTTTCATTGCAAACTCCCACTGAATCTTAGTATCCACCTACATAGCTTCATCATAACATTTAGGTTCACTAGCATCAGTAAGTAAAATAGAATACAAAGAAGGAGGAAATCTTTCTAGAGGTCTACTTAGCCTTGTTGACTATCTCATATTCACTGGCGTGTGTGGTATTTGTTGTTGCAATTGTTGCACATCATGAGGAATTTCTGGAACATCGTCTTTTGGAGTATCATCCAGCACTACATAATCATCTTCTTTCTTCTCATGTTGCTGCAACAAATATTTATACAACATTTTCTAATTGAATATAACATCCCTACTTCTTAGAATTTTACAATTTTCAAAATCCCAAAGCCTATAACTAAATTCATCAATGGCATATCCAAAAAATACACATTTCTTTGACTTAGCTTCTAGCTTGGTTCTATTTTTTCAGAATCTATATGAGAAAATGCTTCACAACTGAAGGTCTTGAGAAAAGAATAACTCGTCTTCTTACTAGTCCATGCTTCCTCTGGAATACCATAGTCCAACGGAGTAGAGGGAGCTCTATTAATCAAATATACAATAGTATTGACTGCCACTTCCCACATGTTTCGGGGCAACCCAACATGTAACCTCATGCTCCTTGTAGACTCCATTATTGTCTTGTTAATGTGTTCAGCCACTCCATTTTCCTATAGAGTACTTGAAATAGTTTTTTGTCTATGAATGTGGAGCAATAATCTTCAAAGTCATGATTGCAATACTCACCACCATTGTCAGATCTAAGACATTTTAATTTCTTACCAGTCTCATTTCAACCAAGCATTTCCATTTCTTAAAATTTTGAAATACATCAGATTTATGTCTAAGAAAATAAACCCATACTTTTCTAATTACATCATCAATAAATGTAACATAATTATGAGATCAACCAAGGGAAGATACCTGAGTTGGTCCCTATACATCTATATGCACAAGCTCTAATCTCACTTTTCTTTTCCTTCCTAGTCTTTACAAAATTCACTCTCTTTTATTTTCCATACACACAACTTTCATAGAAATCCATATTAACACATTTCAAACCTGGTAAAAATTTAGTTGAATGAAGTACTTTTATACCTTTCTCACTCATGTGCACAAATTTTTTATGCCACAGCATTGTATCAGAATCTATAGTAGCTATTTGTTCTCCCTGCTCAATTGTAGCAACTATTGTTGAACATTCATTTTCTTTGAAACAATCAAAGTAGAAGGAATAATATGACCTTTACAAAGATATAAGGTGCCTCCTTTCACACCTTTTTCTACTACAAGGGAATGTTTTGAAACCTTCCAATTTTTATCATTAAAAGTAACTACACAACCCTCATCACCAAGTTGCCCTACTGAAATTAAATTCTTACTCAGCTTTGGAACATGTGTTACCTCATGTAGTAGCAAATGATTCCCATTCTACAACTTAATCTTAATATTTCTCTTTCCAGAAATCTAACAGGGTTCATTATCCCCCAAATAAACAAGACCAAAATCCTCTTGGACATAATCAATAAAATAACCTCTATGAGGTGTAGCATGAAATGAAGCCCAAGAATCTAAAACCCATGAATCATCAACACTTTCTAAAAAAAGAAGCAAGACATCCTCTTTGGATTTGTTACTTACCACCTTTGCCTTCTTGTTCCTTTATAGTTTATCTCCTTTATTGTTATTTCGAGTCAAAAAATATTTCTCCTTATGCTCAGGTTTCCCATAGTACTAGCAATCTCTCAATCCTCTGGATTGAGACCTTTTTCCCTTTGACTTTCCTCTTGATTTCCCACAATTTTTGGAAACATTTCCTCTCTCAATCATTCAGCCTCTTCTTTGTGCGTTCAAAGCACTTCCTAATGTAGATCCACTTGAGGTTTTCCTATGAGTTTCCTTACTCAAATTAACACTCACCACATCATCATATTTTAGGGTATTGGATCTAGAAATAGAATTACTAACAACCATTACCAAGTCATTCCAACTTTTAGGCAAAGAACACAAAATCAAGAGAGCCCTAATTTCTTCATCAAAATCAATACCTATAGAAGATAATTGACTAGTAATAGTATTAAACTCATTTAAATGATCTACAATAGATCCACCTTCTATCATCTTCATATTAAAATAAATGCTTCATGAGAAATACCTTATTTGAAGTGGAGAGCTTTTCATATAATTCTTCTAGGTGTCTTTCTATCTAAAATCTCCTAGTCCTTATTTGTCATAGTAAACTGGTTCTTAGTTTTTCCTTACGATAGCTTCCATAAATCCTTTTGATAAAGATAGTCCTACATTTTCATCTTTCATAACTAAAATTTATGCCCATTAAACTTTTCAACCCTTAGCTTACCCTCATCTTCCATCACTCCCACTCAACTATGAGACTCCCACTTAACCATGAGACTTTCCTACATAGTATAACTAAAAAATAACCTCACTCTGACACCACTTGTTAGGATTAATGTCAACCAAAAATAAAAATTACATGCAAAGATAAATAATATCATAAAATAATAAATCACACAAAAGAGAACACAAGACACCAAGATTTAACGTGGTTCACCCAAACCTTGGGCTACGTCCACTAAATAGTAAATCCAATATTATTACGATCTAATGGTTGCAACCTAATTACAATCTGTAATTCCTTACAACTCATTTTTATAGAAATTTTGTTTAAAGATGTCTGAGAAAGGAGATGAACTTGGTATGATATCATAAAGGGAGATTTTGCTATCAGAAGAAGATGTCGAAGACAGAGTTTTGTTGACAGAGGGAGAAAAATGAAGACAGAGGGAGTTCACATTGATAGATGGAGTTCTCATGGATGAGAATCAAAATGAAACTAAGGATATGTTCCTTACTTTATTCTTGCTATAAAATTTCACTATATTATGACATTTTGTGTTGCCATCAATGTCAATTAGGGAGATTGTTGAAAACAATTGATCAATTGTGTATTGTCTTTGATGTTTTTGATAAGATAAACAGGTTTTAAGGGATCCTAAAACCCATAAGTTTTACAAAAAATAAGGCTAATAATAAGCAAAAGAAGCCCAGCCAAAATAGAGGTCCAACAGCTGAAAAAAGCTCGAAGGCCCAGCCCATAACAAAGGCCCACAGAAAGGCCAGAAAACAAACAAACTAAAATAAACTACAGAAAGCCTATCCAAAAGCCAAAAGCCAAAAAGACGAAAATACAAAGGACAAGAAAACTAATCTTCAGTAATCTTCTCCATTTCTTGCATAGTCTGAGCTGCCTCGACTATCTTTTTTTGCTCCTTAGCCATTTGATCTTGGACCTTCTCCATGCCCTAATCCATACTAGAGAACGTACTGGTTGTGGCCTTGTCATCATCCAGCCTGGCCTTCTCCCTGTTCTATCCTCCCTCCTCCACTAGGAAGCCCCTGTCCTTAAGTTTCCCATCTAGGGATTGGATGTTGTCATTCATCAAACTCAGGAGAGAAATCATTTGACTTGCCAGGCTGTGGTTGTAGTTTTCAAGATTTTTAATTCTCCTTTCATTTAAGCTTTCATGTTATCCTGGTCCTCCTGGCTGTCAATACTAGTCTTTTTCTTAGTACTTTCCATTTGGGATACCTTTTCTCTAACTTCCTCCAGCTCATGGAAGAGCCATTTGATTGATCTGAAGTTGTCAATCATACTACTGTGGGCATTATTCAAAAGGTTCATTCCAGTCTCCCTTGCATTGTTTGAAATGGCCAGGATAGCTAGGTCTATGAGCTCATTGAGCCTAGGCTCCTCCAGATTGTCCACCACGATCTGAGGGTTCATAACTTCCCTAAAAAATCCCCATAGGATCAATCCTCACATTGAAATTTTTCTATGCCTTTCTTCTATTATTAACCTGCACTTCCCCCTCATTCTCACCAGTGATGACATTCACTTTTTCCTTCGAAGGAGGTTGAGACTGGACAGGGGAGAGGGGAAGAGGAATAGCATCCGTCCTCTGATTTCTAGTCTCCTCAACTCTCGCTACCTCCCTCTTCCATTTTTTCCTAGGTTTCTCCTCTTCTAACTCCTCCTCTAACTCATTGTCAGAATCTTCCGTATCCATTTCCTCCTCCTCAACATAACTCTCTTTTGCTTGAGCTTGTCTGTATTGTCTTTGATGTTACACAAAATTTCATATCACTACTAGTCAGTATCTGCCAAGCTCACTCAGGTGATGAAGACAGTTCCCTATCTCTGCTGAGCATTCTTATGTATGCCAAGTTCAAAAGTTAGTGTCTATTGAATCACTTGGAAGACAAAGAAAACTTGGAAGGTAGCGAGTGTTAATCAAGCTCACTTGGCTACCATAGAGAATTTGTAGAAGGTAGTGTCTGGGGAGTTCACTTAGGAGACAAAGAAAGTTGGCATGAGAACCAGTGCTAACCAAGTTCACTTGGTTAATTAAGGAAAATCTATTTTGGTTAGTATCTACTGAGCAGGGTTGGCTAACAAAGGATTTTCTTGTTTTGGCATATTAAGTTCAATTGATTTTTTTGTTGGTTTTAGCCGAGGACATGAATATTAAGTATTCTAAGTTGTATTCAAGCTTACTTGACAATATGTAAGATATAAATATAAGGTCAAGTTGAGGATTGAATGTGTGGAAGATAATAGAAGATTTGAAGATGCCAAGAGGAAGCAAATTAGAAGGATAACAAGAATATCCTTTTTGAGCTACAAAGATACATTTGATCAGGAAGGATCAAGTATTGAACCTAGAATTAAGATCTATAATCAGAAATTCAGTTGCATTATAAATAAGGTCATCTCATTGTTACTCTCTAACCATTGTAGCAGTTATCTAAATCTCTTAACAGAATTGGCTTAACAGCTATTTTTATATCCTCTGACAAGGTGATATTTCTATTTGAAGTTTTTTGAAGACCTCTAACAAGGCCACTCCTAACAGGGTGATTAAATCCTCTAACATGGTCACACCTAACAATGTGTTTTGTAACCTTTAACAGGATTGGCTCTTATCAAGGCTCACTTCATAAAAGTGAAAACAGTAACTAGTTGCAATTGGCGGCTTTTCCCAAATTGGGTGTCCACGTTAAATCTTGGTGTCACTTGTGTTCATGCTATTTCTTTTATGTGCATGTAACTAAGTTAAGTTTAAGGTTACCACATTGAGATCAATATATTTAGTTATTGCTAAGTTTTAGTTGATTCTTAGTGCTTACCAAGTTACAGTATTTACTAGTGTTAACTAAGTGCTTGTGTGTTTTCTAAGTAATAGCAGAATACAATTTAATTAGAGTTTATGTTTTGATTTGCATTGACATCTAAGGGATCTAGGATTTATTTTGTGGTAACTAATTCACTCATCCCCTCTCAATTACTCCTCTTATATTTCCAATAGTTATAACTTCTTTTGTATTGATTGTACTATCTTGCAAGCTTGAGCATGTCATCCTGATACTTAGTTTGGTCTATACCTAATTGTGCATGTGCCAATAGTGCCTTTGGTGACTGTGCACATCAAAATTGTATCTGCTATGCTAGATAAACTAACTGATACTTAGACAATTTTCTAAGTACTAATGCCTTAACTTCATCTTCAAGGTTTTCATTCTTCATATTGAAGATATGTTTCCATAAATGATAAAATTCAATATCTATCTTATCCAAATTTGAAATAATCTCTTCCTTTGAAATTGATGGCAACATATGGAAAAATTGGCTAAGTCCCAAAAACTTTTAATCATCAAAACTTTATGAAATTGGCCTTATCAAATTTCAAAATTCCAAACTTGTGGATCATTATACTTAACCATCTCTCTGCATATCTCCTAATTATAATTCATAACTTACCCTTAGACTATAGTTTTATTTGATATATTACTCCCCATGTCTTATATCACACATATACATACAAATTTTCTCATCTTTTCCCCTTTGACATCAATGACAAAGGTGTCAAAATATATATACAATTCAAAATTTGGATCTATACCTCTGCATTAGGTAGATAGTTGTGCCATAGTGTCATCAAAACTTGTTTTTAAAATCTTTAATTTCTTCTCCCATGAATCTTTAACTCCCTCTGCTACATTGAGAAGAGTGCAAAATCCATCGGATGTAGTTTCAACTACATTCAAGTTTGAATGGACAAACTTCTCAAAAGATGTTTTGGCCTTAAGAAAATCCTCAACTTACCTTTCTAGAGTTTCTATTTTCAAAGATATGTTTTATCTAAGAAGTGAAAATCTTTTAGCAATTCTCTCTTTATTCATTTCAACAATACTTGTCTCTTCATAAGCCTTTCAAATCCTTGTCTCAATATCTTCAATTTTTTGATTGGGTTGTTGAAGTTGTTTTACTAGTATTCCAAGTTCTTCATGCTTCTTCTTCTTTAGTTCTTCATCTTTGTCTTTAGTGAACTTAATGTTAATGCATATTTTTTATATAATCATTTTCCTTCTTGTTCACATCTCCTCAACTCCTTGATACATACATCAAGGGTTCACAAGTCATTTCTAATATTCTGATAAACAATGTCAAACATTTATGTATCACGTTTGGATGTACTTGAATAGTTGTAATATCAGATAGGTTGGTAAATTCCACACCAAAATCTTGTACTAATTTTTTTCTCTATCCTAAGGATCTAACTCAATCATCTTTACAGTAAAGATTTTCTAAAATCTCTCTGTTACCTGCATTAGAGAGCTTTATAGACTTTTAACCTTTCTATTTGTCTCATGAATCTTGTTGAGTGATGAGATCAGTTCAATCTGATCATCATCATCTAATCTTGCTAATGCTGCTAAGATAAGGGGTGTCCCAAAATAACTAGGTACACTAGCCTTTTTCTCATCTTTCTTCTTTTTCTTCTTCTCCTCTTCTTCTTTTCTCTTCTTTTCTTCTTCTTCCTTTATCTTCTTCTCCTCTTCTTCTTTCTTTTTCTTCTCTTCTCCCTTCCTTTTCTTCTCTTCTCCCAATTTCTTTCTTTCCTCCTCAATTTTCTTTTGTTTTTCCTCCTTCTTTCTATCTTCCTCATCTTTCTCAAGTTTCATTTTCTTTTCTTCTTCTTCCTTCTTCTTATTTTCTTCCTCTTCCTTTTTCCTCTTTTCTTCCTCTTCTTTTTTCTTTCTTTCTTCCTCTTTCTTTATGTTCTTCTTCTTTTCTTAATCTTTTCTTTTCTTCCTCTTCTTTTCTCTTTTCTTCTTTTTTCTAGCTTCTTCTTTTCATCATCCTCTTCTTCTGAGAGAGTATAGCTGGTCAAATTTTCAAAATTAGTGTCATAATCCTTGAATGTATCTTCTATTGTATCAATTGTGATGTTTGTGCTATTAATCTACATTGTGTCAGTGCCAATGGTAATCTGAGGTGTTGTTGATGTTGCCTTATTTATATCTATCATCATCTATATTATGTCTTTCTTTGTTTCTTCATTGACTTCTTCATAATTACCTCCCATAATCATTATATATTTAGTCATGTTCCTAAGATAGGGATCAAGACTCTTCAGTAGACTTGCAAGTTGCTCATCACTGTCAATCTTGCATAGTTTTCTAAGTTGGTTTTCTCTAATTTCTTTATCTAGCTCATCTGGTACTCTCTTTCTTATGTTTATCAATCTCTCATAGAGTATTTAGGAATATCATCCTTAACATCTTCAAATCTTTTATTAGACAATATCAAATTTCTAATAATTGCATTCTCTAGTTTTAATCGATCAATTCCAATGTATAGATGATAAAACTTGTTTAGTTGCACAAAATTATCTTCATTAATGATTGTGTTATTTAGCTTCTCAATTTTAGGCTTCCATGCATTTCTTCCTATGCTTGCAACTTTAAGTTGCTTCTCTATTGGCTTTTCAAGCATTTTTTTTCCTTGTATCTTCTTCTTGGATATATTTGACATTATCTCCTTGTGCCTCTTCCCAAGTCCAACTTTCATACCCTTCATTCTTTTCTTCCTTGGGCAATCAAGAGATTTTGGTTTTACCTTAGCCAATCTAACTAATTTTCTTTTAACCTCAACTACCTCCACTTCTTCTTCTTTTGATGGCTTAGATAGTGGAATAGTAGGTGTAATAAGTGGTTGATCCTGTGAAAGTGTTACATAAGGTGCTATGGGTGTAGCCACAAATGGAACTACAATGGTAACACCTTCAGATGATCTAGTTGATGCCAAGGGTAGCACATACGTCATCCCTTTCTGACCAATCTGCTTCATCCCTATTATGGTTTTCATTGCAATAATTATTTCTTCTTCAGTCATGCCTACTTCCAACATTGACTTCTTTAACACATAATCAACTTTCTTTTGAGTAGATTTCTCTCCAATAAAGTATCCAAGACCATTCATATCATACAAAGGTCTCTAATAATGTAGTTTATAATCAATTTTCCTACTACTAGAATATAACTTCTCTAATTTTTTCTTATTTTGGGTTAGCTCTCCTTTCACAATAGTGTTCTACTTCTCAAGCTCTGCATATTCAAACTTGGTGGATTCAAGATTGGATGTAAATTTTGTAAGATGGAATCTTAGGACTATATTCTTAGATTTTATATCTGACTCAATTTTTCTATCATCTTTCTTTAAAATTAAATTTAGTTTAGTGATCTTCAACTCATGTTTAAGGATCTCATTTTTTTTATTCAATCTTGAAACTTCATCACTCTCTTTTGTCTGATTTTTTGGTCTCTTTTTGGAGCTACAATGGTAACACCTTCAGATGGTTTGGTTAATGCAAAGGGTAGCATGTACATCATCCCTTGTTGACCAATCTACTTCATCCCTGCTATGGTTTTCTTCACAACGCTTATTTCTTCTTCAATCATGCCAGCTTCCAATATTGACTTCTTTAACACAAAATCAACTTTCTTTTGAGCTGACTTTTCTCTAATAAAGTATCCAAGACCATTCTTATCGTAGGAAGGTCTCTGATAATATAGTTTCTAATCAATTTTCACACTACTAGAATGTAACTTCTCTAATTTTTGCTTAGTCTGGGTGCGAAGGTCACCCCAGCAGCTGCCCTATCTAGGTTGTATAAGTGTTAGCTCTCCTTTCAAAATAGTGTTGTACTTCTCAAGCTCTGCATATTCAAACTTGGTGGATTCAAGCTTGGATGGAACATTTGTAAGATGGGATCTTAGGTTTGTATTCTCAAATTTTAGATGTAACTCAATTTTTCTATCATCTTTCTCTAAACTTAACTTCAGTTTAGTGATCTTCAACTAATGTTTCCAGATCTCATTTTCTTTCTTCAATCTTGAGACTTCATCACTCTCTTTTGTCTAATTTTTTGGTTTCTTTCTAGATTTGAGATAATCAATCTTCTCATTTAACTTTCCAATGTATTATTTTGCATTGTAATACATTTCTTTCAAGTTATCTCTTTCTTCAGTAAGAATATCAATCTATTGAAGAGCTTCTTCTAGGTTCTTCTATAATTGTTCCATATCCATAGAGATCTTAAACTCAAGTTATTAAGCCTCTTTTAAGTAACTATGTTCTAATACCAATTGCTAGAAATATGGAATACTTAGAGGGGGATTTAATTAGTATTCTATAAACTTTAGCCCAAAACTATATATAATTAATTATCTTATAACTTGTATATGAAAGAAAACTAATTATAATGAATAGTAGACATAACCACGCAATAAAAGAACTCATAACACCATATTTTGTTGACTAGGGAAACCCTGACCAAGGGAAAACCCTGGTGGGGATGGTACCCACAAAATAATCCACTAATCAAAAGTATCTAGTCAAAGATATTAACCCTATTAGGAGTTTGTTTCATGCATATAGTGTCTCAGTCCTTTTTAGGGGACTTAGACCTTGTTAGAAGCCTCAACCTTGTTAGGAGTTGTTATATATAATTATAGAATGTATGCAAGAAGATCCCACTACCCAAACATGTAATATACAATATAATTCCTTGATACAAAAAGATAGATACAAAAACCTCTTTCTTGTTGTTGATATATTTAGTATCTAATATAACACTTGTTGATTTTCACAAAACACGCAATCCTCTGATCATACATTAGAATTCACATCACATAAAGTTCTCAATCTTCCTTAGAAGAACACTTGATTTGCATTTACAATCTTTCCTTTATACCTTTATAATTCTCAAAATATTATCCAATTGGTCTTCAAGATTTCACATGCTTGACGAAATATATTAGTATGACTTGTTATCTTAGGGTTAACATCTAGGGTAAAATTGTTATAACTTATTCTGTACTAACTATATTGCCTCACGCACTTGAACATGTCATCCTCACACTCCATCTTGTCTATACTTAACTATGCATGTGCTAATAATGCCTCTGTCGACTGCACACATCAAAATTGTATCTGCTCTGTCAAGTAAACTAATTGATACTTAGACAATTTTCTAAGTATGAATGCCTTAACTTCATCTTCAAGGTTTTCCTTCTTCATACTAAAGATATGTTACAAAAAATGACATTATTCAATATCTATCTTAGCTAAATTTCCAACAATTTTGACCTTCACTAAATGCTTCTAAGAGTTAAATTGTGATCAAAACATGCTTTTGGTGCATGAAATGCTCAAAAATAGCAATTGCCAGTTAATTGTCAACTCAACTAAAACTGATCAAAACTATTGGCACACCTTAGTATTTGGTGTACCTTATGAAAAGTGCACCTCTATGTTTGGTGCACCTTATGAAAAGCACACCTTTGTGTTTGGTGCACCTTATGAAAAGTGCACCTTTATGTGACAAGATCAAAATTGATAAAAAAATTCTAAGTCTGCCATTTTCCAAAAGTGATAGAATTTTTCAAAGTCCACAATTTTCCAAGGTGAGAATTTTTCTAACTCCACAATTTTCCAAGATTGAGAAATTTCCTAAATCCATGATTTTCCAAAGTGAGAATTTTTCTAACTCAACAATTTTCCAAAGTGAGAATTTTTCCAACTCCACAATTTTCCAAGAGTGGGAATTTTCCTAATTCCACAATTTTTCAAGAGTGAGAATTTTTCTAACTCCACAATTTTCCAAGAGTGATAATTTTTCTAACTCCACAATTTTTAGTTTCCAACATCTAGCTCTTGTTGACCTTCGACTAAAATGATGTGTGGATGTTTCCCTTTGAACTTTTGGATATTGGAGGTGATTTCTTAAGGATCTAGCAAGTCTAAAGCTTCATACATTTCCCTCACTTCCCTATGGAAATAATAAAGTGTGACTTCTTGGGGACTCCATAAAACTTGAAATTCATGGGTTTGAGTGTGATCTTAGCTATTGCAAAAGATGAGGAATCTATGGTAATCATGGGAACCTCAAGGACTTCTAGATTTTTTGTATATGCACACTTGTGCACCTTTAGAGACAATTTATTCACCAAATCTTCAAATTGCATAGTTGTGCACTTGCATACATGCACACCTTGGGACCTTGAGAACCTTGTTCATATGTAATATTTTAACATTTGAGAAACTATGCACTTGTGTACTTGTGCAACTTCACACCAATACACCTTTAGACTTAGTACACTAGAACACCTTCACACTAGTGCACCTTTAGACTTAGTGCACTAGCGCACCTTTAAATTTAGTGTACCTTTGCACTAGCGCACTTTCACACTAGAACACCTTCAAACTAGCACAAGGTATTTAATTTGCCAAAAAATCAAAGTTCCCAAATTTGAAAATGATTTCTAGGTTTTTCTCAAATGAGGTCTAGGAACACTCTTGTCTACTTATTCTAAATATTTTTGATGATATATGCCCTCTTTATAGTCCAATATTTTCATGGACTCGAACTCCTACTTCTTCTATCTAAAATCCCAAGGTGCCTATGTTGAATATGCACATGTAATACCATGGTAATTTTTTTTGCTATAGATGATGAGGATGCCATGATAACCTACACAAAAGATAAACATTAGTATACTAGTGCTAGGGGTTAAAAATGGCACTAATTGACTAGACTCCTAAACCCAAACTACAAAAGTTTCATTCCTTGATGTACCTTGGAAGATACCTTATTCTAAGAAACAAGCTTCTATGAGTCAAATTAAAAAAGGTTTTGATGCAGGAGCATCCTAGGTTGCCTTGTAATCCTACTCTTTTGTTCATTCTGGCAGTTTTAATCGATTTCTAGTAGTGTGACTGAGATGTCCAGTATCAATTGAGTTCCAGTGGTGTTGACTGAGTTGTCCAATGCTAATCGAATTCCAGCAGTGTTGACCAAGTTCCTGCAGTGTTAACAAAGCTATTCAGTGTTGATGAAGTGTTCTTTCATGCACCATCTAAACTAGTTATTTGTTGATTCTTGGGTCCTTCTTTGATCGAGTTATCTATGGTTTGGTTCTTAGTTGCAGCTAATTCTTGTATTTAATTTGGATCATGAATTTAATGATAGGATCTTGTTTAGGGATGAGTGTTGACCATTTTGAGGTCGGTCTTTCTATTATGTAATGTTATGGAATATTCTATAAGTCATTTTGGCAAGTATAAGTCGAGTTATTTGGTTTAGTTTAGAGTAGGACTTAGGGAGTTAGAGCGTATGTTTCTGGAATTACGAATTTGAAGCTGGATCATAGATCTTGAAGTTATATTTTGTATCTAGTTATAAACTAGAAGGCCTTATAGCCAAGCATGTATGTTGATAATTTGATGAATCAATAAAGTGTTTTGTTCTCTCTCTCCTTGGTGTTGTTCTTTGTGTTTTTTGCTTCCATTATGTTATCTCAGCAAATTGGTTGGATAGTTGGGCATGCCTTTGGCCCTGGTAGTTCATATCCCTCCTTGCACAAGGTGGTATCAGAGCTTGAGGTTCATCCTTGTGGAGATTAGATTGTGTAGAACCCTAAGTGAATTTGGTTGTAGGCTGGAAAATTTGCAGATTTGACCTATAACTTGCCAAGGTTTACGATCTTGCAGGAACCTTTTTGCAAAGATGGTTTGAGGCAGAGGAAATACTAACACTACTATCATGAACATGTTGAGACAAATTACAGTCAAATTAGATGCTATGTAGATAGCCAAGAGGATAGGAGTACATCTTGATAATGTGAGTGATGATGAAGCAATAGCACCAAACCCTAATCAAGAACCTCAGGAAGGTCAAGATGAGGAAATATTGTTGAGAGTATTGTCTAGGGCACATTCAAAGCCTATTGTAGAAGTTGTTTCTTATGATGGAGAATCGGACACCAATGTTGTGTTGGATTGGATCTTTGATATGGAGAAGTTCTTTGAGTTTGAAAAAACTCCTAATAATTGGAAGGTGAAAATTGTAGTCACTAGATTGAAAGGTTATGCCTCACTGTAGTGGGAGCATTTGAAAACAAATAGACAAAGGAGAGGAAAAGAGAAGATCAGGACTTGGCTGAAAATGGTGAACAAAGTGAAGAAGAAATTCCTTGCTATTGATTACCAAGTTATCTTGTTGAGGAAGATACAAAAATTGAGACAAAGAGACATGACTATGAAGGAGTATACTGAGGAATTCTATAGATTGGACATCAGATCTAGACATGTGGATGATGATGTTGAGAAAGTTGTAAGGTATCTAAATGGACTGACATATGGAATTCAAGATGAAATAAGTTTTATGTAATTCAAAAGTGTGGGTAAAACATACCAATATGCCTTGAAAGCTAAGGATATCCTGACAAAGAAGCATGAACAAATACATAGAGGTAGAGGTGCTAGACTTCAGATAGGTAGAGGTAGATCTTATGGAGAAGGTGGAAGATTTGACAATTCTATGCAAGGTAAGGGGAAATATGAATGGAAAAATGATGAAAAAGGAAAGACTGAATGGAAAGGTGGTAATTCTTACTAAGGAGGTACTAGTTCTTACTGAGGAAGAGGTAATTCTTATTCTAGAGGTGGTTTTCATGGTAATTATTTCAAATGTGGTAAAAAAGGGCATAGATCCTTTGAGTGTAGATCTTCCAGTGAGAATGAACAAGGTAATATAAATTCTATGATTCAAGGAGACATTGAGGATTCACCAAGTGGACCTGAGGCTAGAGAAAATTTGATGGTGAGAAGAACTTTGTATAATAAGGGAGTTAATTAAGAACATGTCCTAATGAGAAGTTTTTTCAAGACCAAATGTAACATGGCTAGAAATGTTGCAAGGTGATAACTGACAGTGGAAGTTCAATGAATTTGGCATCAAAGGAGTTGGTTACAAAGTTGTAGTTGTAGAGGCTAATCATCCCAAACCCTATCATATTTCATGGATCAAGGATGAGCATAAGATATTGGTAAGTGAACAATGTATTGTGAAGTTCAAGACTAGACATTACTTTGTTGAAGTTCTATGTGATGTTATGCCTATGGATTGTTGCCATATTCTATTGGGTAGACCTTGGAAATATGATAGATATGTTATGCATGATGGAAGATTGAATCAATACTCTTTGGGTGAGTGGAAGAAAGCAAGTATTATTGCCTTTGATTGAGTCGTTGATGAGATAAATTGTACTACTATGAGAATTTGAATGGTTAATGGAAAGAAATTTTAAAAACAAATGAAAAGAAACTCAAGTTTGTTTTGTTATAATTCCTAGAGGACTGAGTTTTTGTAGTAATGACCGAGCAACAGAAGCTAGTAATGACTGAGTGACAATAGAAGATGGTAATGACTGAGTTTCAGTAGAAGCTAATAGAGACCAAGTGATAGTAGAAACTGGTAAAGGTAGAGTACATGCAAAAATTTAAAATGTGTTGAATGAGTACCCGAAGATTGTTTCAGAGGATATACCTAATGGTTTACCACTAGTAAGAAGTATAAGTCATTGTATGGACCTAATTCCTGGAGCTATTTTTCCAATAAAACACCATATAGATTGACACCTTCGAAGAATGAAAAACTTAATAGACAAGTGCATGAGTTGTTATAGAAGCGTTTGATTAGAGAAAGTTTGATTCCATATGTTGTAACTATTGTATTAGCACCCTAAGAAGAATTAAGAATGGAGAATGTGTACTCTATTAACAAGATCATAGTGAAATATAGGTTTCCTTTGTTGAGGATGGATGACATAATGGATTTTTTGAGTGGAGAAAAGTATTTTACCAAGATTGATTTCAAGAGTAGTTATCATCAAATCAAACTCAAAGAAGGTGATGAATGGAAGACTACTTTCAAGACAAAAGATGGTTTGTATGAATGATTGGTAATGCCTTTGGTTTGACTAATGCACCTAGTACTTTCATGAAGATGATGAATGAACTTCTCAAGAGATTATTGGGTAATTTTTTGATTGTTTATTTGGATGATATTTTGATATTCAGTAGGACTAAGGAAGAACATCTTGAGCATGTTAGACAAGTATTCTAGAGATTAAAAGAAGAGAAGTTGATGATTAACTTGAAAAAGTGTTTCTTTATGCAAGAGGAGGTTGTGTATTTGGGATTTTTGATTTAAGCTAATGGTTTGAGAATGGATCTTGAGAAGGTTCAAGAAATTTTGGAATGGCCTACACCTAAGAATGTGGGTGAGGTAAGATCATTTCATGGTTTGGCTAGTTTCTACATGAAGTTTATAAAGAATTTTAGTTCTGTTTGAAATTCTATGACTAAGACAATGAGAGGAGATAAAAGGATTTCAAGTGGACACATGGAGATGATAAGAGCTTTGAGACTTTGAAACAAAAGGTTGTTGAGTTACATGTATTGGCTTTACCCAATTTCAACAAGGTATTTCAAGTTAAATGTGATGGAAGTTGTACTCCAATAGGAGCTATTTTAAGTCAAGAAGGTATAATTGTTGCTTTCTTTAGTGAGAAGTTGAATGATGCTAAAAGGAAGTATTATGTGTGTGATCAAGATTTTTATGCTATTGTTCAAGCTTTGAAGAAGTGGAGACATTATTTGATTCCTAAGGAGTTTGTGTTGTATATTGATCATTAAGCTTTACACTACTTGGAAAGTCAACACAAGTTTGATTGAAGACATATGAAGTGGGTTGAGTACTTAAAAAGTTTTACATTTGTGATCAAGCATAAAATTGGAGTTACTAATTGAATTGTTGATGCATTGAGAAAATGACATTATTTGTTGATTGAGATGAAGGTTGAAGTTCTTGGTCTTGATCAAATGAAAGAGTTGTATGATACTGAACCTAATTTTTTTGAGGTATGAAGAGAGTGCAAACCCCCAAATCTATCAGGTCACATGAGTAAGTGTGATGAGTATTTCATTCAAGAAGGTATGTTGTTCAAATAAATTTAGTTATGTATACCAAGAATTTCTATGAGAGTAATTTGATTAGGGAAAAGCATTATGGTGGATTGGTTGGACATTTTAGAATTGATAAGACATTAAGTTTGTTGAAGACAAGTATTATTGGCCACATATGTATAAGGATGTCAAGAAATTTGTAAGGAGTTGTGGAATTTGTCAAGTTGCAAGAGGAGTAAGTCAAAATATTGGTTTGTACACACCTATTTCTATTCCTGTAAAACCTTGGAGTGACATCAATATAGATTTTGTTCTTGGATTACCTAAGATAACAAGAGGGTATGATTCCATATTTATTATTGTGGATAAATTTTCTAAGATGGCACATCTCATGCCATATAAGAAGACATTAGATGTTGCGCATGTTGTTGAGACTTTCTTCAAAGAGATTGCTAGATTGTATGGATTACCAAAAAGTATTATTTCTGATAGAGACAGTAAGTTTCTTGGTTATTTTTGGAGGACTTTGTGGAAAAAGATAGATCCTGAGTTGAGATTTAGTTTTACATTCCATCCATGGACAGATGGACAAACAGAGGTTGTGAATCAGAGCTTGGGTAATTCATTGAGATGCTTAGTTAGAGATAAGCCAAGTAATTGGGAGTTAGTATTGGCACAAGTTGATTTTGCATATAGTAATTCTATGAATAGGAGCATAGGGAAAACACCTTTTGAGATTGTTACTAGAATGCAACCTAGAGGTATATTAGATTTGAGGGATGTTGCTAGTAAAGAGAAGAGAAGTGTTGAAGGAGAAGAATTTTTTGGTTTTATGAAGTCTTTGCATAAGGAAGTGAATTTGAAGTTGGAACAAAGTAATCAAAAGTACAAAGAGAATGCTTATAAGTCTAGAAAACATCATATTTTTGAAGTTGGTGATGAGGCGATGGTTCATTTGAAGAAAGGTAAATTTTCTATTGGAACATACAATAAGCTGAAGATGAAGAAGTTTGGACCTTGTAAAATCTTGAGGAAGTTTGATAGTGCTGATTCTTATGAAGTTGAGTTACCTGATGACATGGATATATCTCCTATATTCAATGTTATTGATTTGTAGAAGTATCATGAGTTAGATGATGAAGTTGTTATATTAGATGATTATCCTAAGAAGCAAATTGAATAGGTTGAATAGGTATTGGAGTAGAGACTTGGTAAGATCACAAGAGGAAAATATTACTATGAGTATTTGGTGAAGTAGAAGAATAGACTAGTTGAAAATGCTATATGGATTTCTCAACCTAAATTGGATTCAGCTCAGGCTGTGACACTTGCATGATTTAGGAGAATAATTTCTCTCAGCCCTAGTTGTTTGATGTAGGAGCATCCTAGGTTGCCTTTTAATCCTTCTCTTTTGTTCATTCTATTAGTTTTAACCAAGTTTCAACAATGTTGACCGTGTTGTCCAGTGTCAACAAAATTCTAATAGTATTGACCAAGCTATCCAATGTCAACCAAGTTCCTATAGTGTTGATCAAGTTGTTCAGTGTTGACTGAGTGTTCTTTCATGCACTGAGTGAATTAGTTATTTACTGATGCTTGGGTGCTTCTTTGATCGAGTTATCATTTTTTGGTTCTTAGTTGGAGCTAACTCTTGTATTTAATTTGGATCATGAATTTAGTGATAGGATATTGTCTAGGGATGAGTGTTGACCATTTTGAGGATGGTCTTTCTATTATGTAATGTTTTAGAATCTTCTATAAGTCATATTGGCAAGTATAAGTAGAGGTATTTGGTTTAGTTTAGAGTAGGACTTAGGGAGTCAGAGCATATGTTTCTAGAATTGAAAATTTGAAGCTGGATCATAGATCCTGAAGTTATATTTTGCATCTGGTTGTAGCCTAGAAGGCCTTACAACTAGGCATGTATGTTGATAATTTGATGAATCAATAAAGTGTTTTGTTCTCTCTCTCCTTGGTGTTGTTCATTATGTTTCTTTCTTTCTTTGTGTTAACTCGACGAAGTGGTTGCATAGTTAGGTATACCTTTGGCCCTATCTATTCATATCCCTCCTTGCACCAGGTGTCCCCATTTCCAAATTCAAAAATGGGGTGTGTGTTGTGGAACCACAATAGTTACTATGAAGAAAGATGCATGGTATGAGAAGTTGTTTCTCACAAGAAACTTAAGGAACCAATCCTTATGCATAACAAGAAGAGTGTGAACCTCTAGGCTTTGTATCATAAATAATTATTGAAAATGAATAGAAGTGGGCATTGGATAGTCACATTGAGGGTTGATATATGAATAAAGGAATTTTTGGATGGTAAAATCCTTGTGAGTGTTTAAATGATGTCATCAAATGGGTATCAAAGTTTGTGGGAAGAGATTGTGATCAATATAGTGTATCAATTAATTGATCTAATGGTTAAAGCATTGAGGTGATATGATACTTGTGGATGGGATTAGTAATTGTGGCCTAATATTGAGGTGTGATCAATAAATGGAATTTTGATCAAGAGTTAAGTACTCAGGTGTTTTAAAGTTGAGGAGTTTGGATGCTTAAGGGGCATGGCCAAGTTGTATGGCCTAAATCATTACTAGAAGTTGAAGGTGTGTGAGAATCCTAATTTTTTGGTTCAATCCTAGTATTTATCCAAGAAGTTAAATTTTAATTGTGACTTAAAAAAGTGGTGATGATGTCAGAAGTTGCATCTCCCACCTTGAGGGGTGATTTGGCTTAGTAGACTATTAAGTCACTTTGTCTTAAGGAGATGGTATTTTTTTGATGTAAGGTGGTAGAATATAATAGAGAGATGATTTTGGATAATTGACTTGGTCTTAGAAGAGTTGGTAGAGTGATTTGCTAATAATCCCTAGTTTTAAGCCTATTTTAGTGAGGGTTTTGGGGTATGTATAGAGGAAGGATTAATTTGGCCAAAAGAGTAGGAAAATATTTTTACTAGAACCATAATATAACTCATTTTAAGGTTTGGAATTTTTGTGATAAGTTTTATTATAGGTTGCTATGGAAAAGTGGTCTAATTAGGCATAAATCCAGTAGAATTATAATTATTTTGTATAGTTGGTCCAAACAAACCATAAGAGAGTTTTAAATATTTTATTATACTTATAAAATGGTATCCTAAATATAATTTTAGTTTGATAATATTTTTGGAGAGTTTGGGCAAAAGACCAAAAATAAATAAAAAGATACCTAGTTGGAGTTTTAGGCCTAGTCAGGGGCTTGTGAAAGCGTTTGCATAAGAGATGGCAACTTGAGAGTTTTTAAACCATGAAATTTACTTATTTTTGTATTGAGAAAGTGTTAATAAGTATTGGAATGCATAGTGAAAGGTGGAGTTGGGTTTGGAGCCTTTGAAGACTTATTGATACATTTGGGTGTAATAACCCCCTATTGACGTGCAACATCCATAAACATATGTAACATCTATTACATTAAATGTAAACACATATATATATTTGAACCATTATTTTGATTGCATATATATTAGATGTTAGTTATTAATAACCATTATTTTGATTGACTTTATTACCTTCTTTCATTTTGAGACAACATAATGGTTTCATTCCAAGAAGGCAAGTTGTGGACTCTATTATCTCAATCAATGAAAATATTCACTCCATTACTAAATCAAACAAAGAAGTTTTTTGTTGAAGCTTGATCTATATAAGGCCTATGATAGGGTGGACTAGGATTTGTTGAGGTGTGGCCTGGAAGCCTTTGGTTTCAATAAAAGATTCTTGGATATGGTTCATATGTTGGTCTCCTCTACCACTTTTTTTGTTTTGGTTAATGGGTTTGTAGTGCCTCTCCTATTTGTAGTTTGTACCTTGTTTATTTTTATTCGAGAGATACTTGATACTCTTATTATATGTACCTTGAGATGACTTGAGGGTCGAATGTTGTACTTTGATTCAGTATCATAGATGCTATACTGCTATGATGTTTAGTTTATCATATTTGCATGTTGATGTCATTTTGAGATGACATTAGGTCTATGATGATATCATATTATCTGGTATTTGGACATATTTTTTAATTATGTTATGTGATGGATTGTACACTATGGTTATTTACTTCATTCTTGTCTATTTATGTTTTATGCGAACATGAGTGATGTAAATGGATTGATTAGGTATTTAATACATGTTACTTCAACTATGATATTATAAGCAATTGCACTTGATTGTGTGTTTTAGTGTGCAGGAATTATATCCCTGGCAGCGGCACATAGAGTTAGTGATTCAGCTATTCATATTTTACTAATGTCATTCTTATAAGGTCAATGTATCCTTATTTTAGTTGTTTAAATTAAAAGCTTTCGATGATTTTTAAATCCAAATTCACCTGCATTATGTGATTATACTAGTGAGCATATCTATGCATTTAGAGGTTCACATTGTCGTGAAAGTTGTTAAGTAATTTTCTATGGTGTTGAGTTTTCAGGCTTTAAATATTCTCGGATTTAATTTCTAGCAACTTTGCCTTAGGAGAATTCTCATTACGAGGAATAATTTATCTTCGTTTGGGTCAATTTGGAGTCTAGCTAGTCCAACTTGCTATTTACCCTAATCAACTATTCACTTGAAAAGTGAGTAAGTTTGGAAAGAGGAATTTAATTCCTCACTTTTATACTTTGCAATTTAGAAAATTGGAGAGCTTTTCTAAAATCCTCTTCTGAAGGATTGGACTTTTGTTCGTTCTAGGAGTTGTGAATGTGAGATTTTTGTGTAATGCCTGCCCCTAGTTTACATTTTTGTTATCATTGTCGAACTCTTTTAGGCTAGTTTTATGCTTGATTACTAGTAGTATTGTTTTGATATTATCAGATATTGTTTCACATTCAGTTGATTATATGATGAGATTACTTAGTACGCTATACTTCATGTATGCATGATGATTATTTAGTGATTTCAGTTATTGATGATGATTAGTTAGATGAATTATCATGTATTTTCTTATGGATACTTAGACCATACTACATGTGTATGGTGTGTGTGTGTATTTTTTCTTTATGTATGACATTTCTGATGTGGTTAAGGAAGGGAGTCATAGTCACCTACTAGTCAGGATCTGCAAGATGCACCACTTCTTGCCATTACATGTTTAACTTAGTATATATGTGTTTGTACATGCATGGATTTTATGCAAATTGTAGTTACCGGGTATCGACTTCCCTCAATTGCCAGGATGACCGTACCCTATCACATTATCTCAATGGTAAGAGAGAGGAGATAAATTCTTAAGTCCAAATCCTAAACCTTTGAACCCATTTGTCCTAGGAAATTAGGACAAGTATCTGAGTTGTTTACTTTCCAAATGTGTCATATGACATTAATTCATGATTATAACCCTTTAGTCTGATCTTGTATGTGTCTTTCCATGATGGGTTTTCGTAATTTGTTTTATGAGTCTTTAGTGATTTTTCTATTAATCAAGTCAAATTAAATTATTAAATTAATTATTTAATTTAATGGAAAATTATTATTATATTTTTAATATTTAATTATATTTAATTAATTGGGCGATTAATTAAATAAAAAGAATTAAATTTGAAGAAAAAAGTTATAACAATAATTATAGAACATGACAATATTTATTTAATTTAATAATAATATATTTAGAGTTCATTTTTAAATAAATGCTACATACTATTATTATTTCAATTAATAAATATTTTATCATTTAACATTCAAAAATAAATTAAGAAGTGAAAAGATATTAATTTATTAAAAGTTTTAAAATCGCATAATGCATGCATGAGATTACAATTTAATAAATTAATTGAAAAGAGAAGTCAAGTGAAAATTAAATAGAGTTATTTTATAATTCAATAAACGTGCATGGAAAAGATAAAGAAAAGATAGCATGAGGTAAAGTTTGGTGAGCAAGGAGTCCTCTCGAGTAAACGCACAATTAGTTCCCCAATTTTATGAGAGAACTCCTTATCACCAATTGAGGGTTCATTTTCGAAGGACCACGAAGAGGAAAGAATTTCAAAAGAGAGAATGTTTTGAGAGGGGAAATTTCTCTCACAATCTTCTTAGGCATAGTGATTAGCATCAGAGTCCAGGTAGACATTTGTGATTATTCGCTCGATTTATTACGCTCTTTCTTTTCTTGTCTTCATCGTCACTATTGAATGATTTTTTGAATAATTCTTGTGGCGAATATTTCATATTATGAATTTCTAGTATGTTTGTTAAACCCTCTCCACATGGAAAGGTTTAAATGATCAATATAATCCTTCTTTCAATAGATTTAAAAATTGGAAATTGAACGGGGAAGGGTTGTTTGTATTAAATTTGAAAATTCAACCGGTTGGTCATATTTCCTCTATCAGATTAAGACCATAATCTTATATATATATATATATATATTACAAATTTTTGAAAGGGAGGGTTCTTGGTTGATTTGGTTTTATATTAAAACATTTATAAAATATATATATATATCTATAATAAAATAATGGAAGGAAGGCGGGTCATCAATTCCCACCTTTCACCATGGCAATGACTACTGCACGACAGGCCCCTGTCGCATACAATAGGTAATGTTATCACAGCAGACCCTGTCGCGTACATCAGTAATTGTTGTCATGGTAGAGGGATGCCATGGACAACACCCTTTTTAATAAGGGTTGCGATTTTTTATTTTTTTTAATTATTTATAAATTTTATTATTATAATTTTATTAAATTTTAAATTATATTTATTCAATTTAAATTATTATATATTGATAAATTTATTAATAATATTTAAGAATATTTAATAATTTATTAAATACTTAATGAATTGCAATATAGTAATTATTTTATAATTATTATTAATTAATCTAATTAAATTTTAATTTAATTAATGTATTTGATAATGGAAATTACTCAAACAGTGGTGTAGATTTATTTAATTATTAAAAATTCTGATTTTTTATTAAAATTGCAAATTATATTTGTTTTAACAAAATCAATGAGAATTATTTTAATATTTTAAATAAATAGTTACCCTTAAGTCATTTGGATCAATGAACTTAAAAGTCGAATTAAGGTAATTGTGTTTTTTATTTGAATATAAATTGGGTTAAATTGTAAGGGAGAAATTGTGAGTCTCATCTACTTGAAACATACATTGAAATGAAAACTTAAACCCTACATTTAACTCATCATTATGGTTTCAAAATCAAACCAACCATGAAACCTGCACCTTGTATTTGTATGCTGTCTATGTTTTAGGTTTGGTTTGACTAGATTGTTGACTAGTTCTAGGAAGTCTACCAGAGGCTTGGGAGTTCTGTGATTGTGGTAGTATGCTGACTTGATCTTGATTATTTTAACTCAACCATGGTAATGTGTTGATATGCTCTATGATGAGTGTGAATATATTTTTGTTTACTATTTTTCATTGTCACTGTGGGACAACGAGATAAGTGCTATGATATATTTGACTTAGGATACCTTATGGTTGCTCATTGAGAACTAATGGGTATTGTGATTTATCTTTTGATTCTTTCCAGTCAGTTGTATAGGGATGAGGTGATTTACTATGATTCTTTGATTTGTGATTTCATGAGCTTACGGTAGGTTATCTATATGTAATGTCAGGAAGTGGCTTCTAATGGAGGTTGCAGCCCTAAGTTGCTATTAGGGTAACCCATTGTAAGTTGATTAATAAGTGAAAACACTACACTAAATGGGAATAAAATGAACCTAATAAGAGTCTTTGTATATTCTCGCCCATGCCTCGAGTGCTAGTATAGACTAGTATGGGAGTAGAGAGAATGCTTGGTTGCGACCATGCATCGTTAGTATGCCTTGCTAGTACGAGAGGATACTAGTGTCACATAGGAATCACTAGGGGGTCGGGGTCCTGAGAGACTACCAGGGTAACTCTAGCATGATTCATGCAATGACACTTGCTCACTTACATAGTAGGTTTCCTACGTGTCTTTGTGTACCTCTAGGTTTAGATGTCAATTTATCTTGGAACCTTTGAGTTAGATTACTTTTAGGGTTTCCTAGACTTAGAGTGTACTTTTGATATTTAGATTGTTATCCTATTTGGCACTTGAGATTATCTCCTTAGCATGGTAGGAGTGGGCCTTTTTGGGTTACCACGCAGTCGGGTGGTAGTGCTTTTTACTCTTACCATTGAGATCTATTCGTAGATACTCTGGTTGGAATTTCCTTGTCTACATTTTCTTTCATTCTATCTTGTATGATTATGATGGATGGTTATATCTTATGATGGATGTTTATATCTTTTATGATGGATGGCTATATCTTTTATGATGGATGGTTTCATTTATTGTATTGTACTTGTATCATGGATCCAAGGAGGATGATGTAATTCTATTTTTATAAATGTATATTATTGTAGCCTTCCATACCCTGTGACATGTACAGTGGATGATTGAGCATGCTGAATTTTATTGCCAAGTGGCATTTGGAACAGATGTATATTATTTAAATGGACTTTGGACTTTTAATTATTCTTTCATATGGATGTGGTATTTGTTAGACTTATTATTAATTAAATTTAAATGTGATTCAACGTCTTGGGATCCTTAAGGAATGTAACCTATTATGTATGCTTATAGATGATTGTATGTTATTGCTTCCACTACTTTATGTTTGATGTGTATGTTATTCAATCTTGGTAAAAAGAAATGTTTGGAAAACTTAGTAAAACTTTAGGTTAATTCTTTTGGATCCCTTGGAAGGGCATTACATTGGGAGCTTTGGATATATTGGAATGCCACTAATTGTTAACTAGTTGAACAAAAAATAAAGGAAACTTTAAATTGTTAAGTATATCTATTTCAAACTAAAACTTGAACTAGTTGAACTGAAACTGAACTTAAACTCTTAGTTGTATACTTTCAAACCTAAACATTTGGACTTCAAAACTGAATTTTATACATAAACCTAAAAAATAGGCAAAACTAAAAATTGAACTTACTATTTTTAAAAATGTGTCTTTTATGTATGCTTTATAGTAGTGTGTTTAATGGTTGTTATAGTATCTTGTATCTTGGATATTATTGTAGGATGGTATCTAGGATGAGATCTTCGGTTAGAGGTCATAGCCTTAGCTATGGTAGAGGCCGTGGATGAGGCAAAGCTATCAGTGTACATGAGTCTGTCCATGAAGGGCCCATTCAAGAAGAGAATAGGGAAGAGTATGTCAATGAGCATCAGGAAGAGAACCATAGAGAGCAGTTAGCTGATTCTGAGGAGGTTGACCTTAGGAAAATGATGAAAACCATCATTGATCGCCTACCTCCTATTTAGAACCAAGATGGAGCACATCATGGAGGACATGAGCATAGACCTAGGTCTAGGAACCCTCAAATGGATAGACATAGATCCATAGTAGTTGCTCAGATGAAGGACCTTTTGAGATCCAAGGTCAAGCCCTTTAATGGGCATGGTTCAAGATATGTAGTCGATTAGTGGCTTATTGCTCTTGATAGTGTTTTTGCTCTTCAGGACTTTGATAGTAATGTCAAAGCAAGGTTTACTATTACCAACCTAGAACTATTTGGAGCCACTTGGTGGACTATCAAAGAGAAGAAGTTTGGCATAGACATGAACAGTGTCACATGAGAGATATTCTTGGAAAACTTCCATGAGAAATTCCTTCCAAAGGAATGGAAGCAGCATAGAGCATATGAGTTCTACAACCTGAGGCAGTTCACTATGACCATAGTAGAGTATGAGCACAAGTTCTATGAGCTCATGCCCTTTTCAAGAATTAGTGATAACCTAGTACAGTTGGCACAGCATTTCATCAAAGTCTTGAACAACCATCTAGTTGGGGGTGTTAAGGTGTTTGAGTCTAAAACCCTCAAGGATGTGGTACATCAAGTCATCCTTGTAGACTAGAGTGTCAACCTAGGACATGGGAGTTTTGTGGGAGCACCTATAGCATCAGGATCTAAGGGCAACCATAACTCAGTTGGGAACAAGAAGCCTCCTTTTCCTAAGGGGAATCAAAACTAGCAGTAGCCTCAACAGTCACAATAGTAGGAGGGATCATATCCTCAAGCATAGAGTGGTGGCGGTGGTTCTAACACTAAGAACAATTGTAACAAATAGTGCAATAGGCAAAACTAGTACACTCATCCTACATAGAGCAACCAGTCTTTTGCTAGTAGGGGTAGCCACTAGCAGTCAAGTGCACCTCATATAAGAAGGGGATCTAGTAGAGGCACAAGATGTTATTGTTGTGGGTAGATTAGACACATTGCAACCCACTATCCACAACGTGCATCTTAGTATTTAGGTCCTATGCAGTAGCATCTAAACCCATAGTCGAAGATGTAGGTAGAGCTCATAGGGTATTTGTGGTAGTAGATCACCGTCAGGTAGACCATCAAGGGACAGTGGTTGAGACTATGGGAGCTATCTGAGGTACACCTCTCTATGTATTGTTTGATTTAAGTTCCACAGATTCTTTTATTTCACCATCATTAGTTGCTAAGTGTAAGCTAGAAGTAGTTAAGCAAGATGTGCATTGGCAAGTGGAACTAGCCTCGGGTGCTAAGGTTTCCATAGATTTCATAGTTCAAAAGTGTGAGCTAAGCATAGGAGGGTTTGTGATGTTAGTTGACCTTTGGTTTATTCCTCTTGGCTCCTACAATTTGGTCTTAGGTATGGATTGGCTTGGCTCTCATAGAGCCAACATAGATTGCAAGAAAAAGACCATCATATGTCAAGATGACCAAGGGAAGGATGTGGAGATTATGGGGATACCAAGGCCTATATCTCTGCAGATGATATTTGCTATGCAGTTGAAGCAAAGCTTTTGTAAGGGATATCAGGTATTTGTTGTTATGATAAATGAGCTAGAAGAAGAAGACCCTGCGAGAAGACTTTAGACCACCCTATTCTATAGGAATATGCAAATGTCTTTTTGAGTGAGATTTCGAGCATGCCCCTGAAGAGAGATATTGATTTCAGCATTGACCTCACTCTAGGAGCATAGCCTATTTCTAGAGCTCCTTATCATATGACCACTTAGGAATTGAGTGAGTTATGCCTACAGCTTGAGGACCTTTTTCCTAAGGGTAGTATTAGACTGAGTGTATCACCATGGGGAGCTCCAGCGCTCTTCATGAAGAAAGATGGTTCTTTGCACCTTTGTATTGATTATAGATAGTTGAACAAGGTGAAAATAAAGAATAGGTATCCTTTATTTACCAAGGATCGATGATTTATTTGATCAAATTAAGGGAGCTACAATATTCTCCAAGATCGATCCTAAGTCAGGATACCATCAACTTTGCATAAAGGATGTTGATATCCATAAGACTGCCTTTTGAACTCGCTATGGGCACTATGAATTCATAGTGGTACCTTTTGGGTTTATGAATGCTCCATCAGTTTTCATGTGTTTGATGAATGGAGTGTTCTATTCCTATCTTGATAGATTTTTACTCATGTTCTTTGATGATATACTGATATATTCTAGGTCCTAGAAGGAGCATGAGGAACATTTGAATTTGGTTTTGTAGTGCTTGAGAGATAATCAACTTTATGCCAACTCAGCAAAGTGTGATCTCTTTCAATTAGAGATATAGTACTTAGGGTGCATCATATCAGGTGAGGGTATCTTTGTAGACCCCACAAAGATTCAGGTAATGGCAGATTGGCCTACACCCACTACCATGTTAGAAATTTGCAGTTTCATGGGTATAGCTAGTTATTATTGTAGATTCATCCAAAACTTCTCCAGAATAGCACATCCTATCACTTCCCTTCTAAGGAAAGGAAAGAAGTTTTTATGGATGGAGAAATGTGAGGAAGCATTTTGAAATCTCAAGGATCTTTTGACCAGTACACCAATCTTATTAGTACCTAATCCAACAAGTGATTTCATGGTGTGTACAGATGCTTCCCCTAAGGGGATTGGAGCAGTACTGATGAAGGATGGAGGGTGATTGCCTATGAATCGTGTAAAATCAAGGATCACAAGTTGAATTATCTTATGCATGATCTTGAGTTATCAATGGTAGTTCATGCCTTAGTGAGATGGAGACATTTCTTGTTGGGACATAGATTTGAACTTCATAGTGATCATCACAGTCTACAGTATATTTTCATGCACCCTAATCTGAATGCTAGGTAGAGGCGTTGGACCGAATTTCAATGTGAGTATGACTTTGAGGTGAAGTATATTCAAGTGAAGGAGAATATGGTAGCTAACACTTTGAGTCACAGAAGACATGAGACATTATCTATGACTCTTAGTGTGGATTTGAGGAGCTAGATACTTCAAGCACTCCCTACCGATACATGGTATCAGGAGGTGAGTAGAGAGATAGATTTGAGGAGACCATTCGAGGGTAAGTTTTTAGACTATGTTCTAGAGTCAGATGGCCTTTTAAGACATTCAAGAAGGATCTATGTGTCATTATTAGATGAGCTTCACACATTGATCCTATTAGAGTCTCGTCGTGCACCTTACTCGACACATCTAGGTGTCAAGAAGATGCATGCAGACTTGCGACATTTATTCTATTGTACAAAGATGAAACATAACATTGTTGGTTTTGTGGCTAGGTGTCTTGAGTGTCAAAGAGTCAAAGCAGAGCACCAACATCTAACAGGGCTTTTATAGCCAAATCTCATTCCTTCATGGAAGTGGGACATCATCCCTATGGATTTCATGGTAGGATTACCTATGACTGCTCATCAACATGATGCTATCATGGTCACCATTGATCAATTGACCAAGGTGGCACATTTTTCATCGATGAGGTCTTTCTAAACTATAGCTTTTGTAGCTAATGTCTTCATGCATGACATCATGAGACTACATGGCATTCCCTGAAAGATCATTTCAAATAAGGATCCTCTATTCACTTCCACATTTTGGACATTGTTGCAACATGATCTTGGAGTGCAGTTAAATTTTAGTTCAACATATCACCTAGAGATAGATGGATAGATAGAGAGAGTGAATCAGGTTCTAGAAGATGTGTTAAGGATGTATGTTATGGATAGACAGACTCTTTGGAAGGACCATCTCTACCTAGTGGAGTTTTCTTACAACAACGGATATCACAATTATATTGGCATGGCACCTTTCCAGGCCTTATATGGTCATCCTTTTCATACACCTTTGAGTTGGGATAGTCTTGAGGATTGCATCCTATTGGGTCTTGAGATTCTTTGAGATATGGAGCAATAGCTAATGTGCATCTGAGAGCATGTGTCCATGACATAGGATAGGTAGAAAAAGTATGCCAATGCTCATAGGAAAAATAAGCAGTTCACTATGGGAGAGAAGGTTTTCTTAAGAGTGTGTCCACAGAAGAGTCTGATCCATTATGGAAAGGATTTGAAGCTAGCACCTCACTTTGTGGGACCGTTCAAGATTCTTGAGAGGATTGGTCCAATTGCCTACTGTCTTGCTTTATCGCCTAGCCTAGCTCGCATCCATGATGTTTTCAATATTTTAGTACTTAGGTAGTATATTCTTGATGTGGTACATGTTCTTGACTGGAATGCATTATAGGTAGAGGACATGCAGCTGGCTTTGGAGTCGGTTTGCATTCTGGAGTAGCGGGAGTTGACCCTCAAGGGTCAAACCATAGAGCAGGTAAGGGTCCAATGGGACCCTACTGATGATTCATCAGTTGCATGGGAGGATACATCTGGATAATGGGATTTATATCCCTACTTCTTTGTAGGCTTCCAAGAGTAAGCCTAAGTCTAGTGGGGGTGGATGTAGTGCTTGCCCTTAGTTTACATTTCTATTATCATTTCTGAACTCTTTTAGGCCAGTTTTATGCTTGATTACTAGTAGTATTTTTTTGATATTATCATATATTGTTTCACATTCAGTTGATTATATGATGAGATTACTTAGTACTCTATACTTCATGTATGCATGATGATTATTCAATGATTTCAGTTATTGATAATGATTACTTAGATGGATTATCATGTGTTTTCTTATGGATACTTACACCATACTGCATGTGTATAGTGTGCGTGTATGTTTTCTTTATGTATGGCATTTTTGATGTGGTTAAGGAAGGGAGTCGTAGTCACCTGCTAGTTGGGATCTACACAATGCACCACTTCCTACCATAGCCTATTTAGCTCAATATATGTGTTTGTACATGTGTGGATTTTATGCAGATTGCAGGTGTCGGGTATCAACTTACCTAAATTGCCAGGATGAGCGTACCTTATCGCATTATCTCAATGGTAAGAGAGGGGAGATAAATTCTTAAGTCCAAATCCTAAACCTTTGAACCCATTTGTCCTAGGAAATTAGGACAAATATCTCAGTTGTTTACCTTTCGAATGCGTCATATGATGTTAATCTGTGATTGTAACCCTTTAGTCTGATCTTGTATGTGTTCTTCTATGGGTTTTTGTATTTTGTTTTATGAGTCTTTAATAATTTTTCTATTAATTAAGTTAAATTAAATTATTAAATTAATGATTTAATTTAATGGAAAATTATTATGATATTTTTAATATTTAATTATATTTAATTAATTGGGAGATTAATTAAATAAAAAGAATCAAATTTGAAGATAAAAGTTATAAGAATAATTTTAGAACATGATAATATTTATTTAATTTAATAATAATATATTTAGAGTTCATTTTTAAATAAATGCTAGATAATATTATTATTTATGTTAGTAAATATTTTATCATTTAACGTTCGAAAATAAATTAGGAAGTGAAAAGATATTAATTTATTAAAAGTTTCAAAATTGCATAATGCGTGTATGAGATTAATATTTAATAAATTAATTGAAAAGAGAAGTCAAGTGAAAATTAAATAAAGTTATTTTATAGTTCAATAAGCATGCATGGAAAAGATAAAGAAAAGATAACAAGAGTTAAAGTTTGGTGAGCAAGGAGTCCTCTCAAGTGAATGCACAATTAGTGCTCCAATTTTAGGAGAGAACTCCTTATCACCAATTGAGGGTTCATTTTTTAAGGATCGCAAATTTTAGAAGAGGAAAGAATTTTGAAAGAGAGAAGGGTTTGAGAGGGAAAATTTCTCTCGCAATCATCTTGAGTGTAGCGATTAGCATTAGAGTCTAGGTAGATGCTTGTGATTATTCGCTCAATTTATTACACTCTTTCTTTTCCTGTCTTCATCATGACTATTGAATGATTTTTTGAATAATTATTGTGACAAATGTTTCATATTATGAATTTCCAGTATGTTTGTTAAACCCTCTGTACATGGAAAAGTTTAAATGATCAATATAATCCTTCTTTCAATAGATTTAGAAATTGGAAATTGAATGGGAAGGGTTGTTTGTATTAAATTCAAAAATTCCATTTGAAATTTCAACCGATTGGTCATATTTCCTCTATCAGATTAAGACCAAAATCTTTTATATATATATATATATTACAAATCTTTGAAAGTGAGGGTTCTGGGTTGATTTTGTTTTATATTAAAACCTTTATAAATATATATATAATTATAATTATAATAAAATAATGGCTAGAAGGTAGGCCATCAATTCCCACCTTTCGCCATGGCAGTGACTGCCGCATGGCAAGCCCTTGTTGCGTATAGCAGGTACTACTGTCACATCAAACCCTGCCACGTATAGCAGTAATTGTTATCACAGCAGAGGGATGCCATGGACAGCACCATTTTTAATAAGGGTTGCGATTTTTTTTTTAACTAAAAATTTATTTATTAATTTTATTATTATTATTTTATTAAATTTTAAATTATATTTATTCAATTTAAATTATTATATATTGATGAATTTATTAATAAATTTTAATAATATTTAATAATTTTAATAATATTTAATAATTTATTAAATAGTTAATGAGTTGCAATATAGTAATTATTTTATAATTATTATTAATTAATCTTATTAAATTTTAATTTAATTAATGTATTTGATAATAAAAATTACTCAAACACTGGTGTAGATTTATTTATTATTAAAAAAATTGATTTTTTATTAAAATTGCAAATTATATTTGTTTTAAGAAAATCAATGAGAATTATTTTAATATTTTAAATAAATAGTTACCCTTAATTCATTTGGATCAATGAACTTAAAAGTCAAATTAAGGTAATTGTGTTTTTTATTTGAATATAAATTGTAAGGGAGAAACTATGAGTCTCATCTACTTGAAACATACATTGAAACGACAACTGAAACCTTACATTCAACTCATCATTATATTTTCAAAATCAAACCAACTATGAAACCTACACCTTGTATTTGTATGTTGTCTATATTTTGGGTTTGGGTTGAGTAGATTGTTGACCAGTTCTAGGATGTCTACCAGAGGCTTGGGAGTTTTGTGATTGTGGTAGTATGCTAACTTGATATTGATTATTTTAACTTGACCATGGTAATTTGTTGGTATGCTCTATGATGAGTGTGAATATATTGTTGTTTACTATTTTTCATTGTCGTTGTGGGATAGGGAGATAAGTGTTATGATATATTTGACTTAACCATTTTGAGTCTTCGATCAATATTGTTGGGATACCTTCTAGTTGCTCATTCAGAACTAATGGGTATTGTGATTTATCTTTTGATGCTTTCCAGTCACTTGTATAGCATTGAGGTGATTTACTATGATTCTTTGATTTGTGATTTCATGAGCTTAGTGTAGGTTATCTATATGTAATGTCGGGAAGTGGCTTATAATGGAGGTTGGGGCCCTAAGTGGTTGCCAGGGTAACCCATTGTAAGTTGATTAATAAGTGAAAACACTACACTAAATGGGAATAAAATGAACCTAATAAGAGTCTTTGTATGTTCTTACCCATGCCTCAAGTGCTAGTACAGACTAGGATGGGAGTAGAGTGAACGCTTGGTTGCGACCATGCATCATTATTTTGCCTTTCCAGTATGAGAGGATACTAGTGTCGCATAGGGATCACTAGGGGGTTGGGGTCCTAAGAGACTGCTAAGGTAACTCTAGTGTGATTCGTGCAATGACACTTGCCTACTTACACAGTAGGTTTCCTACATGTCTTTATGTGCCTCTGGGTTTAGATGTTGATTTATCTTGAAACCTTTGAGTTAGATTACTTTTAGGGTTTCTTGGACTTAGAGTGTACTTTTGATATTTAGATTGTTATCCTGTTTGGGATTTGAGACTATATTCTTAGCGTAGTGAGAGTGGGCCTTTTTGGGTTAACACGCGGTCGGGTGGTAGTGCTTTTTACTCTTACCATTTAGATCCATCTGTAGATACCATGGCTGGAGTTTCCTTGTTTGCATTTCCTTTCATTCTATCTTTGTATCATTAAGATGGATGGTTATATCTTTTGATGGATGTTTATATCTTTTATGATGGATAGTTATATCTTTCATGATGGATGGTTTCATTTCTTGTGTTGTACTTGTATCATGGATCCAAGGAGGAGGATGTAATTCTATTTTTATAAATATATATATTCTTTTAGCCTTTCATACCCTGTGACATGTACAGTGGATGATTGAGCATTCCAAATTTTATTGCCAAGTGACATTCGAAACAAATTTATATTATTTAAATGGACTTTGGACTTTTAATTATTCTTTCATATGGATGTGGTATTTGTTAGACTTAGTATTAATTAAATTTAAACATGATTCAATGTCTTGGGATCCTTAAGGAATGTAACCTATTATTAATGCTTATAGATGATTGTATGTTATTGCTTCTGCTACTTTATGTTTGATGTGTATGTTATTCTTTCAAGTTAAAAAAAATGTTTGGCAAACTTAGTAAAACTTTAGGTTAATTCTTTTGGATCCCTTGGTGGGGCATTACATTTCATGAGATCAATCTCATTGGATCCGGCTCGAGGAAACCTTCCTTTGTCGTCACTTTCGACAGTTTCAACGGATTATTTATTTTATAACCCTAATTTTAGTTTCTACCCCTTTTGCTGTCAGGTAGGGCTTTCCAATTTTCTTGTTTCTACTTCATTTTAGCTTTTGTTTCTTGTAGTAGTTTGTTAGGAGGCCAAGAACTAGTGTTCCCCTCTGTTTCTATTTGTTGGTTCTACCCAGTTGGCCAAGTATGAGCATTTTCCCTATTTTCGAGATGGGGGTTTGGGTTTTCGCACCATTATGCTGGTCATTTTTGCATAAGGTGTCCAAACTCAAATATTATTGGATTTTCAGGGTTTTTGAACCCAAAGATCAAATGGATTTTAATTTAGAAGTTTTCCAGTTTTGGGGGTTTTACCTCATTTTGTGTGCCATCCTATTTTCTCAAGTTTTCTTGGCATGAGTTTGGTCATGGACCTGGATTATCAGTTTCGATATCAGTCAAACCTTTACTACACTTTTATGTTGCATTGGGATGTGTGTCACATTCGTCCTCCTGAGTTTGTTTTTGGTTGAGCAACCTTCTACTTGGTGTTCTCATCCAGTCCCTATGTTATGATATTTGTGATGGTGGTGCGCCACACAGGAGTACGTGTGTGTACATTTCTTGAGTGACTTGTGAGGCATAATCTTCCATGGTACTTTTAGAAGTTATGATCATTGGATTTGGGTTGGGAATTTGCATGCCTATGGGCACTCATTGTTGGATGAGCATGGGTAGGGTAGGGTAGCATATGGAGGGGGCTTCTTTTCTGCAACCCAGTGCCTATTTCCTAAGGTTTGGCACGCAGAATTTTTAAGTAAGTGATAACTAAATAAAACTCTAGGTGGTAATAAAACTTAAGATAATAAAATATGTGTGTGAGGCCCTCCGTTGAGCAGTTGAAATTCACAATCCGAGCCATGGACATTTGTTTTGTGTATGTTAGTGGTTGGATCATTTTCTCCATTAGCATGGCAAGAGTGGGCCTGTGGGTTCTGAATGGTTGGGAGGCATAGCTACCTATACCACACTGCTGGGAACTTGTGTACAGAGATGATCTTTTGTCATAGTGTGACCGTTGTTGGATGTTTTCACTTGGTGCTTCACGTTTCAGAGTATGTTTTGTTATAATTTATGCTTTCTTTGGGATGCTTGTATATCATGTTTAGATGATGTTAGTTATTGATGCATTTCCTTATTATGATGATTAGCATATGATAGATGATGTTATCCGTATTTGTAGGATTATCTTATGCTTTACGACTAGCATGTTAGATTTTTTTATACTTATATTGTAGCACATTTTAGTAGTAACATCCTTATATGATAGTACCAATGATCTAATCGATAGCTTGGGATATTACGCACGGGGATGGTTAGGACCCATGATGGTCTTATGATGCTATTATGGTTGGGAGAAACCATGTACTTAGTTTGGTTGTACTATTTCATTGTGATGTTATTTCTATTTATTGCGATGTTGTTTTAGTACACTATGATGTTTCCTTATGTACTTTCCCCTTCACTGCTTGTTAGATGGTTAGATGTTGTTTCCATCTATCAGTAGAGTGTTTGAGTGTTTATGCCTCGAATTGTGGATCTAGTACTTCCTGGTGTGGACGAACTTCATTCCTTATATTTTTACCTTTTTGTTCTTTGGCTTGTTGTCTTGGGATCTTGCACAAAATTGTGTTTCCTTGCATAAGAATGCAAGATCTCACGTGGTGTGTTCAGTTTCTTCACGTGGCATTTGGCACTTTCTCACAAAAAATCCAACACCAATTTTGGGCGTCTTGGTTGTTTGGCCAAATATCTTCTCACATCGGTCGGTGCACATCCTCGCACAGAAGGTACTTCCTCACATGGCATGTTGCACATCTTTGCACAAAAATTTGTCTGCTATTGGTCCTCGTGCAAAAAAAAGGGAGCATCTCCATTGGTTTTCAAGGATCAATTTTTTGTGATTCTAGTACCCTTTGGGTTTACTTAATTTTCCATGCTCTAATAGATTAATTTTCCATGCTCTAATAGATCTTAGATTCTTAGTATTATTGTCATTTTGGATTTTTTTTTCCTTTTGTGAGTGGTCAGTTCAGGTAGTGGCGTTTGGAGATTCATTGGTTTTCGAGATGGTGGTTAAGTCTTCCATTTCAATCTATTGTATCCATGTATGATGTTGTCATGTGCACTCATACTTGTAAAAAAAAATTATCTTGGCTTTTATTTCATCCTTGTTCCAAGGATCTCTAAGTGGGGCATTACATATGGTATTAGAGCCCATGTTGCAACATTGGGATCTCTGTATTATGCTTCCACTATGGTTCTATTTTCTATTGTGTATTATTATATTATGGTTACTATTTTGATATCTTGTTAGTTCATGGTTTTTGACTCTTGTTCTTATGACCCTTTTGTTCTATCATTGTCTTGTTGTTCCCATAGGGATGCCTCTTGTGTAGACCTAGTGGTCAAGGTGGTACCCATAGCACTAACTACAGAGAAGAACACCATGAAGTAGGACGTCATGAAGGAGAGGGAGAATAGTGTAATAATGAATAGAATTGTGGGGGCATTGATGCCAGTGCTCTAGGAGATTCTTGCTCAGTTGGGCCCTCGTGTAGAGGAACATTGATAGTGTCATGATCGGGAAGAGGAATCCCATCATGGGGATTCCCATTACTAGACCATAGAGAGGAGAAATGTAAATGTGAACATTCTTGTACTCCACCAGGTGGCTGAGGGTACCATTAGGGTGGTAGGGATTGCAACAATGAAGATTCCATCAGGTTGGATATCATGAAGTCTCTTCATCAATCCAAACTGTCATTGTACGATGGCGAGCGAGGTGGCCTCAAGGAAAAAACTTGGTTATTAGACATGGAGCACTGCTTCACCATGTACCCATATGCAACCAATTTTAGAGCATGTTGTGTGATTATGCAGTTGAGGGACCACACATCTGTATGGTGGAATATTGAGAGTCAGAAGCTCTAGATCAGCATTGCAAATCTCACTTGGGAGATCTTTGAAGAGAGGTTCTAAGAGAGATTCTTATCTCCTCAGTTTAGGGAGGCCCATGCTAATGAGTTCCATGCAATCCAACAAGTGAACATGATAGTGGATTAGTACAAAATATAGTTCTTTGAGCTTAGGCAGTACTCATGCTATAACCATTATGATTTACTCTTGGCTCATCATTTCATCTGAGGCCTTAGGGATGCCCTTATTGGAGAAGTCTATATGCATCAGCCTAGGACTCTTGTTCTCGCTATTGAGAAGGCACGTTTTGCAAAGGAGAATCTGGCTAGAGGCTTCAATAGAAAATCTAGTTCTCATAACCAAAGTGCTCAGAATTTAGGGTAGGATGCATAGTATCCTCTGTCCACGAGGAAGGGCTAGACCTAGTTAGCACCCTCTTGGGGTAGTTCTTGTCATAATCGACACAAGAGTTATTGGCTCAAGGGTGGATAGTCTTCTAGTACCTCAGGAAAGAAAGGAGATAGCTAGAATAGAGGACAAAAATCTCAACAGGATCATCCTCCTTAGAGTGCTCAACAGAATTCTAGCAGGGGTAGTGCACCTTATCCTAGCACTACCAAAGGGTGGTCACAGAACAAGTTTCAACTTTGGAGGAAATTGTTATTCATGTGGCCAGCCTAGCCATAAGTCTTTTGAGTGCTTCATTAAACCTTCTTCAGGACCTAGTAAGGGCATAATGAGGTCTAAGCTACTATAGGAGATGTTGGTAAGAATCGCAGAGTCTTTGTGGCAGTTGACAACCATCAAGTGGATCATCAAGGTATAGTAGTCAAGGCTACAGGTACGTTGCATGGTATTTCAACTTCAATTTTGTTTGACTCTGGTGCTTCAGATTCTTTCATATCACCATCTCTCGTTCAGCAATGTGGGCTTGTGGTAGTGTGTCAGGTTGATAGGTGCCAAGTTGAGTTAGCCATGGGTTTGAAAGTGGTTGCTGACTCATTGGTTAGGAGTTGTGTTTTGAATTTGTTAACCTTCACCACCACAGTGGATCTATGCATTCTACCTCTTGGATCATATGACATTGTATTGGGCATGGATTGGTTAGCTGCCCATCAGGAAAATATAGATTTTTGTCATAAGATAATACAATGTGTTGGTGACACAAGTGGATAGGTGGAACTTTTGGGAGTCCCGAGACCAATCTCACTTCAAATGATCTCAGCCCATCAGCTAAAGTGAAGTGTGTGGAAGGGTTTTCAGCGGTTTCTTGTGTTTGTTAGTGATCTTGAGGAAATTGAGAGTCGTATGGTGACACTTGATGATCACCCACTCCATCATGAGTATGAAAATGTGTTTCCTATTGAGATTCTAGGTATGCCACCACAGCATGACATTGATTTTTTGATTGATCTTGTACCGGGAGTGAAGCCAATTTCACAAACTCCTTACCACATGGCTACTTAGGAGTTGAGTGAGCTTAGATTGCAATTAGAGGAATTTTTGGCCAAGGGCCATATTCATCATAGTATATCCTTGTGGGGTGCACCAATCATCTTCATGAAGAAGAAGGATGGTTCTTTGTGGTTGTGCATTGACTATCGGTAATTGAATATAGTGACAATGAAGAATCATTATCCTTTGTCGAGGATAGATGACTTATTCGATCAGATGAAGCGAGCATGAGTGTTCTCAAAGATTGATCTAAATTCAAGATATCATCAGCTTTGTATTTAGGAGGCTGACATTCATCAAATAGCTTTTTGTATATTGTATGGGCATTATGAGTTCATGGTTGTACCCTTTGGGTTAACTAATGCACCATCAGTGTTTATGAGTTTGATGAATGGTGTATTTCAGACTTACCTTGATTAGTATATCACTGTATTCCTGGATGACATATTGATATATTCGAAGACTATTGAGGAGCATGAAGTCCATTTACATCAAGTGTTGTAGTGCTTGAGAGACCATCAGTTGTATGGAAACTTGAGTAAATGTGGGTTCTTCCAATCAGAGGTGAAGTATTTGGGACACATCATCACTGGTGATGGAATTGCAGTGGATCCAAAGAAAATTTATGCTATCATGGATTGACTGGTACCCACTAATGTCTCAGAAGTTCATAGTTTTATGGGATTGGCAGGTTACTACCATCACTTCATGAAGGATTTCTAACGCGTAGCTCATCCCATCACTTTTCTTCAGTAGAAAGGGAAGAAGTATGTTTGGTCAGACCAGTGTGAGGCAGGTTTTAATGCTCTTAAGGAGTGTTTGACTAGTGCACCAGTCCTTGCAATGCCTAATCCTATAGGTGATTTCACGGTTTACACAAATGCTTCATTGGAAGGCGTGGGTGCGGTATTGATGCAGGATGGTCGAGTGATTGCATTTGAGTCTAGGAAGCTCAAGGACCATGAGCTTAACTACCCCACTCATGAATACATGACAACATTGCTGGATGGATTTCTTGTGTGGATATGACTTTGATATTCATTACATTAAAGGGAAGGAGAATGTCATCGTGGGTGCCCTGAGTAGGAGGTGACATGAGGTATTAGTGATGTCATTAAGAGTGGATTTGTGAGGTTGTATCTTGGAGGCTTTGCTTAGTGACATTTGGTATTAGGAGGTGAGGGTGGAGATTGAGTCTGGACGTACCCTTGAGGGGAATTTTTTGGGTACTTACTTGAGTTTGATGGACTATTGCGACACTTGGGGCATATCTATGTACCCGTGCTGGATGATCTTCGTACCTTGGTTATGTCAGAAGCCCATCATGCACCATATTTCGCACATCTTGGTGTTAAGAAGATGCATGTTGATCTCAAACCATTGTACTTCTAGGTAGGAATGAGATGTGATGTTGCTGATTTTGTTGCTAGATGTCTTGAGTGCCAAAGAGTGAAGGTAGAGCATCAACATCTGACGGGTCTTTTGCAGACACATACCATTCTTGAGTGGAAGTGGGATACGATATCCAATGATTTTATCATTGGGTTTCCTATATCATCACAGAGACATGATTGTATCATGGTGATAGTAGACAAGTTGTCCAAGGTATCACATTTTTCACCCATGAGAGCATCCTACACAACTTCTTCTGTAGTGCATGTTTTCTTGGAAGATATTGTTTGTTTGCATGGGATTGTTTTCTTGGAGGATATTTTCTATTTGCATGGGATTCCTCATTAGATTATTTTAGATAAAAATCTAGTGTTTACTTCTACACTGTGGACATCTCTCCAACATGCTTTGGGCACACAGCTCAATTTTAGTTCAACTTATCAGCCAAAGACCGATGGTCAGACTGAGAGAGTGAATCAAGTTCTGGAGGATATGCTTTGCATGTATCTTATGGATAGGCAGGTGAAGTAGGAGGACTATTTGTACCTTTTTGAGTTTGCATACAATAATAGTATCATAGTTCTCCTGTCATGTCACCTTTTGAGGCCTTGTACGATAGACCATGTCGTATCCCTTTGAGTTAGGATCATTTAGAGGACCAAGTTCTTTTGGGTCTAGAGATGTTTCAGGATATGGAGCAGTAGGTTGTTTGCATTAGGGAGCATTTGGTTACTTCTCAAGACATAGAGAAGAAGTATAAAAATTCCCATAGGTTGGATCATCACTTTTTTGTTGGTGACAGGGTGTTTTTGCAAGTGTGTCCGAGGAAGAGCCCCATCTGTTATGGGAAAGGCTCTAAGTTGGCACAACATTTTGTCAAACCATTAGAGATCCTTGAGAGTATTGGTCCTATTTCTTATTGACTAGCATTGCCACCTAGCCTATCGCGTGTCTATGATGTTTTTCATATTTCTGTTTTGAAGCAGTATATTCTGGATGTGACCCATGTTCTTGATTGGGATGTTTTGCAAGTAGTGGACAGGTGGCTTACTTTGGACTGACCTTACAAGGTGGAGACATCGAGCAGGTAAGGTTCCATTAAGATCCAAGTGATGAGACCTTTATGACTTGGGAGGATGCTACATGATTGAGGAGATTTTACCCCTATCTTTTTGCTAGCTTCTAAGAGTAAGCCTGTGCTAGTGGGGGAGGATGTAGTGCCTCTCATATTTACAGTCTGTACCTTGTCTATTTTGATTTGAGAGTTACATGATACTCTTATTATATGTACCTTGAGATGACCTGAGGGTCAAATGTTGTACTTTGATTTAATATCATAGATGTTATACTGCTATATTGTTCAATTTATCATATTTGCATGTTGATGCCATTTTGAGATGGTAGTAGGTCTATGATGATATCTAATTATCTAGTATTTGGACATATTTTTTTATTATGTTATGTGATGGATTGTACGCTATGGTTATTTACTTCATTCTTGTCTCTTTATGCTTTATGCGATCTTGAGTGATGTAAATGGATCAATTAGGTATTTAACTCATTTTGCTTCAGCTATGATATTATATGCAATTGCACGTGATTGTGTGTTTTAGTGTGTAGGAATTATATCCCTGGTAGTGGCACATGGAGTTAGAGATTCAGTTATTTATATTTTACCAATGTCATCCCTATATGGTCGACATATCCTTATTTTATTTGTTTAAATTAAAACCTTTCAGTGATTTTTAAATCCAAACTCATCTACATTATGTGATTAGACTAGTGAGTGTGTTTGTACATTTAGAGGTTCTCATTGTCGCAAATTTTGTTAAGTGATTTTCTGTGATGTTGAGTTTTTGGGCGTTAAATCTTATCAAACTTAATTTCTAGCAACTTTGCCTTAGGTGAATTCTTGTTATGAGGAATAACCTATTTTTCATTTGAGTCAATTCGGAGTCTAGCTAGTTCAACTGGCTATTTCCCTAATCGACTATTCACTTGAAAAGTGAATAAGTTTGGAAAGAGGAATTTAATTCCTTAGTTTACTATTTTGCAATTTAAAAAATTGGAGAGCTTTTCTAAAATCCTCTTCTAAAAGATTGGATTTTTGCTTGTTCTCAGAGCTGTGAGTGTGGAATTTTTGTGAGATCGGTCTCATTGGATCCAGCTTGGGGAGACCTTGCTTTGTCATCACTTTTAGCATATTATTTATTTTATCAACCTAATTTTAGTTAGTAGGGCTTTCTAGTTTTCTCGTTTCTGCTTCAGTTTCTTGTAGCAGTTTGTTAGGAGGCTAAGAACTAGTGTTCCCCTCCATTTTTGTTCGTTGGTTTTGCCCGATTGCTCGGGTATGAGAATTTTCCCTATTTTTGGGATGGGGGTTTGGGATTTCACACCATTATGCTGGTTTTTTTGCATACAGTGTTTGAACTCAAATATTATTAGATTTTCAAGGTTTTTATACCCAAAAGCCAAATGGGTTTTAATTTTGAAGTTTTCTAGTTTTGGAGTTTTTACCTTGTTTTGTGTGCCACTTTATTTTCTTGGGTTTTCTTGGCATGAGTTTGATTATGGACCTAGATTATCTATTTGGATATCGATCATACCTTTATTACACTTTTATGTTGTATTGGGATGTGTGTCACACCTGTCCTCCCCAAAAAATTTTTGGTTGAGTGACCTTCTACTTTGTGTTCTCATCTAGTCCTTGTGTTATGATCTTCGTGATGGTAGTGCACCACACACGAGTACATGAGCATAAATTTCTCGGGTGACTTGCAAGGCTTGATCTTCTTTGGTACTTCTGGAAGTTATGATCATTAGGGGATGGGTTGGAAATTTGCATGCCCACAGGCACTCATCATTGGATGAGCATGGGTAGGGTAGGGTAGCATATGGAAGGGGCTTCTTTTCTGCAACCCGGTGCCTATTTCTTGAGGGTTGGTGTGCAGAAGTTTTAAGTAAGTGATAACTAAATAAAACTTTGGGTTGTAATAAAATTTAAGATAATAAAATATGTGTGTGGGGCCCTCTGTTGAGGAGTTGAAATGCACAATCCAAGCTTGGGCTTGTTGATGCCAAGTGACTCTCCATGATGTTTTAGATTACGGTAAAAGCAGGTTTTGAAGGGACCCCGAAACCCTTTAACAAAAAATAGAAAGATAAAGCAAGACAGCCCAACTAGGAAAAACCTGCAACAAACTGAAGAACAGTATCAAAATCAGGTTTTATAGGGACCTGAAACAACTAGAAAAGTCCAAAAACAAACTAAACCAGGTTTTACAGGGACCTGGAACCATAAACAGTCTAAACTATAAAAACCCAGAAACCAAGACCAGAGTCCCCAACCAGCGACCAATACCAAATAGGCACCAAACCAGAGAACCCACCCTAGTGCCACTATTGCAGCTCCAGGATCAATTAGCTACTTCCTTACCAATTGTAGCAATCTCTTGAATGGAAACAGCATCCATAGTAGCAGCAGCTTTCATAGCACTCTTCCTCGAGCTCTGCCTTGTTCTTTTGCTTGGACCCTCAACCGAAATGATATCTTCATTCGCCCTTTTGCCCAGGCTTGCAGCGACTACATAAATACTCGAGGTGACCTGTTCCATCTTAGTGCTACTCTCCTTGATTAACATTGTGAGGTTCTGCTCATAGTTGTTAAGTTTGTTAGGGATATCTCCCATCTGTCCTTCCATATGACTAAGTTTAGCATTGATAGTATCCAAGTTATGTTGCAAAATTTCCACCTTTTTCTTCAAACCCATTATTTCATTGTAGATCCAGGAATCAACCTTGAGACTGGTGTCAGCTTTCTCCTTAGCATGGTATCCCTTTGCATAGCATCACAATCATCTTCAGCAGTCTCGTGTGGGGGGGAGCAGACATTGTCATTGATATCCTCCATTTTCGTTTGATCCTCCTTTCGACCCTCGGCATAGTCCTCAAGATGAGTAGAGTCCTTCCTTTTTTCTTCCTCTATCCCCTTAACAGGAGAAGTAGTAATAGCCATATGGTCCTCCTTATTCTTCTCGACAGGATTCCTGACAGTGTTATCTTCCACTTTATTACCCCCACTAGAAATAACCTGGTTACCCTCATTATTAGATTTACTCTGTTCAAAATTACCTTCGCTATTGTTTTCCTCTTTTCCTTTTTCATTATTATCTTCAATCTTCGGATACCCGTCCAAATTAGAACTTAACTCTCCAGTTTCAGTATCATCCTCATCCTCAGGTTTCCAATTCTCATAGCTTTCTGAATTATCAGTCTCAGACTCCTCATCCTCAAGAACTTGAGAGGCAGAGGGTTTCAAATTTAGGGCATTTTCTTTACCTTTAACAGAGTCACCCTTCTTACTCTTAATGGGATCTTTCTTCTTGTCCTTAGAGGGAGTAGAGGCAATGTGCTTATTTTTACAATATCCCTATATAAGAAGGATCAGACCTTCATGAAGAATGGGTCTGGATTCCTTTTGCTTATGGGCTTCTAAACTATTAAGTAAAGAAAACCACAAAAAGAAGGGGAAAGATATTCTATCTTTATATCTGAAATGATTTTAAAAAATAAAATGACATTTATGAACTCTTTTATTTCTTCCATCAAGTATGAAATACTCATGGATGCAGCAGAGAACATCCCTCCAGATCTCCTTTATCTGGTTTGCATCAAAGAAATCACCATTCTTTTCCAGAAGCTTCTCCTCTTCTTCCATTTTCAAAAACTTTTTGTAGGCTGCATTTGAAATACTAGTTTTCTTAGTGAATGTTATGCCCACCGTAGGAAGCCTTGTAATCTCAGCAATAAACTCCTCCGTAAGTTTCACAGTCACACCATGGAGAGTGACTTTGTCATTGGACCAGTTCTTAAAGAAAGCCGTAGTGATGTGTGGCTTAAAAACATTGAGTCGCTCCATGTAACGAGTCACTTTTCCTTTCTGCAAAATTTTCCAAACATCCTTGCAAGCCTTCCATGCCTCACATTTTTTTGGTTCTTGTTTGCGCGATTCGCCCCCCATCAGCAGAGAATAGTAAACACATTCAAACCAGAAAAACCAAATGCATAGAAAGAGAGGGTTAGAAAGAAATATGTTTTTCTTCCCACCAAAAGAGACACCTTTGTTCAAAGAAATGTGCGAACACCACATCACATTCATTTGAGTGTACTTCATAGGGGATGAAAATCTAGCAATAATTTGATCACTCCATGAAATCATTAACTTTCCATTCTTTTCAAATCTTACCCACCTGTGCATGGATAGCTTCATAATGAATAATTGCTTTGAGATCAACTTGATTAGTTAATTCATCGGCCCACCTCACTATTTTCCCCGTTAGGATAGCATAGTTGGCAACCCAATCAGCAACACCATTGGCCTCCCGAAAGGTATGAGATATGACAACTTTTTCAAATTTTTGAATAAGGTATTTAATCTCTTTGATAGTGGCCTCTATCGACCATGAGATAGCACTTTTATTATTAAGGATATTAATAATATTTAAAGAGTCACCTTCTAACCATAATTTTGGACATCCCAAATCCACTGCAATTTTCATAGTATAAAGGGCCGTTGTAGCTTCAGCAATGTGACTATTAGTCTGACCTATAGGGATAGCTATAGCATCTTTAACTATTCCCATATGATCTCTCAACACACCTCCACAACCTGCACTCCCCGAATTTCCCTTAGCAGCACCATCAAAGTTTCCTTTAATCCAACCCTTCGGAAGGGAACTCCAAGTGACATTCAATCTTGGGTTATCAGTTTGAGTCTTAGGGTTTTTAGGAAACATAGGATTATCAATAGGAAAGGTTTGATCAGATATTTTCAGAGATCTGAAATTCTCCTTACAAGCTCTAATAATATTCTGACCAAGCACCCATCCAGGAACCTCTCTGTTTCTAAAAATTCTATTATTCCTTTCTTTCAAAATACCCCAGCAGAGATGAGGTAGAGTAATTTTCCATAGAAATTGAACATCAGAATTCTTAGATGGGCATTTCTAGCTTTTAAAAGAAGATTCCACATTGTTATGATGAACCCAAGTCAAGTTCCAATACATTAGGATCTCAGTCCAAACCATCTGGGAATAAGAGCAGTTCAGAAAGAGGTGGTCTCTATCTTCAAAACCATTCTTACATAAAATACACCTATTCACCAAATTTATACCTCTTTTCTGCAAGTTATCAAGGGTCAAAATTTTATTTTGAAGCAGGACCCAAAAGAAGAAATTAATTTTAGGAATGAGACCCTTAATCCAAGCCTGAGACCACAAGGGATGATTTTCCTTCTCCTTAGAAGCAAAGAGAGAAGAAACCTTGTATTGCCCACTAGGATTAGCATACCAAATAATCTCATCCTCAAAATAAGGGTGTCGAGAAATAGCATTGAGAGATAATTGGATGTGATAGAAACTTTGATCAATGTCCTTCAAGTTAACCTAGGAATCATTCTGCCAATAATGACTAACAAGAGTGCCATATCTCTGCTTGCATAAGTCAACTTGATTCAGATCTTGTACATCTTCAATCAGGGGGTGATCCTTAAGCCAGACATCTTCCCAAAAACTCAACCTAGACCCATTGCTAATTTTCCAAGAGCACCCTTCTCCAAGAATTTTCTTAGTACCCTACATAGCTCCCCAAATTGAGGAGGGATGAATAACATCAGCAGAGGAGAAGAAATTAGGAAGAGAAACAGAATTAGGGAGGTACTTGTGTTTCTAAATGGTACTCCATTCTTTCTTCTCATGGAACACACGCCATCCTTGTTTAGCTAGAAGAGCTTGATTAATGCTTCTGATTTTTTGAATACCCAGACCACCTTCCCTGGCCGGTTTACAAACATGATCCCAGGCAATTAAAGGTATTCTCTTTTTTTCCTCTGAACCAGTTCATAAAAAATTCCTTTGAATTTTATCAATAGCCTCAGCAAATTTAGTGGGGATTTTGAAGAGACTTAAGGCAAAAGTTGGTATACTTTGGAGAGAAGCTCTAAGAAGAATTAATTTACCAGCCTGGCTTAAAAGGTTCCCTTTCCAACCTGCCAACTTCTTGTTGAATTTGTTAATGAGGTCTTCCCAGAAGGAATCTAGAACTTTCAAGCCTAAAGGAAGACCTAGATAGGAAGAAGGGAGAGAACCAATAAAATATCCAAGGATTTTGGCAATTTTATGTTGTTTAAGAGTGGAGTTATTGAGAAAAAACACAGCACTTTTATTCCAGTTAACCAGTTGACCAGAAACTGAGGAAAAAAGATTTAAAGCTTGCTCCAAATTTTTGGCTTCCTTGACTTCAGATTTCCCCATAAAAATGGTATCATCAACAAATTGGCCATGAGAAAAAATAAGAGGATGGGAAGAGGGTTGCAAACCCTTAATGACTCCTCTACACACTAGATCCCCAATGTACCTCCCCAAACAATCAGCCATAATAACAAATAGGATGGGGGAAAGAGGGTCCTCTTGTCTCAATCCCCGAGAGGGATTAAAAAAAAGAGAAGAGCTACCATTAACTAGGACAGCAATAGAAGAAGAAGAGATTTACTGATGAATCAGTCCAACAATCTTCTTATCAAAGCCAAAGGCAAGCAAAATATTAGAGAGGAAAGACCAATCAACTCTGTCATAAGCCTTAGCAATGTCCACTTTCATTACAAAACCTTGATTGTTAGAACAAGATAAGGAATGAATATTCTCATGAGCCGAAATAACAGAGTTGAGGATTTGTCTACCTGGAGTGAAGCCATTTTGTTGGTCAACAATGTGCAAAGGGGTCACCAGAAGCAGTCTTGAAGTAAGAACTTTGGAGATAATTTTATAAAGAGAATTACAAAGACTGATCGACCTAAACTGGTTAGGCGAGTCAACTCCAATTTTCTTAGGGATCAGGCACAGGAAGGTGGAATTAACTTCCTTCAACATTTGTTTTGCCCCAAAGAATTCCTTCACCGCATCACAAACATCTTTTCCTACAAGTTTCCAAAATTTTTGAAAGAAAAACATGGGAAAGCCATCAGGACCAGGAGCTTTATCTCCTCCTAGAGAACAAACAGCTTTGAAAATTTCATCATTCTTAGGAATTGAGCTTAACAATTTGTTCTGATCCTTAGAAACCAGAGTGGGGATCACTCTGAGAAACTCAGCCTAATGTTCCAAATTGATGAGGGGATCCACTGTCATTAGCCCTGAGAAAAAATTCACCATTTCGTCCATGATGTCCTTATCCTCCTTAATCTTCAAATCTCCCTTCATAAGATGTGAAATGTGAGATTTGGCTCTATGCTTTAGCATGGATAGGTGGAAAAATTTGGTATTTTTATCTCCTTCAATTAGCCATATCAATCTAGATCTTTGCCTCCAGTAGATCTCCTCTTTTGTAATGATGTCATGGTATTAAGACAGCTTATCATTTTCTTCTAAAAGAAGGTCAGGGGTGTATCCCTCCTTCTGAATTTTATCCTGAATATTTTGGATCTCCTCTTTCAAAATAGATTTATTCTCAAAGATGTTCCCAAAGCAATTTTTGTTCCAAATTTTAACTTTCTTTTTGACATTTTTAAGTTTAGAAGTCACTCTGAAGAGAGCAGTACCATCAATTTTGATATTCCACCATTCTTCCATTTTTCTTTCAAACTGAGGGTGCTTCATCCACATTTTTTCAAATCTAAAAGGAAAATTCCTCTTCGAACTAAACTTGATAGCAGAGAAGATAAGAGGGAAATGATCAGAACCAATTTTCTGGTGGGCTTCCAGTTTGCAAATGAAATCTTTAGACCAATTCGGAGAGATAAGAGCATGATCAAGCCTAGCCTAAATACAATCATTACCAACTCTCTTATTACTCCAAGTGAACTGAATGCCATGAAGATCCATATCCAATAGGCCTTCTTTGTTAATAAACTCCCTTAGGTCCATTCTTCCTTCAAGCTGGGTAACATTACCTCCCATTTTTTCATGATCATAAAGAGGGACATTAAAGTCTCCCATGATTATCTATCGTCTAGAGTAATCTATACTTTTAAAGTTGGATATAGAATCCCAAACCTTCTTCCTTTGGCTTTTCATGTTGGGCGCATATATATTCACAATATACCAGTCCTCATTGTGATCAGCACTGGTAATTTTAGCAATCATAAAGTATTTATTGGCACTCAAAATTGTCCCAGCAAAGCAATTTTTTTCCATAGCATCAGGGTTCCCCCGGAAGCACCTTCTAAACTACTAGCATTTAAAGAGTAATTTTTAAAAGCTTTTATTTGCTCTGCTTTCTCTTTATTCATCTTTGTTTCCTGTAGCAGAAGAAAATCAGGTTTTTGTTCTCTAACAAAATTCCTAACAACATCTAGTTTATGATAACTGTTCAACCCCCTAATATTCCAGGTAATAATTTTCATTTCCATTTTTTAGGGTTATAATCCAGAATAGTTGCTTAACAACCATCAGCAATATTCTGCAAGCTTTCTATCTCCCTGGTTTTCTTAGAAGATTTCCTTCCACGTCCATCCACGGACCCAACATCTGGTTTCAACTTGGATTGCTGGTCTAATTTTTTACCAGATTTTACCAGAGTCAAGGCTTTGGGATTCACTTTAGTATGTGAATCAAGTTTAATGCTTCGAGTCTCGACCCCCTTTATATTATTCTTTTTTTCAGCCCTTTTCCTTGAGTTTAGTTTAAGCTGTGCGATACCTCCATCTTCTTTGATAGCTTCTAGGACAGGAAGGTCCTTTATAAAAGTATCCTGTGGAAAAATAGGGTCAAAAGCCTACAACTCCCTGGACTGAGTTGGTTTTTCCTCACTATGGGCTCCTGATGATGTTACCCCCTACTTAGTACCCCATTGATTGTCTGACCAGAACCTGTAGTTTATGCATTGTCTATGTTCTTGGTTTCATTCATCATACTATCTGGCATGTGTCTTAGCCATGGACATTTTCTTTATGTATGTTTGTGGTTGGATCATTTTCTCCATCAGCACAGTGGGAGTGGGCCTGTGGGTTTTACATGGTTCGGAGGCATTTCTATCGATACCACTACTGGGGATTGGTGTATAGAGACAGTCTTTTGTCCTAGTGCAACCATTGTAGGATGTTTTCACTTGGTGCTTTAGGTTTTGGAGTATGTTTTCTTGTGATTTATGTTTTCATTAGGATGCTTGTATATCATGTTTAGATGATGTTAGTTATTAATGCATTTCCTCATTATGATGATTAGCATATGGTAGATGATGTTATCCGTATTTGTAGGATTATCCTATGCTTTATGACTAGCATGTTAGATTTCCTTATGCTTATATTGTAGTACATTTTACAGTGACGTCCTTATATGATAGTACTGACGATATGATCGATAGCTTCGGATGTTATCCAAAAGGATGGCTAGGGTCCACGATGGTCTTATGATGCTATTATGGTTAGAAGGAACCTCATACTTCATTTGGTTGTACTGTTTCATTGTGATGTTATTTTTGTTTATTATGATGTTGTTTTAGTAAACGGCGATGTTTCCTTTTGTACTTTTCCCTTGAATGCTTGTTAGATGGTTAGATGTTGTTTTCGTATGTCAGTAAAGTGTTCGAGTGTTTACGCCTCGAATTGTGGATTCAGTACTCCCCAGTGTGGAGGAACTTCATTCCTTAGATTTTTACCTTTTTATTTTTTGGCTTTCTATCTCAAGATCTCATGTGAAATCGTGTTTCCTCATGTGAGAATGCAAGATCTGACATGATGTGTTGGGTTTCTTCGCATGCCATTTGGCACTTTCTTATGTGAAACCCAACACTAGTTTTGGGTGTCTTGGTTGTTTGGCCAAGTATCTTTTCAAGTCGGTTGGTGCACATCCTCGCATGGAAGGTACTTCACATGGCATGTTGCACATCTTCGTAAAAAAATCTATTTAGCTATTGGTCCTTGCGCAAAAAATAGTGGGCATCTCCACTAGTTTTTGGGGATCAAATTTTAGTGATTCTAGTACCCTTTGGGTTTACTTAATTTTCCATGCTCTAACGGGTCCTAGATTCTTAGTATTGTTGTCATTTTGGATTTTTGTTTCCTATTGTGAGTGGTCAATTTGGGTAGTGGTGTTTGGAGATTCATTGGTTGTCGAGATGGTGGTTAAGTCTTCCATTGTGATCTACGTGATTCGTGTATGATTTTTTCATGTGCACTCATACTTGTAAAAAAAAAATTTATCTTGGCTTTTATTTCATCATTGTTCCAAGGATCTCCAAGCGGGGCATTACAGGGTTTCTGATTCCTTTTTTTTGTGCTTCCCGAGGTTTAAGACAATGGGACCTTTATCCCCTATCTTATTTGTTTTAATGTCTGAATGTTTGGGAAGATATATAGAGAAAATGGTACAAAAGGGGTATTTTGTGGGGTTAAGACATTCATCAAAGGATCAAATTTTCTCACATCAATAATTTGTGGATGGCTCGATTATGATGGGAGAAGTCTTAGTCAAAAATGCTAGGAATATTAAAAGGGCACTTGAAGACTATGGGTAGGCCATGAGACAAATTATAGATTGGAATAAAAGCTCTATTTGTTTCACTAATGTTAATGTGAAAAGACAAGCTAAAATCCAAAGAATTATGGGGTGTGAGGTGGGTAGCCTTCTTGGGTCCTATCTTAGCTTACCTCTCTGCCTTGACCAGGGATAACTTTAAGAAACCCCTCCTGAAAAAAAAGCCTAAAATGCTAGCGAATCCAACATCTTGGGGGCAGGAAAATTTTAATATCGAGGGCAATTTTTTTGTTCCATATAGGGAAATAAAATATTATATGTTGGTGATTTGTTTGTTACCCTAGCAAAAGTCATTTTAAATGTGGCGAATTAATATTTTTTTCACTGACGGATATATAAATGATGGCTATTTTTTCCCTTGCCAAAAATAAATTAATAATGTCAAAGTCGAATTACTTGTTTTGTAGGAAAATGAATAATAATGGTCTTGGCTAATCTTCAGTGGTAAATTGAAAAATTGTTTAATCTAAAAGCAAAATTTGCACATGTATTGGTTAGTGACTGTACTGACTGTTGAGTAGTCACTTTCAAGTTTCAACTTGTGTACTATGTTAGGTGTGTTATTAATAATGTCGTAACATCATTACATAAGTGTCATAATTATCAAGTCGACTATCGTCACTTTTGTTACGTTAATAGTAAATACAATAGTTTTATTGATCGTTGATTAGTTAGAGATCAATGATAGTAGATGCATCTCAGGGCCACTCGCTTGAAAAGACTTGGAGTCGCACGTAATTTTTTGGAATGGAGACACGTGGAAAAGTTTACATGGAAATCATTAATCATGTCAGGCACTATTGACTATCCGACATTAATGTTAGCACATTTCGACGCTTCACACACTTAAAAATTAATAGGAATACAAAAAGATAAGATATGGAAGATCGCAAAGGCCAAAGAATTAGATGCAACTGCAGTCTGCCATTAAATAGGCTCTTCAATTCCTCTTTCAATATCATTTCTTATATTCTAATTTCTTCAGTCTGAATTTAGTTTGTAGTTGCACTTTGCAGAGTTTTCAGTTTCTTGAATTGTAGTCATGGATACGCCAATTTGCCTGAAATGCACTAATATGGCTCTGCAAAAGCCCTTTCTGGGCAAAATTCTTGATGATGTCCTTGCCATGGTTTGCAAGGTAGATGACCGAAGTCCTTTTATCCACCATGCTATATGCATGGCACTCGGCCATGAATTCTTGAGAAATGATAAGAGGTACTATGTGTCCATGGATATTACCTCCCACTTCCTTGTGTCTCTTCTCGACCTTGGAGGCAAGCAAATAGACATGTTGATGCTTCTGCGTAACGTTTTTAAGGAAACATTTTTAGAAGATGATGTCAAAATTATTGTATTGGTCGAGTAGGTACCTAGGCCAGGTATTGGCATCCCTTTTACAGATGTAGTGGACAAGTGCTGGGAGGAAGGCATAGGGTGCATTATACATAAGCATCCTTTCTTGCTCGGCATGAACAAATGGCAACTGAATTGCCATCGTAAGTGGGCACGGCTCGGAAGGGATTTTCTATAGAAATGGTTGTTGTTGGATGATGACATCAGCAAGACGAACTTCACATGGCTGGATGAGTTCAGTGACATCATCTTCTCCAATAGATTCCTCGCAGACAAAATTGAAGACCTTTCTGATTAAAGGCTTCAATCCCTTGGCCCCTCAACCCGCTCATGCTTCTAGCCTCCTTGGTTCCCTGGTTCCCTATTTAATGTTCCCTATTCCCTTGGCCCTTTAGGGCAAAAAAATGATTTCAAGATATCTGTATTTTTCTTTGGATTGAGCCCTGCCCTTTTTTGTAAATTACGAAATAGTAAAACCAGGTTGATTAGTGATTTAATCAGCTATTTTGAATATGTAAGCTATGAATCAATATTATGTAAATTGTACAGTCTAAAATATTATCAATGAAAACAATAGTTTTTGGCTTCTCAAATCATTGTTCTTCTTAGTCTATGACTTTGTAAGTTTGTTTCAGATTTATGTGTCAAATTTTTATTTCATACCTATCTTGTCACCTATTCTTAACTTTTTTTTCATTATGAAATCTTTAAAATGATGAAGAATAGTTTATAAACAATTATCAAAATTTTCAATATATGTTAAATTTTAATAATTTATAGATATTATAACTATATTATATTTTAATTTTGAAACTAAATAATAAATATGAATAAAAATAGAGCATTTGCAATTATATTTTTTAATTGAAATTATAACCATTTCATATACATATAATATAATTAATTATACTATAATATAATATAATTATAATTTATAACCATATAATATTTATATAATATAATAATAATAACAATGAGTATGACCATCTCAAATAATCGTGGATTTCACGACACGTGTCACGATTTCGGATGAATCTGGGTAGATGGGAAAAGATTTTCCAAATCGACCCGAAATTCATCCTGGGCCGTCGATCTATCGGATTGAGTAAACTGTCTGAGATGGTCATTATATATTTTATTAAATTTATTATTATTATTATATTATATTATATTACGTGGTTATATTTATATTTTATTATATGGTTAAGATTATATCATATGGCTATAATTATATTATTTTATATTATAGTATAAATAATTATAGTATATGTTCTATTATATAATATAATAACAATAATAAATTTAAAAATTTAATAACCATTTGATAGTCTATAGATCGACGGCCCGAGATGAATTTCGAGCCGATTTGGGGAATGCTTTCCCATCTGCCAAAATGCATCCGAAATCGTGACACGTGTAACTTATGTACATCAGTACATTATTTATTATTAATTTTGAGTATTGACAATTTATTACGGTTAGATGTACATTGTACATAAAAGTTAAAACCATTAAATTCTTATTACTTTCATTTTAACTAATAAACTTCAAGGATTACCTTTTTAAAGTATGAAGTTGAGGAACGTAAGACGAGAGTTTGATTATCGATAGAATAGCCATAGGGTTTTCAAATTTTAAATTTTCAAAGACTGGCAGCTGTGTTCTGGTTTCTGAAGACTGAAAGTGTGAAACCTGGGTATCAGACGACAACACCAATTATCCAATCTCAATTCCAAGTATTTAATTTTTTTCAAAAAAATTCCATTGCGATTTGCAGCAATAGAAATCTTGATTTTAATTGTCTTAGGTTTACACTTTACAATTATTTTGAATAGGGTCTGAAGTCTAATAACCAGTAGCAGCCATGCATGGGCAAAAAAAATTCAAAAACCTCCCAAACGAGTGCACCCATAAAGGAAAAGAACACCATTATAGAACTCAGACAAGTGCTACAAACCCCAAGTTTCACCGATGAATGTCATGATATTTTTTATCCTATTATCCATGGAGATTCTGGAATCATGGCAATTAGACATTCATTGTTTAGTAAGTGGAAAGATCCCTAGAAGGGGAGAATCTATTACAAATATAACAACAGTATTGGTGCATATACAAATAAACTAGTTGCTCTGGTTACTAGATTAGCAAACCTCGTTGTACCTGAAGTATTCCCTTGCCCTGAAATTGTAATGCTATGCACTCAAAATTATGATGAAAATAGAAAGGCAATTGTAAACCAAAACACTCAAGAGAAAATTTTATCAATAACTGAGAGTGAATTTTTCACTCTGTTAGACCTAGGGTTAGGGTTTAGAACAGAAAGCTCTAATGAGTGCATTGACTTGGATAAACTAGCTCAGGCTTATGACATGCTGGAAAGAAGTTTTCAAGATTCATATATTAAGGGTTTAATACTCTCAGCGTCCACTAGTAGTGTTACTGTTACACTAGACAAAGACCATAAGCCTCCTTATTAGTATGATATTTTTGTGCCATGGGTTCAAAATACTATTTCTTTTTTATCATTTTTCCTGGGATTGGACAGTAACAAGGAAGTGGGGGCCAGTCTTCTTGAAATGATTTATAATATCCATTATCGAGGTCAGTCAGTTGACAATGTAGCAGTAAGATATGATTTTGTTTGGTACATTGTTGAATCTATGCAACAACAATTAGTAATAATTAAACAAAGTACAGCTACAGGCAAGACGAAGACATTTAGGTTCACAAGTTACTTGTTCTACCTTCTTTTAGCAAAGCATCGCCCAATATTTGAGACAAAGAACAACAAGCTTGATATTGAGGTCTATAAGTTTGATGAGAAAACCCAGAAGAAATCACAGACACCAAGTCCGGTATATGAGTGGACACATAAGATGAGGATGACTGCTAACAATAAAAACTACAACCATTTTGTAGACTTCTTTTCGGCACCTATTTACCAAAAAATGACAGGCACTACAATGCCTAAATTGTCTGTGTCTTGTAAAGATTGCATTCAATTAGGAAGTCAGATTCAATTGGCTGACTGGTTCTTCATGGAAGAGTACACTGTCTTAAGGTTTTACGGTTCAACGGTTGAACCCTGCAAACTTCCAATGCATGTTACAGAAAGGGTTTTTGCACTGGAATATGTAAGGCAGATGGAGAGCGCAGATGAACTTTTCAGTGGACAACAAAAGAAAATGATATTTCCTTCCTTGTCTTTCACAATTGGAGGCCTCACATTTGAGAGAAAGGCTTTCAAAGTGGCAAATGAATTGTTAACTTTTTTTGGCTTTCATTTTGTTAGTCACTGGAATTATGATCCACTGACCATAATAAAAACAAGACTTATTGCCAATGGGAACTCTGCGATCAAATATCAACACCAGGAGATGCCATTGATAGAAAAGTTAAAAAACAAGGATTCGTGGGATGAGGTTAAGAAAGAGATGGAGAAACGTACAGCAAAGAATAATATTTCAATGCAACAACTATCATCCCAAATTACGACATTGCACATATCAGAGTCACACAAATCAGGGCTTCTGACATACTTAAATTTCTACGAGAAAGCACCTGAACCTTCTAAGAAGTCTATGCCAAAAGCAATTAAAGAGGCATGCATATCTGAAATGTGGTGTCAAACCAAGATAACTGAGTTCTGGAAAATGAGGCAAAATTTGGGTGAACCAAAGACATCAGAAAATTTTCAGAAAATTGATGAGGATGACCTTTTCAACACTTATTGGGATAAAGAGCATCCAACTGTACTATATCAACTTGAGAGTTGCAGTGACAGTGATATTCAAAGATAGGAGGACCTCCAATCTAATGCTGACATTCAAGGTATTGAGGATTCTGGGTCAACCAGGGGTAGAGATATTATTAAACTTCAAATGAGTGATTCTACTAAACAAACATATGGTAAAGGAGCAACTATCATACAAAAAATGGGTTATGCAAGTATAGGGCCCATTGGTGCAAGTGGTGATGGGATTTAGAATCTAGTTCTAGTACCAGACCCACCCAAAAGAGGAAGTAAACCAATCATTGGAAGCTCCGAGATTGAAGATGATTCATCTAAAAAGGGCAAAAAACATTATACTTCTGTTTCTGAAGGTCATCCCAAAACATTATTTGTTAAATCTTCAAATCCAGTTGTAGTTGATCCCACTGGCACTGGCACTAACACTGGCACTAGCATGGATAAACCTTCTACAAAAAAGCAAAAACTTATGACAATTACACTACAAGAAATGTCAGTGGCTACTTGAGCAATGTATGCACTAGTGGCTTCTGTACAAAACCCTGAAAATAGTCCTAAAATGCCAAGATTTGGAATGGGCCATCTTCAGTATGTTGGCAATCCTTAAAATATAGTTGTAGGTGGAGTAAGTTTAGCTGGAGATGGAGGAGCATCAGCATTCAATAATACAGTTGATAATTCACCTTTCAAACACTCAATTGTGTCAGAAAACTCAAATTTTAGTTTGAACGAGTTTGCATCAAAGTTTGAACAGACAAGCAAAAGAAATAGGCAAATTATGAAGACTTTGAAAAGTGATGCAGTTGTCGAATGTCAGGGATCTACTAACAGAATATTTCCAACATATGATCCAAACAATGAAATGATGAACTTCATGGCTGTTATGCCCCTGGGTAGAGATAATAATCCACCATAAAATGTAATAAATCATAACGATATACAAGTTACCAGTCTTCAAATGGATTTGTCAAAAGTGAAAAATATTGACAAAATCAATGTATCAAAAGAGAGCAACAAAATGGTCTACTCTACACTTCTAAAAGTGGAGAGGGAAAATAAAAGGCTTACAAAGCAAATAGAAAAGTCACAAGCAGACCTTGATAATGTGAAGGTGAAGGAGAAAGCAGTAGACAATAGGTTCAAAGAATTGCAAAATAGGATAAAGAAATCTTCTCCTATAGAGGCAATTGTCCAGCAAGAAAAGATGAATGAACAAGTGCAACATTTGACTAAAGAATTCGATGAGTGCCAAAAAAGACTTAAGAATGAACAAGCGTCTACTGCACAGTTGTTCAAGTCTGTAGAGAGTAGTGCACAGGTCATGAATCAATTGAAAACTAAGCTGGAATCTGCTGCCAAGGAAAATAAAATTTTGAAGGATGAATGGGAGAAGGAAAAGAAAAAAATGAAGTCTAGGGCAAGTATGATTTTTAATTTGCAAAAGGAATTGGGGAATGAGAAGAAAAAAGAGAAGTCTACTGCAAAAACAATGCACAATTTGAATAACCAATTGGAGAATATGAAACAAAAAGAGTTGTCAACTGCAAAAACTATCAGTGATTTGAAGGAGGAATTGGAGAATGCAAAGAAAACGGAGTCTAGTGTTACTGCAAGCACTAACACAATCCACAAATTGAGGAGGGAATTGGAGAATGCAAAGAAAAAAGAGGATTCAGCTGCAAAGCAAAACCTCAATTTGAGAAAGGACTTGGAGAACACGAAGAAAGAGGAGTCTACTCAAAGTCTCCATGATTTGATGAAGGAATTGGACAGTGCGAAGAAAAAGGAGGATTCCACTTCAAAGACAATCCATGATTTGAAAGGGAACTCGAGGAAAACAAGAAAAAAGAGGTAACTACAGCAAATAAAATCCAAGATTTGAAGAAGAAATTGGTGGATGAGAGGAAAAGAGGAACTGATTGGTAAAGGCAACTAGAGGAAATGCAAAAAAATAGTGAAAAAGATATGTCTGAAATAAAGAAAAAGGTGGAAAATGTAATGGCAGAAAATAGAATGACCTCTTCCGAAGACCATCATTTGAAGGATACTATAATAAACACAGTTAAGCTTATGCAACAAGAAATTTGGGACAAAATAATGACGATCAGTAATGGTTTGGTTGAATGGCTTGATTTAAATAGCAATCTCAGAGTTGTCTTTGAAAATGCAAAAATTGATTTTCAAGGTAAAAGATAAATCTTCACCAATTCCTTAAAAGATCTTTCTGACCAAGTTCTCAATAAACTAAAGAGATCCAGTGATAGGGATTTGGAAAACCATGGAATAAACAACCGCTTGGATGCCTGTGTAATGGACATTAATGTTTCTCAACATTGTGAAGAAGTAACACGAATTGGTGAATCGCTCAATTCTGCTTCCAAAGAGTTGATGAACATGAATAAGACCATAGTGAACTTGCTAAAAGTTGGATTACCAAATCCTGCTAACTCAGAAAGCACATTCATTGGAAACAAAAATTACATGAAAAAGTTGCAAGGCAGGATGAATTCTCATTTAGGGGAATTACCTGAGGAATTCACTCCGGAGGGAATTGCAAGTTGCATCAACCCACTGTCAACAATGAGTGATGTTATAGATAGATTCCTCCTATCATATGATTCTATCTCTCAGCAATATTTTTTGTTGACAAGACTAAAACTAATTAGCTACAACCTCAAAAAAATGGGGCTTCCAAATGATGTAGAATGGAGTGCCCTAAAGAAATTCAGTCAAGCTGGGTCATCTTCTCAAACTGTTACTGTTGCTATCAGTGGCAGTCATAGCTGATAGCACTAAGTAGTAACACTATAACAACTTAGTATGTGATAGAACTATAATCATTTTGTTACTTGTTGCTCTTTAATTTCAAATTTTGGATTTAATTTCAACTTTGTTTAATGTTAATTGTTACAAGAATCAAGAGCCAACATATCAGGATAGTTGGGCAGCCAGGCACTAGCATAGTAGCATACTATGGCATATCAGGAATCAAGAGCCAGCATATCTAATCATATATACAATTACAAACTGACCTACAACTATTGTTGCTCCCTTGTATCTGCAAAAGGGAATTCACAGTCATTGCAATTTGGCATTGAGTCATTTGCAAAGGGTTGTAATTGTTTGTAATTGACAATCGTTAAATGTATTATGTTACAAGCTGATTTGTAATTATAAATTATAATAAAAAAATTTTTAAATGGAGCTTATTCTGTTAAATGCATTATGTTACAATTTCTTAAAGAAAAAACTAAAATCAACGAAAATCTCAACATTTTAAAAAAATGCAATCAATGAAAATCTCCACATGTAAGTACTAAGTTTGTAACATCAACATGTTCAAAAAAAAAAAAAAAAAGTAAGCATCTATAAAGGGACAGTGAATGAAGGCTATAAATTAACTTCTACAAACATGTTACATAATTAATGAGTAGGTAGAGTCTTAGATTAGAGCTACTAGCCTACTACTTGACTCACGCAAAAGGTTGAGAAGCTGCTATAGTTGTCATTCTACCTGGACTGGCTCAGCATCACTATCATCAGAATCCTCCTCATTTATTGCATATAACATTTCATTGTCTGTTGTGTTTTCTTCAGATTCACTATCAGCCTCAGACTCACTATGCATGCCAAATTCAACATCATCTTCATTGCTTTGACTTTCAATATCACGATATGAACCACTGCCACCGCCACTACCACTACCACTTGTGTTTGAAATGTTAGCAATCCCTCTTCTTTGACATCACTTTCTCCAAATGTTGATAACCCTATCATAAGGGAAACTTTCTACCTAATACCTAAAATTATAGAGCCTCAGACAATTATCCAAAAAAAATTCTAATTTGTTTTTAACCTTTGACTTAAAGAAGCCCAAAGTACTGAAAACTCTCTCATCCTCCACTGAACCCAATATCATTGTCAAACATATATTGGTAAGCTTGAATATTCTGGTATTGCCTCTCTCAACTGATTTCTCTCACCAAGGTTTTTTCAAAGCTTTGTTACTGCTCCCTCTTCATTTGGGTTCTCCATAACAGCATATTGTTCCCTCATTATGTTTGCAAAAGAGTATGATTGATCTCTCAGTCGAGTTTCATCTAAAATTTCATTTATGGTGACTCCATTGATTATGTTAGGTGTGCAAAAATGTTGAATCAGTGTCATCATCCTTCTTCAAAAATCAGTTGGACTGTTTAGAGACCAATATTGTGGAAAAACAATTGACATTGCTTCTAGCAGTTCCTCTGGAGGGAATCTGAATCTGATTTCTGATGATAGATTGTAGCAAACTCGCTTGACAGAGTCAAGTATAGAGTCTTTGATCTTCTTGAAGGCTTCACTTGTAACACGTGAAAGTACCTTCTCTGGTTCTGATTCAACTTTGCTTCCTGCTTCGTTGGGGTTGACACGGGCATAGTACTGCATTGGTATGTCAACTCCACGTACCCTGGCATATACCTCATCATTTGCACCAATATGTAAAAAGTTCCCAGGATTGTTCAAATATGATATTTCTAACCACTTTGCAAACTTTGTTTCATCTAATGGTAATAATCAGTACAGAGTATCCAGGCTACTACATGTCATTTTACGTAGCTTATTATATTCTGCAATGTACATAGCTCTTTGTTGAACCTTTTTTATAATATTTCTCATGTCCTGTAGCATGGGGAGAATAGCTGCTAAAGTTAAGAGTACCTTAACATTAGTTAGGCTTGAATATAGCTGAGGGAATCTATCTCACATAGAGTGGATTAGTCCAAGCAATGACGGGTATTCAGACATTACTCGATGCACTGGTCCATCCAAAGAGATCCATCTGGTATCATTGTCTTTAAGAAGCTTCCTCCCATTAGTAAGTCCTGCAGCAAAGTGTTGAAATTCTCGAACTCATTTTGGACTTTGATAGAAGTATTGGTAAATCTCTTTGATCAAAGATTCCACTTTACTTACACAACCAAAATTGCTGACAATTCCAAAAGCTAGATTCATTCGATGGGCCATGCAATGAATGGGAATAGCGTAGGGTGCCAAATCATTCTTGATCTTTTTGCAAAGACCGCCTTTATGACCTTGCATAACTGAAGCACCATCCACTCCAACACACACCAACTTTTTGGCAATCTCCATGCTATTTAAACCTCCAGATTCAATTACAATAGTCTTTAATAATTCATATAAGTTTTCAGCTATTGCACTACAATTCAATTTAGCAACAGATAGTAGAAATAGTTGACAACAAAGATTGTTTACAGTATAAATATGCATGCACACCCAGGAAGTATTATCAATTGTTGTAACTTCATCTAGAGACAATGTAATGAAATCTGAGTTTTTTATAGATTCCTTCATATCTTCTATTTCAACTTGTGCAAGACATTTAGCCCATTCCCACCCGCTGTTTACTGACCAGTGACTGTTAGGATAGTTTCAAGTTTTCAAAAGATGCAATAATGCAGTCATTGTAGGGTAGTCTATCATAGGGAATCCTCTACTCAATATATAAAAGACCACACCTAATTGAACTACTTTTTCCATATTTTGCACTTCAGTTGCTTTCCCAATGAAATCTTCAATGGAACCTTTTACTGCAGAACGCTTCTCCCGCATTTGCCAGTGTAACTCATATATTTTAGCATTCCTGATATGCAGACAGTTCTCCTTTGTTTTCCAAGTTAGCATAGATTTTTCGACTCCATATATAATTTCCTTCTTGTAAACTTTACCAACATGCTTTTCTATGGTATCAATTTTAAGCTGCAGCCTCTTCTCCTTCTTTGTTATCTCTGTGCAAATCTTACATCTGCATTCTGTAGGAGGCTCACCATCATTTGAATTGGGCACTGGTTCAATGAACCAGTACTTTTCCACCCATTCTAACTGAAAATTCCTTTTGGACAGATCCTAGTGAGATCAATCTTTCTTCGATTCCAATTTTCTTTTTTTCCCCTTTTGTGCATGAACCTGATTTATGGAATCATTTTTGGTTTTCTCAACCGACTGGTCTGGGACTGACTCCAAATCTATAATCTCATTTTGTGACTCCCTACTCAGGGGAAGTTCCTCCATATCTTGTTCAAGTTCATCCTCGACTGAGATATCAGGTTCACCAACTTGAACTTCAATATTGTCTGAGGGTCCAACTTGTGATGAATCTCCTTTTTCAATAACCATTGGAGATCTAACTTGTGAATCTTGTAGGTTGCCAACATTTCCACCACCAAATTATACCACTATGGTTGTGCATTTTGGTAATGGTGACCTCTCTTGGATTTCAAGGATCGGAACCCTCTTGTTTGACATGACAAACCGATAAAGGCTGCAAAAAAATATCAACTTAGTTGTTGAACAAAAGACTTAACTACTTAGACTACATATAATAAAAATAATATGATTCATTCTCAAAAAAAGGGTACTACTACTACAGTAGTCTATGGTACTACTCAATATAATTCACAAACCTAATACCTATAGGCTATCTTAGCATGTGAGATGTCCAGTCACCAGCGGACACTGGATAGTGAAACTAAAAAAATAACCAGTACCACTTACAAAATAATTTAAAAATCACTTGCTTTTTACAAAAACCAGGTCCATGAGTTAATGGCCAATGCACTCAGCACTCTAAAAGTTCGGCAGCAATAAGAAATGCCAGTCTCTAGACCAGAAAATAGCGAATTGTGTAGAATAATAATTTCTTATACTCCAATCTAGGTTGGCGAATTAGGTGGGATTAGCAAGCGGGAATGTCAAATGCAGGCGAAATGCACCTTCCGATGCAAGCCTATAGTAGGAAACGGTTGGCTAAATGGGGCGGGTGATTGATACACGTCGGTAAAATGGTTGGCGACACCCAACCCAAGGAAAAATTAATATGGTTGTAGTAATGGAAAAATAACGTCGGCCAATAAGAAACACCATGCAAAGGCTAGCAAATTGTTTAAAATAAATGTATCCAAACTATATATCGCATTGGCGATTGCACCGATATTTTTGACCAATCATGTGATAATTAATGGGTGACCACTTTGGGCGTTGGACCCAAATATGATAAATATCTGGCGATGCAGTTGGACCCACATATGATAAATATTCGCCAAATGATGATTGACCCATCAAACGGGATCGCCAAAAGGCGAAGATTTGCCGCTAAAGTAATCCCTAGCCTTGACCCTCCTGAGTCTTTTTTGGAGTTCTTTGATTGATAAAATCCATACCAAGTTGGTTGGATGGAAAGGATCCCTCCTTAGCCAGACTGGTAAGATAAATATGCTAAATATATACTATTCAAAACATTCCTTTGTATTCTCTGAGTGTTTTTATGATGCCCAAAAAATATGCTATGGTTCTTGAAAGAATTCAAAGAAACTTCTTATGGACTAGTATGGGAAAAAAATGGCCCTTATTTCTTGGGATAAGGTATGCAAGCTAATTTAAAAAGGTGGTTTGGGGTTAAGAAAGATAAATAATATGAATAATTTCTTACTTAATTAGCTCATTTGGAGACTCTATAATGATGTTGGAGAATGGATATGGAATAAAAAAATATAATATGGAGAACAAAAGCTTCAACTATTTCCTTGGTAGTGATGGTGTTCAAGGTGGTTCAACTATTTGGAAGTAGGCCCAGAAAAATAAGCAGATTATCAATAAAGGGGTGAGATGGAAGGTGGACAATGGTAGGACTATTCAATTATGGGAGGATATATGGATTCCTAATCATGCCCTTAGTTCTAATCAACAGTGGACTGGTTATATGATGCAATGCAAGACTACTTTTGGGTCATCTGTTGCTGACTACTAGGAAGGTGAAAAATGGGTGGATCTTACTAGAGTGGATGACTCTCTGAATGATCTTAACAAAATTTTGAATGTTGTATTTTTTGTAAATGAGGAGGACTCTCTCATTTCAAATTTTAATCCTAATGGACTATTTTCTGTCTCTTCTTTGTATGGTTATACCTTTGAAGATTGTCATGAACCTTATTGGGCTAAAGTCTGGTTCAAAGGCATGACAATAAAGTTAATATCTTTTTTTGGATCTTATTGCAGGATAAAATTCTCACTACTAACAATTTAAAATAAAAAGGACTTTTTCTTGTTAGAAGATGTTATTTATGCAAGGATGGGTAGGAGTTGATCAATCACTTGACCATTCATCGTTCCTACACTAGAAACTTATGGAAAGGGATCTGTAGACTATTGGAAATGGATTGGGTTATCCCTTATAGTATTCAAGATTTTTTCTTAGCATGGAAGTCACCCTCCCATAATGCCTTGATTAACAACTTATGGAATTATATTCTACCTTATGTATGTCGGGGTGTCTGGAAGGAAAGGAATGATAGGGTATTTAGGGATAAGGAGTCAAATTCCAATAAGATCTTTCATAAGATCAAGAGGATGGTGATACAGAATATCAGGCTAAGTGGTAAATTCCAAGAGCCTCAAAATGAATGGGAAACTAAAGTTATTAAGAATTAGAATGTGGAAGGAGCTAGTTATCCTCAAAGTGAGAGAAGCCTTAGAAGCTATGCTAGATGGGTTTTTCCACCCAAGGGATGGTATAAGGTAAACTTTGATGGGGCTTTAAAGGGCAACCCAAGGATTGTGGGTTGTGGTATTACTGTCAAAAATGAAAATGGGTATAGAATTGGTGCAATGGCAACCCCTATTGGAAAGCAAACCAATCACATAGTGGAAGCTAGTGTTGCCCTTTATAGACTTTTATATGCTAAGAGTATGACTATGGAGAAATTTTGGCTAGAAGGGGACTCTTTAAATATCATCAATTGTCTTAACAAGGTCACTACCCCCTCTTGGACAATTCATAATATTATATGCAAAGCTATAGATTTGATCAATACCTTTGTTGAATGTGTTATTACTCATAATTACAAAGAAACTAATAAAGCAATTGACTAGATAGCAAACATGGTTTGTAAAAGTCACATGAAGATGATATGGAATAATTATAATGACATCCCAATGGATGACTTGTCTCTGGTGGAGTGCGATAGGATTGGAAGTAGACAAACTTGTTTTAATAATGAAGGTAACAGAAATGAGGAGTAATTATGAGATGTGTTCGAGAGGGGGTTTGTAGATTATGGTTAAGTATGATGCAACTACTCACTTATTACCACATAGATTGTGGGTGATTTTACAAAAGAGAAAAGTTCGCTGTGATTTCAAAGCCGAGAAATTGAATCTCCTCGAGCTCTCTAGAAAGATCAGACATGAGAGGTAGGAGAAAGAGGTGTGAGCCAGGGAATTTTTAGGAATGGAAGCAAAAACCAAAGATATGGGACATCTTAGATCAGGGAAAGTTTACGGGATATCTAGAGAAACTAATGGGAAGCAACTCATCTATTACTAGGCAGTTTCTCCAAACATGGAAGACCGACAGCATTCAGGTTGGAAATCAAAGAATGGAGGTCATGGAGGAAATCATTACTGAAGCCACTAGCCTAGGTATGGAAGGGATTTACTTCTACAGGAACAAAAAGATGTTTGATAGAGTTGTGGATGAATTTGAGGAGTCAACCAAGAAGAGAAATAGGTTGATCAAAATTAGCAATTCATGATTTTGGCCTAATACTATTTCTAGACCTTGGAGGTTCATTCTGTTTGTTTTGATTGAGCATATTACCCTAGATGGTTGCTTTACCAAGATTTATGGCCACCATTTCATGTTGGTTAATCACTTTAGTCATGAGGTTAGGATAAAATTCCCCTTCTATCTTCGGCAATCTCTAAATAGTACCATTTTGACCCTTCAGAATGACCTAGAAGAGGATCATGCTTGTCACGAAGGATTGATGGTTCTAATTATGAGCTTGTTAAAATTAAAGAAAGTAGACATAACCTATTTTAGTAAAAAGACATTGGAATGTGAAACTAAGGTGAGTGAATCAAAAGAGGCCTATGAAGAGGAAATTGAGAAGGAAGAAGATGAGTCGGTGGAGAAAAAGAGAAAGAATCTAACCCCTGGGGACTTGTCCTCTAAGAGAAGGAAAAGAAATGAGGTGGATTATGAGACGGAGACTAGAACTGATGAAGAGACTATAGAGGGAAAAAGGAAGAAGAGTAGGGGAAAATTTATTAGCATGGGAACAATTGGTAGCAGAATTAAAACTATAAATCAAATGAAGAAAAAGATGATGATCCCCTAACATAAAAGAAAGAAAAGTACTTGAGAGGTAAGAAGAATATACCTCAAGGGGAGGTTGTGAACAAAGCTAAGAATGATGTTGCTGTAGAGAAAGATAAACAAGACCTGGATGAGGATAATATGAATCAAAGCTTTGTCTCATATGATCATGGGTATATGAAGGGTATCTTTAGAAATCTTGGTGTGATGAGGAGGGATATAAACTTTGTGAAGGAGAAAATGTAGGATCTTAGAAGGGAGTTTGAGCATCTAAGAAAAACCAATAGGGGTGAGAAGACTTTAGGCCAACATCTGGATAGGCTCTTGGATGTGATTGGGAATGCTGAAGAAGTCACTAATATGATGAAGAGAGTCCCACCTCTTGAAGTTAAAACTAGAGTTTTTGATCAAATGGTGAAGGACATGCAGAAGAAGATTAATATTTTGGATAACAGAGTTGAGCGAATTGAGAATGTTTTAAAAAATATTGTTGATCAGAGCTGATCCATTTTGAAAGCTATTGTTGATAATATCAAGGTCTTGTTGGATAAGCTAGAATAGGGGAGAAAGAACCAGGGTAAAAAGGAGATGAAGGATGATCATGGTCCCAACAAATGCACAAGGGAAAATTCAAAGAAGACAAAGGTCACAGAGGTCATGGATGATAAAGAGATTGATGAGTTGAGGGCTTCTACTATGAACATGAACATTTTGGCTAATTAGGCTACTAACTTGCTAAAGACTTTATAGCTACCTTGTTGTTGTCTTTATGTTGTCTTTTTATCTGCCTATTGTTTTAGGGCTTTCTGTTATGGCTTGTTTATCTTTTTGGTGGTGATGCATAGTTTCTCTTGGACTTTTATCATTACTTTTCTCTGTACTTTGTAAAAGGTTTTGGGTTCTTTCAAAACCTATTTTTACTTAATCAAAACAATATTAGATGTAATTATACTATTCAAATTATATGTATTAAAAAGGAGACATAAGCAATCCTAATACATTGATATATTAATAGAAAATAATAATAGTCGTTAAAAGATCAAATAATGAAATTATTGAACTAACTATAGAATAAATATAGATTTATATGACTAAACACAATATATATTTGTGACCCATAGACAAGGGGTCATGAGGTGGTAGTTCCACCATGTATTAATAGTCAAAGACATCAGAAGAATCAAGAAGGAAGATTGAAGGTGGACATGTCATAGAGAAAAATGAAGGACTATGAAGGACGACATTAGCATAACAACATGGAAGGGACTACTTTCCAATCACCACAGAGTATGAACGTTACACATACAAACTTAGATTGCATGGTTGATGTGGATGAGTAGTCTTCACACACCATGGATGAAACAAGTAGTTATAAAGGTCACAATCCTACATACGACATAGTCTAATAAAGGTCATGAGTGTAGGCATCAAACGCTATTGATGAAATAGGAAGATGTGTCACGTAACCAATAAGAGTCAAGGGTACATAAGGTGATAGATGCCATGCTTTATTTCGTTGTTATTATGGTGGTAAAGTAATTATATTATATTATTGTTATTGAATCTACATTTGTATTGAGATGTATTAAACCTTAACCTTAAATGAAATCAATCTTGTATTGCAATATAATATCAGATCTAACATCTACTTGAATAAATAAAACACATAAACAAGTAATCAATACATAATACAAGATTTGGTAATGTAGAAACTCTCCAAGTTGAAGATAAAATTATGGTGGGGATGACACCCATAAAATCTTCACTACCGTAGCAATAAAGTGTGTCTATTAGGGTTACAAATTTTGATCACTTCTGATGATCTACCTTATGAGGGGTTTTCTCTGTTAAAATCTTGCAAGACTATTAAGTCTACCTTGATTAAAGGATTTAAACCACATCAAACATAAACCATGCCTAACATTTTCACAATAAACTTCATAAACCTTAACCTTGAATGAAATCAATTGCGTACTACAATATAATATCAAATCTAACATCTACTTGCATGAATACAAAACATAAACAAGTAATCAATACATAACACAAGATTTGGTAACACACAAATTCTCCAAGGTGAAGGTAAAACTACGACAGGGATGGAACCCACAAAATCTTCACTACCGCAACAATAAAGTGTGCATGTTAGGGCTACAAATTTTGATCACTTCTAATGATCTACCCTATTAGGGGTATGATCTGTTAAAATCTTACAAGATTGTTAAGTCTACCTTGATTAAAGGATTTAAACTATACAATTAAGTGAGCACTCTATTAAGAGATTTACAAAGGCATGCTAGGACCACTCTATAGAAGATATTTATCCTCATACACCTATTAGAATGTAACAGTACCTTGATCCTTTGGTTTTCACTTGATTTATGGTACATATCTCCTCTATCCAAACTATAATCACTTCTATATGATTGATATACAATAACTACTCTTGCACTGCTTAGTTGCCTTACTTTACAACTTGTTGATTCACCTTTAGCTTTGTGTACATGCAATCCTTCAACTCTCAAAAAAATTATGGCTTGAAGTCATGCTTAAATAACCATATTAGAAGTTTATAGATCTCAAGCAATGATCCATATTCATCATTTTTGCTTCTTAGTCCTTCCAATTTTCTAATTGGTTGATCTCATTACTTAGGGATTAATGATGCATAATTACCTCCTTGATTAAATCCTCGATCATAAAAACATGTTTCCATCTCAAAAAAATGGTTTACATAAGATTTTGTGCCATCCCAGACATATATACAAAAGTTATATTACTCAACACATATACCTTCTGACGCTCGGTCATGCTTGTTCTTCATGTTGTCCCTCAACGAATACTGTACTCGACTTCTACTATATTGCTCAACTTCTATAGGACTAGACTCATGTGTTGCTTTCTAAATAACTTGGCAACCATTGTATACTCAACAACTATTGATTTTCTCGTCAATCACTACTGCTTAGTAACTACTGAATGTATAAACTTCTTTTTTATATAACTTGACCTATATAGAGTTGCTCGATCATAGTGTTAACTAACCAATTATGCCTTGTAAACGACTAAGTGTTTTTCACTAACTATTAATACAATGATTGCCTTTAGGGTCAACAAATACCACCTTCTTTTTTGGCATTTCCCTAAACTAGGGGTGAATTTGGTTGCAAGTTTAACATGATATATTTCCTACCTTTTGTTTTGAACTTTATTTTTATCTCTATTTTGAACTAGAATGTTTAGTTTGTTGTATTTTTTTTTTGATCTCTTCCCTATTTGTGAAACTAAAACATAAATATTATGATTGAGCCAATATGCCAATAATTGGATCTTAGTACATACAATTCCAATTGTAATGTTGGGGATGTACCATTTCATATGTCAAATATTGCACAATGCATTCAATATAATTTTTTATGCTTTCCTACTTTATTTTAATTTACGAGTTATGTTGTTGTGGCCATAATTTAACACCTAAGGGATATATAAATAATTTCATTAGATTGGTTGTAGAGCTTTAAAATTGATGAAGGGTGCTCCCCTTAATACCACAATAAACAACATAAATAAAGAACAAAATATGAGCTTCTTATTATCACCACAAATGCAAAATTATAAAATTACAATATGCAAACCCACATCAATACCTTCCTTACAACAATTTGCAAGACAGAGCTGCTACTATCACCCAAAACTGCCCTAGACAACCTACAGGTCTTCCTTATATAAACACTTTTAACCACCCGAGAAGGTTCTAGACACTAAGCCCTAACCCTTGAGGTTGACCAACCTCATATTATATTATTCCATTACACTTTATTACATATGATCGAATCAAGACAATTTACAAATTCTATTTTTGAATGGGTCCACTTTTGGAGACCATAACTAGCAAACTGTTGACCCGATGGGCTATTATAGCCTCATTCCATGATCCTCAACTAGCGACCTATAATGAGTGGTGGCTCAAGCATTCATTAGTTGAGGTTTAGCCTTGTTTTGGAGTTGTTTAGACCTTCACCACTAGACCTAAAGTTTGGATAGCCAAAATTCATACCAAAAATTCGCAATAACTACACCAATGAATATGATATGACAATAAAACTCATCTAACAAGCTGATATGTTAAAGATGAACTTCCATATATGAGATTAAGAAAATTTGAGCACATAACACAAACTTACTCAAATAAAAACTATGTATAGGAATACAACTTATTAAAAACACAAAAGTTGGAAAACTAGAAATAGAAATATTTTTGGGTGATGCAAGATTGCCCTTACACGTAGGATGCTCCTGCATCAAAAACTAGTGTTGAGGGTTTTTAATACAAAAATTGTAATGCATATAACTTGGAAAATATAATTTTTAGTTGGAATATATAGGGGAGAGGAGCTAGAATGTGCACACCCTAACTTTAGAGGTAAAAGTGACTATTCCCATTTTTAAATTCTCCACCTCAGGCCTAGTTAGAAATCCAAAATTAAAAGTCCAACCCATTTGGGAATGCTTTTCCATGTGTCTAGACACGATTGGTGTGACATATGAAAAATACCTACTTTTGATTATAAGCTAGGATGTGCTATATCACCAAGGAAAATGTATACAAATTATAATGGACATGTGGCATGTTAGCGCTTCGTCACCCTATTCAACACCTTGAGCATCAATACTTCTCACAAGCAACTTATGCTTGTACAACATTGTAATTGACTACCATTTAAGCCTATATAAATGAATTTTGGTTTCTTATTCATTATTTGTTCTTTTCAATATGATACCTTATAAAATATGCCAAGTGCAATATCTTTTCATGTCAATAAATTTACTACTTTCACATAGAGGCAACCTTATATTACAACATACAACCACATCTATTGTGTGTTAAGTCACCTTAAGTTTCCTTATTCTAACTATATTTCCCATCACAATTCCATTAAATATGCCTTCTTCTCCATAGATTGAGATACCTAACATTCCTTTTACTCCAACCTATTTAGGAGTGTTTAATCAGTTGGGAGCCCAAACATGCTCAACAAAGATCCCTACAAAGCCATAATGTTTCCATTACTTGGTCATGAATAGACCACATCCCTCTTTGACTTTGCAGGTATATGCATGTTCCTTTCTTTTGTAAAATTTTGTTTCCTATTTTTCCAATTTCCTATGAAAACTAACTATTTTTTCTCTTTTTGTTTGCTTATTGTAATGGCTATAGGCCAAACCTCCCCATTTCATCATGATGGACAATATTTTAGTTTAAGAAGGCAGAAGAGGAGGAGGATCTATGGGAGGAGCTATAGGATCTTATATATCATTTGGTCTTTGATGAAGGTGAGGGTAATTGTCCTCACTAAGACCACCTATTTCCATTGGGAGCATTTATATATTTATTTTGCTTGTTTTTCTTATTTTGGTTCCTTTGCTTGTTTCACTAATACATTCCTTTGATGTTTATTATTTTGCATGTGTTCAATTTAAAATAGCTTATGTGGGTTGCATTATATTTTTTAATATGATTTACTATATTAATAACATTATTACCTTCAAGGAAACCAAACTCCTATGCTCTAATATTAGTGGCATGTTTTTTGTAAAGGAAATTCAATTTTCTATGGTCGTGAAGCATCCGTGTTCATTTTTAGTCTTTTATTATACATATCATTGTTTTGCTATTCAAATTTTAAAGTGTATTGTAATCTGCTTAATTCATGGATAAGTGATTTTTGGCATTTTTACTTTAATTGGTTTGATTTTTTTTGGCAACTTGGATTTCACAAGTTTTTATAATTTGCATTGAAAAGGTTTTAATGGGATCTATGGGGAGCCTCCTTATCAGTCAAATTTGTTGGTAAGGGCTTCACTTTTTTGTTGAGGACTTGTTGGATCAACTTTAAAGTTATATGCATGTTATCTTCCTATTTTCCAAGTTTGTTGTTTCCTATTTTTTTAGTTTCTTATGATTACAATGGTTGTATTCTTTGTCGAAAACTTACAATTGGAACAATTGTTGTTTTGTCATTGATGACAAATCTATTGATAAGACATAATTTCTACCTAATCTAAGTGTTGTATCTATTTGATTGATGAAGAGGATGTGAGAAATTGCTCATAATTATAGTACCTAGAGGAAAGGTTGAGTTATGAAAAGGAAGCTACAATGGGCATTTGATTAGATAGACTTTGATGAGACAAAGTGATTGTTTATATCAAGAAAGTTAAACTAAGCTAAGCAATATAATAAAAGGACAAGGAATTTTGAGTGATGCTAGTGTTAATAGAGCCACAGTCAGTGTCGAGAAAATCTAGTATTGACCAAGCATCAGTATTGATCAAGCAAGATAGTTGATGCTGAGCCATAAGTTTTACAATGACTGAGTAATTCAATGATGACCAAGTGTTAGAATTTAGAGATTGCCAACTAACCATGTTGAGAATGGATTTGAGAAAATCATGAGATCTAGCCAACCCGGTTAATTTCTTGGGAGATGTAAACTGCATTAAAGATAAGATTGATGAGTTGGATCATTAAATTCAAGGTGAGGATTAGGTAAACACCCTAGTTGACAAATTCCAGAGAATTTTCTAGAGGGTGATCAAGAATATGGACAGATACAATGAATCATGTTGAACCTGATCATAAACCCTAAGATCTATGATGACTATGGAAAATGACAAAGCAAGAATTACCTATTTAAAGAGGTATAGAGCCAAACAAGAGAGAGGTGTATGAGAAAGAGGCACATAGAGAAAGGTGAATTAGAGATGCACGAGGGTGAACACAAGAGTGTGAGAGTGAATATGAAGCACAAGGAGATTGCTTACGCAAATGCTATTGATAGTGGCAAGTAACTCTGAGTAGATGGCTTAAGTGTTGTTGAAAGGAGAAGACTGATTTCTTGAAGGGCTGCCAAGCAAATCAAGAACAAAGATGACAATGGGAAGCTTATTAGTGAATCAAAACATAGACCAAACGGTGATTTGGACTTGCAAAGTGAGTTGTAATCATACATACCAAAAGCCTACTATTTTCTTTCTAATCATTGTAAACAATTTTTATTGAAATCCTTTAATAAAGGTTGACCTAACTGTCATTTGGAAGACTTAACAGTCTATGTAAATCCTTTGACAAGGTGACATTCTAAATGAAATGATCAAAGTCCTCTAACAAGGCCACTCCTAATGAGGTGATTAATTCCTCTAACGAGGTCACATTTAATAGTGTGTATTGTAAACCTTTAACAGGGTTGGCTCCTAACAGAGTTCAGTTTGAAATTGTGAAAAATTGGTGACATGCTGCTGGTGGTTTTTCCTAAATTGGATTTACCCATAAAATCCCAGTGTCAAACTTGTGTTGAATGCTTTATATGTTTTAAATTTGACAATGTTTTCATTCAACAAAGTATGTTATGTTTGAGATAGTAATTTTATTAGTACAGTAGAGACCGAGAAACAATAGGATAAGCAGAACAATGCGTGTTTATATTTAATTGTTCAAGTGGTGCTTATGGACCTTGAGTAACTGATTCACCACCCCCCCCCCCGCCCCCAAACCCTTTCAATTATTCTAAACATTTCTAACAAACTGTTTATTTGTTTCTTCTTGTGGCTGCGGATCAAACCTCCCTATTTTTTAATGGTGGTTGAGATTTTGAGGTGAAGGAGGTAGACAAGGAATAGAAGCTATGGGAACAACCATGGGAGCTTATCTACTATTTGGTATTTGACAGAGGTGAGGATAACTCTCCTAACTAAGATTGTCTCTTTTCATTAGTCCCATTTAAATATGTGTATTCATTTTTTTTGCTAACATGCATGTCTGTTATGTGTTGTTTTTCATGTATTACCTTCTATATGGTGGAAGAAAATGAATCCTATGTTGGTTTATTCTATTTTCAAACTCTAACCTCCACTATCAAAACATGTTAGGATGATAATCTTGAACTATAATGTTAGGGTGTATGGTTCCATGACCCTACAAAGTTACATTTACATACATATCCATGTACATATATACATACATACATACATATATACACACATACATGCATGCGTGCATATGTACATACATACATACATACATATGTGTGTGTGTGTACATGCATACATAGTCACATGTAGTTTCATTGGTGCGAGCATAGATGCATGCGTACATAGATACATAAATATGTGTTTGTCAATAAGCAATTTTTTTGTATGAATTAATGATAATGGTCATGTTAAGGGAATCCAAATTCATTTCCATTTATTAGTTTGAGGCTTTTAATTTAAAATTTAAAGGTTTTGCAATTTCATTTCTAGTGTTACATATCAAAGCACAAGAAAGGCATTGCAAAATCAATGTGGTTGAAAATTTACCTATAAATACAAAAGGATGTTAATATGTAGCTTCCATGTCTTTAGTAGCATTTATTTGAAATTATTTGTAGTTAATTAATGCCTTCCTTAATACAGGGTGCTTGCAACTCCTATTCAAGGATCAACGAATACACTAATTAAGTCAAGTCACTAATCAATTAAGTCAAAAAATTGAAGTAAATTACCAATATTCTGATTGTAGGGTGCTTATGATGCCTTTGATGAAATTGGAAAGTGCATTCAATCTCAAAACTTAAATCAGACATGCCTTACATTCGCACAAGTGTTTATCACTGTACAAAGGGCATTGCAAGTTAAATGTTTATTACATGAAGTATTTAGTAGACATGAATCATGTAATTAGCAATTGGTTATTGCACTCTTGTCAATTTATTATATTAATTTGAAGGTTAGGTAGTGTTGTTAGAAATTGCATGGAAATGAAAATTTAACCGGTTAAGTATAATAAAATCTAACCATGGAAAATTAATGTAGAATGGCATCCTATTTTAATTTTGGGTAGCCACCTCGACCACCTAGGGTCACAAATTAAAAATAAGGAATGAAACATCTAGTGTGCTAAAATTAACTTCTAGTGCAATGAAATTGTCAATCTAAATCTAATAATATGAACTAAGTTTGGAAATAAATTAACGTGCTTATTGAAATTTGAATTATCAAGATTGGATTTGAATTCTCCCATCAATAGTAAAACAAAATACAAATTTATATGGATTCATGACATTTAAATTAAAAATATATAGTAAAGCAAAACACATTTTGAATTGAATTTATAATGCAGGAACAATCACAATGAAACCAACAAGCATAGTAGTAAAGCAAAATAAAAATTTATATGAATTTATCACATTTATATTAAAAATCTATAGTAAATCAAAATATATTTTGAATTGAATTCGAGATGCATTAATAATCATGATGAAACCAACAAGCACAAAAGTTATTAAGCTCCTCATTTATTGCATTACACTTGAAATCAAGAATTGACAACAATAAGGTTTTTAACCCCTAAATTTTGTAACATCTAGTGTGGTAAAATTTTGAAATTAATTTGGGAAAACAACAAGAAGGTCATTGAACCCTAAATTTCCAAGATTATTATTGCAAGAAGGTCAATCTATAGTAAACCAAAACAACTTTCTAATTTGAATTTGAAATGTATTAACAATCATATTGAAACCAACAAGCGCATTACTTATTAAACCTTTGTTCTATAGAATTGCAATTGAATTTAAAAAAATGACAACACTAAGTTATAAAACCCTTAAATTTATAGACATCTAGTACATTAAAATTGACAAGTTGAGTCTGAAAATTTGAGTTTATTTTGTAAAATGATTAACATGCTGAATGAATCGTAAATTATGAAGATTAATATTGAAATCGCCTATCTCTAGTAAAGCATAACAACCACTTCAAAAATCATGATATATAGTAAATCACCATGAATTAAGAATGCCATAAAAATGACTTTAAAATTCACAATATATACTGAAGTAAAAGGCACTTTGAACTGAATTTGAAATGCATTAAAACTCACCCTAAACCCTTGATCTATAGCATTACAATTGAAACAAACAAAAAAAAATTGACAACACTAAGTTTTTAAACCCTCCAATTTATAAACATCTACTCTACTAAAAAATGATAAGATAAATCTGAAATTTTGAATTAAATTCGGAAAACCAATAACAAGCTCAATAAACACCAAATTATAAATATTGATATTGAAATTTTCCATCACTAATAAAAGCATAACAATTGTTTTGAAATTCACAATATATAGAAAAGCACTACGAATTTAGAATGTCATAACAATGACCATAAAAAGTCACAATATATACTAAAACAAAAGATTTTGAATTGAATTCCAGATGTGTTAATAGTCACCCTAAACCTTGATCTATATCATTGCAATTGAAATTAAAAATTGGTAGTGCTAAGTTTTTTAACCCTTCAATTTATAAAGATCTATTATACTAAATTTGACAAGCTAAATTTGAAAAATTGAATTGAATTTGGAAAATCATTAACAAGCTCAATAAACCCTAAATTATTAAGATTGACATCAATAAATTGCCTATTTCTAGTAAAGCATAACAATCATTTTGAAATTCATAATATATATTAAAGCACTATTAATTCAAAATGCCATAGCAATGACTTTGAAATTCACATTATTTATTAAAGCAAAAGATTTTGATCTAAATTTGAAATGCATTAAGAATCACAATATATCCTAAACCCTTGATCTATAACATTGCAATTGAAATAAAAAATTGACAGCGCTAAATTTTTTAACCCTTCAATTTGTAAACATCTACTGCACTAAAATAGACAAGTTGAATTTGAATTTTGAATTGAATTTGGAAAATTAGATTATCAAGGTAGATATTTAAATTGTCTATCATTGATAAATCATAATATTCACTTTGAAATGCACAATATATACTAAAGACCTGTGGATTGAGAATGCCATAAAAATGACTTTGAAATTGACAACATATACTAAAGCTAAAAAAATATTTTTAGCTGAATTTAAAATGCATTAAGAATCATCCTAAACCATAAACCCTAAAACCTAAATCATAAGACCTTGATCTATAACATTGCAATCGAAATCAAAATCTGATAGCACTCTATCTAAAACTCTCTAACCAATCAAATCAATTAATTGTATATCTCTCAGAAGGAAAAATGGTTTCACAAAAGCAAATAACTTATGAAGACAATAAATCCCAAGATTGTGATTGAAATCCCAAATATATACTATGTTATTGTTTCCAACCTATAACTATTAATGTTGGATTGGAATTAGAAAAAATAAAAATACATTTTGAAATACTTAAACTCTAAACATTGGAATTGAGAGTATGTTGCATAAGTTTGTGACAAATTTTGGAGGACTACTCAAAGTAGTACGTAAGGCTAATGACAAAACATATTTGCTTGCCAAAATTCAGTATTACTTTGAGTAATCCTCAAGAGATATGCAATCCAAGGCATGATATAATAAATTGAAATACTGAACACAAAATGTGAAACTCTTGAACCAATAAAATGTAAAGAATTTAAAAAACTACCAAATTAAATATGAACTTTAAAAAAAGATAATATTTTAAATCCTTAAGTCCCAAAAGTCTAGTTGAAATAATAAACATATATCGCAGTGAACTTGAAAAACCTAAAACTGATATTGAAATCACCTACATTGATCTATTACATCATCAGAATATGAATTGGTTTAATGTATAGAAAACAATAAATTAATTCAATAGCAAAGGCATTATAAGTCAAACACTAACCAATAAATTTGAAGCCTTGAATCTCCAAAATTGTAAGTGAAATTGATAACCTTTTAACATTACAATTGAAACCATATAACAACATGTTTCACACATTGTCTCCCTTTAAACCCTCAATCTCTGATATTGGAATCAAAATAAAAACCTCTCAGCAGAAGATTTGAGACCCTTAACAATAAACTTGAGAGGCAAGGAAATTGGAAACCAAAACACAACTATTAGTAGTTGTAGGAAATTGGAAAAATAGGAAACAACAAACTTTAAAAATAGGAAAAAAACCATGCAGGCACCTACAAACTCAAGCCAAAAAACCCTCCAAAAAATTTGAAACCATTAACAAAAAAAATAAGAAGCAAGGAGGCCAAAAAAAATCTACAAAGACCTTTGTAATGCAAATTATCAAAACATGAAAATCTCAAATTACCAAAAACTTTTTAAACTAGTTAAAGTGAAAATATTAAATATTGGTTAACCATGAACCAAATAGCTTATGATGCACATAAGTGAAGTAACGTTTGCAATACATTTATATTCATGGCACACCCGCCAATATAAAAGCTCAAAAAACTCTTATACCCAATTATTTGTTGTTATAAAAAATGAATTTTTTTTTAAAAATAAATAAATAACAAAGCACATATATGCATAATAGAAGATTAAAAATGAGCAAGGATGCTTCAACGTTGGAGATTGTAGCTATGACAAAGATCTTTATCTCTAGTAATATGGGTGTTATTTTCATTATGGTCACTTTCAGTTGAAAATGACATTTATGATAATAATTGTAATATTAAATATGAAGACATGGGTCTTATGACATGGGTTGTGGAATGCATATGGAAATACAAAGGGTCTTCAGTTGTAATGTGAAGTCTCTCTCTATTTCTTACATATACATCACATCAAGTGATAAGCAGTGTACACTTGAACATTTTATGATAAAAAAAGTGACATTTTGTTGTTTGGCTAGGTTTTTCCCTTCAATTTTGGAAGGGTTTCCCTAGGGAAAATTAGTGTGTCTCTTGTATATGTTTTATGTTTTACTTACTATTGTTTATCATTTAATTCTAGGCAATTATCCTACATGGTATCAAATCCAGATTTTGATAACGACAATGAAGACAACTTTTTTTAAAATTTGTATATCTAATAAATTTTGGAGAAGTGTTAATGTTATGATATCTACAAAAGATATCATTCACCTCGAATGATGGCTTTGTATGGCTTCTATTATTTTTCATTCTCTCTTGAATACCTCTATTTTCATTAGCAATGTCATGTTGCATTGATTGAGTTGTGTGATATTTTTCTTTGTTACTTTTGTATTCATTGGTCTCTTAGTATATATCTTAATCCAATGTTTTTCCTCATTCACGTCAACAAAGATTGGGCTTCATTATGTTATGCATTTTGGCATTCATAATTATGCAAGTCCTATTTTTAATAGTCTTAATTGGCAATTTTTTTAATCTTCACATGTCATCATGATTTTCTTATTTTTGTAGGTATTTTATTATTATTATTATTATGCACCTCTCTAACACTCTTTTTAGTATTTTTTCTAGACTATATACTATTGTAATCAGTTCTACTATCTTGTTATTATACACTACTATATCAACCAATTATAACTAAGTGTTTTTTCATTTTAAATTTTTTTAATTGTTGTGTAAAGTATATATGCACAAATTTATGTTAGAAAATTCTAAAAGATATTTTTCATGATGTTGTTTGTCTAAAAAAATTTAGATCTTATGTAAGGAAGCACTATATCCCTTTCAAAAATGTAGGCAACTTTTTAGAAAATATTACTAAACTTCATAATTTAACTAAACTTGCATAGTTTATTGAATCAAAACATAATAAAATATATTTTTGTAAATATAATAAAATCATTTGAAATAGATATTTATTTAAGTTTATAAGAATGTAGATAACAGTTTATACATTTTACTTTAAATTTGATAATCATTTATATGTTAAAATACTAGTTGATAATAATAATAATATCAAATAATTATTAAATATTTTTTTAATTTTTTTTTTTTTAAATTCATCAATAGAAATTATTGATTACATGTTCATCTCAAAATCTTTGTATATTTCAACAATGAATAAAAATAACTAAAAATCTTGTATATATAATTTTTAGACATAAAATAAGCATTGTAGAAAAAGTGAAATTAAACATATTTGAAATGTAGAAAAATAATTATGATTAAAATAATAAGAAATTTTAACATAAACAAATATCCAAACTTAGGTGGTCTTCTGCATTTAGCATACTTGTTTTGTTTTATAATGTTAACATGCTATACTAGGGATGTATTATAAAATAAGTGCATTCTTTCTGTATGTAAATAATAGAAGATAATAATAAGTCAGTATTATATTTTTTCTTGTAAACTACATTTTCTTTTAAGAATTTTTTTTTAAAATTTAAAATTTGGCAAATATATCACCTATAATGCACATGTTCAAATATTTTTAAAGATAAATTTCACATTTATGTAAAAATGAATACAATAGATGAAATATATATTTTTTATTCCTCTATTACAATAGTTTGAATTTTTGGCAAGAACTTACAACAAATCATCATGTTATATTAAAACTATAATTAGACAAATACTAGCCACTAAGTTCAGATGCTAATAACTCTTGCTTGTCATTTCACACCTGGTTTGGATGACATTATGTCTTTGGCTTCTTCTCAATTTCCACTGATTGGTCTGTCTTATTAAAAGATAGCATCAATTGTCTTCAAACCAAAAAGGAGGAGTCGAGTTTTTTGTTTTCGTCTCATTTCATATGAACAAAAATATTTTAATTGTCTTTTGAGAAATATTGTAACAATTGTTTTGAATGCTTTCTACCACAAAATTATACGACTATTTGCGTCATTGTTGATTCTGGCTTCATGGGTTAGGTTTTTATTATGAAATGTGTCTTTGTTATGGGTCATTTCTTTTCTTAATGATAACTTTTATTTTCTTGTTTCTCACATCAAGTTTGAGTGCATAATAGTTCTTTTGCATTTGCAATGGTATTCGCTTTCGATTGAATACATCGTAGCATGTTCACTCTTTGATCATATTTGAGAATAGGCATCAAGCTTTCTGCAGTGGTGCTTATTCCCTACATGTTTGAATGATTAAAATATTATACATGAGCTAAGAGATTAAAATATTGTACATGAGCTAAGAGTTGATATATCTATAGAGGATGCATTACTTTTGAGCAGTTTTTATATTTATTTTACTAAAGATTACTTTAAATTTTACCTTTGGGAAAACCTAGTATTTATGAGTCTAATGCCATATTTGAGGGTGTATATATTAGAACTTTATTCCCAAAGTATTAAAGTTGTGTAAAACTATTGAGGAAACATCAAATACTAAGAACAATATTAAAGTTGATAGGTGAATGAATCAGATTCATTGGATGTCTTTGTTTAGAAATTATAGATGAGTAATTCGAGACATATATATGTCTTGGTTAGACACTAATATGTGAGCTGACACTGGTGTATAATGTGTCTATTATACATTCTTATAGCTCTATGTTGTGCTTGATACAATACACATAATTCTTGTGTATATGATTGTGCATGATCACTAAATGTTTATTACGAGTATCTGTGAGATACTTGCAACTTTTTATACTTGCATATGACTAAACTACGTGAGAAAATTTATGGCTAGATTGTACGCTTGAGCTATCAATTAAAGGAATATTAGAATATAGCAACTTGAGCTCTTTCTTATTGTTAGCAAGGAATCATATATAATCAAAAGATAAAATTTCATATTATAGAATATTGAACTTTTATATAGGTTTATCTCTCTTTGTTGTAGGAAAAGGATGCAACAAACTATGAGATAAGGATGTTGCTTTGATGTTAGATATTCAGAGGGAGATGCTCAGCCTCATAGGGAGATTACATTCTCTTTCTTATTGTTGTGACCATAATAATTCTTGATTAAGAGGGGGTATTTATGGAATCCTTGAAAATTTTGTACATGATTGGTATTGTAGAATTTGAAACTCTTATGGAATAGAATTTTAGCTACACAATTTCTTTTCTTGTTGATTATGAGTTCTTATTCATGTGAAATTAATAAGTTGTGAGTACAACCTAATAACTCTTTCACTTGTGAGAGATTCATAATGAACATCATGTAGAGAGATTTCATGATTTCATTATGTTGAGAGATTCCATGACAAGAGTTGGAAGTCATGTTGAAAGAGTCCATGACACTATCATGTTGAGAGAGTCTATGATAAAATGATCATTGTAAACCTTACTAACTTGTCATGTTGAGAGATTCCATAACAACATCACCTTGAGTGAGTCCATGATGAAAGTTGATTGTATTTTGGTAGGTTTGTCATGTTGAGAGTTTCCATGACAACATCACATTGAGTGAGTCCGTAATGAAAGTTGATTGCATTTTTTGTTGGTTTGTCATGTTGAGAGATTCCATGACAACATCATGTTGAGTAAAATCTATGATGAAAATTGATTGTTGGAATAAGTACATGGAAAACAAGATATTGAGAGGGGGGGGAGAATCAAGATCTTAAACTTCTATCTCCAAAACCAATAACATAAATTCACACCTAATTCATATCATAGATCTACCATTAAAACTAACATGTTAAATAAATACATTGCATCCATAAATAGTTCAACACAAAACACAATGATTTGATTACCCATAAATACTTCAAGATGAAGGTAAAACTGGGTGGGGATGAAACCAACAAATCTTCATTGTTGCGACAATAAAGTTAACTTGTTAGGGTTACAATGTCTGATCATAAAATATGATCTACCCTGTGAGGGTTCTACCTGTTAAAATCTTAAGAGATTATCGGGTCTCACCTTGTTAAAGGATTTTACCCTCACAGTGAAGTAAGGACTCTGTTAGGAGGTTTACATAGATATGTTAAGACCACTTTGTTAAGAGATTTACCCTATCTCAATTAACAATAATTGATTCAGTACTTGATCCAATGTTTGCTTTGTAAGCTGATCTTGTGTCTCCTCTTTGTTGTATCTCTAATATGATCTTCTAATTTGATAACTTTGTTCAATCCTTCATTGCTCTGATTTCTCTCTGTCTACTATGTCTTTGAAACTTTTCCTTCACTCCTTTACATGAGCATAAGGATACTTGTGCTTCTTTCTTCTTCCTTCTTCATTCATACATATATATGATTCTAAGATTATAAACCTCCTTAAATAGATATTTTATGAAGGTTCTATATCTTGATCAACAGCTTACACTTCATCATCTTTTGTCATTTCTATCCCATTTTTTGATTGGTTGAATTGCACGCCTTGGGATCTTTACCTTCTACAATGACTCGTGATCAACTCCTTCATTGGCTCTTCAAATATTAAATATCATAGAAAAGTCAGTCAAAATGGTTTACATATATGTTTGTGCCTTTACAAACTTATATGCCAAAACTGAAGTACTCGACACTTGAATGCTCTGACGCTCAGTCATGTATACTTTTTCATGTTGTTACTATGATGTAGGAACATCTTGGGTGTATGAGCAATCTTGCATCACCCAAAAATATTTTATTTTTAGTCTTTTCTATTTTAATAAGGACTAATAGACAGGGTGGTTAGTATTTATGGGAACTTGCTATTTTTAGTAAGTTTGTCATATGATCTTGGAATGTTCTCATTTTCTATAAGAAGGTACATTTTAGAGATATAAGCCTACCATAAAAATATCATTGCTCCAACTTAAGTATCAGAGAAGTTATTGCAGATTTTTTGTGGAAAAATCTGTAGAAAAATCTTCAGGTTCACCGTTGGAGGCCGTAGATTGCCCAGATAAGTTCCAAAAACTCAACAAAAGGGTGCTAGTATGGTTTCAAGCCTATAGATCAGGAGCTGGCATTTCTAAAAAGTGGTTATAATAGCCAATTAGAGCAGTAGTTCGTGAGTTATGGCCTTTAGAAGTTAGGCTACCAAAAATTCTAAAATAATTTGTCAAAAATGTATTTGGCCAACTATATGTGTATTGTTAGGGTCTATCGGCCCTAGGTATTAAGTTTGAGCATCTAGAACCTTCTTGGGCGGCATAAAACTGCCTAGTTAAGGAAAGCCTGAACATTGTCTAAGACAACTCTAGGCAATAGTTCACAGCATTGTCTTGTAGATTACTGTAATGAAGGTGCCCATTTGGGTTAGCATATTGTAATTGAGAATTTTGTAATTCCACATTTGTGGCAATAATAAGAAGTCCATATTTTGTTTCTCGCATTTGCTATTGTTTCTTTGTTTTTGGTTATGAGTTTATGGTATTAAGGGGAGTCCCTTGCATCAAGTGGTATTAGAGCTAGAGTTCTTAAGTGTGTGGATAGATTGCCAACTGTGAGGCAGTTCCCACTAGGACCATGGTTTGGGCTGAGCATGTAGACAGATTGTTGATTGTGAGGTAGTTTGCACTAGGGTTTCAACAGAAGTGCAAAAATGCCTCCACAAAGAGAGTGTGGTGGAAGAGTTGCAGGTGTTACACCTAAGGGTTTTTGAACCCTCCAAAGACAAATGCACAGAGGAATGGATCTTCCCATAAGAGATGAAAGCGAGGATGAGGATGAAGTAGAAGAAAATGTCGAAGTAGAGGCAGTTCTAAACCTAGAGGAGGAGAGACTTTTTAGGGCCATCTCCAAGATTGGAAAAAAACCTAAGTTTGAGGTTCCCACATTTTCAGGAAATCTTAAACCAGAAGAGCTAATTGATTAGATCAATGAACTAGAGGAGTACTTTGTGTATGAAGATATTGAGGATCTAGATAGGGTCAAGTTTGTGAAGGCAAAACTGAAGGGACATGCAAAGATCTAGTGGCAAGAGGTTTAGTTGGAATGAAATAGAAAGGGAAAGGACAAAATCACTAGATGGGATCAAATGATAGCTAAAATGAAGCAACAATTCATTCCTATGGATTATGAGCTTGATCTATTGAAAAAGATGCAAGAATGAAGCAAGCGGGAAAATCTATTCAAGAGTATACCAAAGAGTTCTATTGAGTTCTCATTTGAATTGGCCATGCAGAAGCTGATAAGGAGAAGGTTGTTTATTATCTTAATGGGTTAAGGTCCAACATTTAAGATGAGCTGAGTCTGGTTTGGATGAACAATATTAAGGAGGCATACTAGTTTGCCCTAAGAGTTGAGGATAAACTGAGCAAGAAGTTTGACAATAAGAATAGTGGAAGAGGTCATGGTGGAAAATCTAGTGGACGATCTTATGGAGGCCATAATGATGATCAGAAGAACAAGGATGATGTTGGAAGTAGCAACTAGAACCAAAGGGTAAACAATTCCAATTGTTTCCATGATCAGAACAATAGAGACCAAAGAGGAAGAGGCAGAGGAAAAGGATCTGGAAGAGGAGGCTTTCATGGAAAATGTTTTCACTACAGAGAAGAAGGGCATAGAATATTTAAATATACCTAGTGCGAAGGAAGGATAGATTGAAGAATGGAAGGTCAAGCAAGAGTTGCACATGTTGATGAAGATGTTATATCCTCACAATCTGAAGGTGATGAAAGAGGAGAAGTTCTAGTTAATAGAAGAGTCCTATTGAGTGGTGAGAATGAACCTGATCAAAGAAGGAGTTTGTTTCAAACAAGGTGCAAATGTGAAGATAAGTGTTGTGATGTGATCATTGATGGTGGAAGTACTGACAATTTGGTGTCAGAAATGATGGTCACTAAGTTGAAGCTGAAGAGGTAGAAACGCCCACGTCCATACCATATTGCTTGGGTGCAAGATGACCACAAGGTCATGATCAATTAGCAGTGCTCAATGAAGTTCAAGATTGGAAGCTACCGGGATGAGGTACTATGTGATATCATACCTATGAACATATGTCATATGTTGTTGGGTAGGTTGTGGCAGTTTGACAAGCATGTTGTACATGATGGGCGAGCAAATACCTACACTCTAACGAAGGATGGAGTGAAACATAAGTTGAAGTCATTGAAGGATAAAGAAGAAAAGGTATGTAGTGTTGCCTAAATATGTTTTGTTGATGGAAAAGAGTTTCTTAAAGGTATGAAGCATGAACGTGTGTGTTTTTCTATAATTCCTAAAGATGGTAAGGAAGAAGTAGAAGAGGTACCTGCAGAAGTTGCAGATATGTTGGAAGAGTTTTCTGATATTGTATCAGATAATGTACCTAATGGATTGCCCCCAATGAGGAAGATACGTCACTAGATGGATTTGGTTCCAAGAACTAGTTTTCCAAATAAGGTCACGCACAAAATGGCACCAGTAGAAAGTGAAGAGTTAAATAGGCAAGTTCATGAGTTGTTGCAGGAGGGGTTGATTCGAGAGAGTCTGAGTCCATGTGTTGTACCAGCAGTATTAGCACCAAAGAAGAATGAAGAATGGAGGATGTGCACAGATTCTCGCACTATCAACAAGATCACAATAAAGTAAAGATTTTCATTGCCAAGAATGGATGATATTATGGACTGTTTGAGTGGAGCTAAGTACTTCACAAAGATAGATTTGAAGAGTGGGTACCATTAGATTCGTATCAGAGAAGGTGATGAGTGGAAGACTGCTTGCAAGACAAGGGAAGGATTGTATAAGTGGTTAGTCATGCCTTTTGGGCTAACCAATGCACTGAGCACTTTCATGAGGTACTAAAGGAGTTTCTAGGTAAGTTTGTCATTGTTTACCTAGATGATATTTTTATCTTTAGTAAGACATTGGAGGAGTATTTGATTCATATTCACAAGGTGTTTGATAAGTTGAGGGAAGAAAAGTTGTTGATAAACCTAAAGAAGTGCAATTTTGTAAAGGAGTTGGTGTACCTGGGATTTGAAGTCTCAAGAGAGGTTTGAAAATGGACCCAAAGAAAGTGAAGGCTATCCTTGAATGGCCTACTCCAAGGAGTGTGACAAAGGTAAGATCTTTTCATGGACTAGCTACATTTTACAAAAAGTTCATAAGAAGTTTTAACAGTATTTGTGGACCCTTGACTGAAACAATGAGACGGGATAGGAAAGAGTTTAAGTTGACTGTAAGAGTAGATAAGAGTTTTAATTTGTTGAAATAGAAAGTTACTGAGCAACCTGTTTTAGCACTTCCTAATTTTAATAAGGCATTTCAAGTAGCTTGTGATGCTAGTGGTACTACAATAGGAGTTTTTTTGATCCAAGAAGGTAGACCTATTGCTTATTTTAGTGAGAAGTTAAATGATGCAAAAAAAAAAAAATCTTGTTTATGATCAAGAATTTTATGCTATAGTTCAAGCATTGAAGAAGTGGAGACACTATCTTCTTCCTAAGGAGTTTTTTTTGTATACTGATCATCAAGCTTTGAAATATTTGAATAGTCAAGGAAAATTGAACCAAAGGCACTTAAAATGGGTTAACTTTTTGCAGAGTTATACATTTCTTTTGAAACACAAGAGTGGGAAGTCTAACAAAGTTGTAGATGCTCTTAGTAGAAAACAACTTTTTCTGACAGAAATGCAGATGGAGGTGGTTGGGTTCAAGGAACTCAGTACTTTGTATCCAGATGATCCTAATTTTGGTGAAGCATGGAAGGCTTCTAAAGAACCTTTTTGTTACACTTGAGAGGACAAAGTGGTTGGGTTTCATGATCCAGGATAATATGTTGTTCAAAGGAAGCCAGTTGTGCATTCCCAAAAGTTCAATGAGAGAGAATCTCATCAAGGAGAAGCATAGTGGAGGATTGCTTGGACATTTTGGCAAAGATAAAATGATAGATTTGGTTGCTAAGAATTATTATTGGCCCCAGTTGCAGCAAGATGTGAAGAAGTTTGTATAGAGTTGTAGAGTATGTCAGATGGTGAAAGTAGTGAAGCAAAATATGGGATTGTATTAGCCATTACTTGTACCAAAGAAGCCATGGGAGGATGTCAGAATAGATTTTGTTCTGGGATTATAGAGGACACAACGGGGGTATGATTCTATTTTTTTGGTGGTTGATAGGTTTTCAAAGATGACATATTTTATTCCTTGCAAAAAGACTAGTGATGTTGTTCGCGTGGCAGAATTGTTTTTCAGAGTGGTGAGACTACATGGTCTACCAAAGAGTATAGTTTCAGATCAAGATACCAAATTTTTGGGTATTTATGGCATACATTATGGAAGAAGTTGAAGACAAATTTGAAGTTCAACTCATCACATCATCCACAGACTGATGGATAGACAGAAGCTGTGAATCACAATTTAGGAAACTTGCTGAGATGCTTGGTTGGAGATAAACCAAAAGGATGGGATATGATTTTACCACAGGCAGAATTTGCATATAATAATTCCATCAATAGGAGTACTGGTAAATCACCATTCCAGATTGTATATGGGAATAGTCCCAAAAATGCTTCTGAATTGAGGCAGTTGGATAAAGGAGAGATAAGTAGTGCTAAAGCAAAAAATTTTGCTGAACATTTGAAGAACATCCATGAGGATGTGAGAAAGAAAATTATAAAGATGAATACACCATATAAGGCAAAGGTGAATGTAAAAAGGAGATATAAGGAATTTCAGGTTGGAGATGAAGTCATGGTTCATTTAAGAAAGGAGCGTTTTCTAGTGGGTACATATAATAAGTTGAAGATGAAGAAGTTTGGACCTATAGTACTAGAAAACCGGCTAAATGCATAACATACTATGAACAAATCACAAACGCAATCATCATAAGTTAGCACCCACTAGTCTACCATGAAAGCCAAACTAATAAAGAAAGCAATAGAAACCCCCTCTTTCGTTTGTAGCTCCCATGTCCTTCTTTCTTCTCCAAATGATGTAGCTCCAAAGTTGCCTATAGTGCACACAGAATTGAAGCAAAAGCCTATGATAATGATAATGCTATGAGAATACTTGAAGTTGTGATTTGAATATGAGAGCGAGAGTGCAAAAGATGAGAAAAGCTAAGGACTTGAAAAATGCTCAAGAATTAGGACCTAAGGACCAGAAATGAGAGAAAGAATGCTCATTTTATAATCAACATGGAGGATGAGAGCATTGGATTTGTCACATTGGATATGCGATGTGGAAAGAGATTCCTTTGAGAATCCATGACACATATGACAAAAGATGCCAAATGTAGGATTCTATGATGCATGGAAGTCAAACTTGACTAAATGTGGAAGAGAATCTATGACATGTCATAAGACACCTCAAGCCCACTTAAAGCCAAGAATCCATGACAAATAAGCCAACTATGGACATGCGTAAGGGAATAAGAATATTGGATTATGTCGTATCTTAGCCAAGTGTCAAAGGAGAATCCACAAGGTGTCATATCCAAGTGTCATGATGATGTCAATATTCTATGGAATATTTGAATTAAAAATCCTTTTATTCCACAAAATAGAAATTAGTAAAAAAATGGAATTAATGGATGAAAATTTGACTTAGGAAATTAAGAATTTCCATGGTTTGTGAATGATGAACCAATTAATTAATAAAATTAATTGATTGAGGATGATAATTAGGAAGAATAATTAGTAAGAAGAATAGGATTAAATTATGGGTTATTTAATCCTATAGAGGAAATTAGTAAATGATTGGCCAAAATTGATTAAACAAATGCAACAGTATCCTTTGATGAAATGTGATGATAATGGAAATTGACTAGGATAATGATAGGTAGACCAAATCCATGGTCAAATTGATTGATTGATCAAAATTAATAACATGCCAAGGACACATGACATGAATTGATTGATATGTAATGCTTAACTGACATTGTAAAATGCTACAGGATCGAGATTGATTGATAAGGTTGATCATAAGAACATCGACGGACACTATCAATATTATTAAAATGGTTGATAATGTCATGATCCAACATTAAAATCCTCAACAATGTCAAAGATTGGATGACATGAATGATAGTTTGACCTAGCACTGAGAACCGCAACATTACTAGGGTTAGATTGATAAGATTGATAGGTTTCCAAGGCACTGAAAGCCACAACAATGCCTAGGAATGGACAAATGATGATTGATTTGATATGTTTGATATGTTTCATGACGATTATGACTGATTTTGGGTGATTCCAAGTTGATTTGGGGTGATTTTGAATTGGTATGAAATTGATGTGAAAAATGATACAAATGATGAAATATGATCGATTTTGGCCAAAAGATCAAAGTTAGTAGGATGATAAAATGGGACAAATTAGTATGAATAAGTGATGAAACTGTAGATGTGAACCATGTTTTAGCGTCTACATTTTTCCCCTCTTTGATACAATGTGATTTAGAGCGTTGTGTCAAAGAATAATTAGTGAGAAAGCCAGAACATGCCCCAGTAGGGATGATGTATACGGGTTCCCCCTTGAGAAATTGACTAAGATAATCATATGATAATTCAATTTTTCGACAATGAGAAGACAAAACCATAGCAATTGACAGATCAAAAATCAGAGCTAAAATGTGAAAGTTATGAGGTCTAGAGTGCAAAATAGGGTCAATCGAGAGCCCGAGACTAATTGCATGCATGGGTTACCACTCAAGAAAGACACAAAATTATGAAAATGATAGTTCATTTTTTCCACAATGAAGATACTAATCCAACACAACTGACGGATTGCAAATTTGAGTTAAAACACAAAAGTTATAGACTCCAGAGTGCAACATAGGGGCTCCGGGAGCAGTTATGGGGATCCTAAGTCCCCAAGTGCGCCCAAAACTCATCCAAGTGCATCCTGGATGCACTTGGTAAGCCCAAGTGCATCATGACAGTACCAAGTGTGCCCATGATGCACTTGGTAAGCCCAAGTGGACTTGGAAAGTGCAAAATGTGCCCGAGAAGGCTCCGGGGGCCAAAATCAACCTGACGGGGGTCAATTAGGAGCCCAAGAGTAGTTTCAAGGATGACCACTCAATATGGTGACCAAATAATGAAAATTACAGCTTGTTATGTTCACAAAAAATATATGAGTTCAATGCAACTAACAATTCATAAATCAGAGTTGAAACACAAAAGTTATGGCCTCTGGAGTGCAACATAGGGGTTTTAAGAGTAGTTTTGGGATCCTAGGTCCCCGAGTGTGCCCAAAACTCATCCAAGTGCGTCCTGAACACACTTGGTAAGCCCAAGTGCATCATGATAGTACCAAGTGCAGCCATGGCGCACTTGGGAAGCCCAAGTGGACTCAAAAAGTGCAAAATGTGCCCGAGAAGGCTCCGGGGGCCAAAATCAGCTCGATTGGACTCGGAATGACCCGAAATTGTGCATGCATGCCCAAAATGATGGAAAGATGTCCTAACATGAGTGAAATCATCAAACATGGTCAGATTTGGTCAAATATGGTGAGACAAATGTTATACTAAGCTTGAACTAGGTGGAAAGCCACATAAAGTTGATTAACAATGTAGGATGATGTAGGAATGCATGAATGCAAGATGAAGATGATTTGGTGAATCGGAAGACATGATCATGGTGATGGAGAATGAGATGAATGATAGAAGACTAAGGAGATGAGACGAGGAATCGTTAGTATGATGAGAAGACGTTTTCTTGTAGAAAGTGCACTATATGTCAAATGGAGCTTTATTTTGATATGGCAAATGGAATGCAACACATCATCGCATAAAGGGTCAGAGCGCAAATGCAAGCCTTTTGCATGAACAAGCACGATGCAGACAGAGAATGACCTTGTCCTTCTTGAGGCAAATCTACATGCCCCAGACTCTCAAAGGTACATTGTAATAGATAGAAATAGAAATAGATGACCATGAACCATCCTGGCCACTCTCATAGATCAGTTTATATCATCGAGTGACATAGGAACATGATCAAAGAAAAACAAAGCCAAAAATAAATGACCCACTAAAAAGTGTGAGCCAATAGCTATTATTGTATGTTATTACTTGCTTTTTAGTGTTTGAAGGTGTGTAGGTAGTGTTTGATATGTTGATGATGTGATAGCTCTGTTTGAGGATTTAGTTGAGAGGTCCATAGTGATATGTTGGATTGATTGTTGGTTCACGTTGTTCAGATAGTGTGACTATCTTGAAAGTGTAGTGCTTTGAGTTTCAGTCTACAAAGTGCAAGTGTGTACACAAAAGGGGTGGTTATCCATAGTGAATATTTACAAGGTTTATTGCAAATTTTTTATGGGTTTTGTGATTTTTAGGGTTTTTGGAGATATTTGATTTTTGTGTGTGACTGGTTTCCTTAGGACATTTTATGATTTTTAGGGTTTTACTTTAGGACATTTTCTTATTTTTAGTGATTTTTTTCAGGACATTTTATGATTTTTAGTGCTTTTTTCAGGACATTTTATGATTTTTAGTGATTTTTTTTCAGGATATTTTATGATTTTTAGTCTTTTTTTCAGGACATTTTATGATTTTTTAGGTTTTACTTCAGGACATTATATGATTTTAGTGATTTTTTTAGGACATTTTTCGAATGTTTAGAATTTTTTTCAGGATCGTAAAAGCATATACAAGTGTTAGCTCCAATTCATTATGTGATAGGTCCAATGAATAAAAAGTTCTTAGGGATATGCCCCCAGTTCAAGTTCAAACGTGTGCACCATGTAGGTAATATGCCACCAAAGAAGATGCAAACTATGTACAAAGGCCAATGATAGAGTGTGTATAGACTGGTAACGCTTGGTAAGATAACAAAGGATAATAACCAGTTCATGAGCCATGATAAGGGACCAGGGATTTCTTGCAATATGAAGGATATGATCAATGAATGATAGAGGGGGAAAAACCAAATGGAATCCTGATAGATGGAAGAGCAATAACTAATTACACATGGCGCCTATTTGCCAGGTTTTCACCATGGTACTTGCCCAAAGCGCCTGTTTGCCAGGTTTTCACTTGTGGATGGAGTTTTTCTCTTGACTCAAATTTTCGTGCCAAGACACCTGTTTGCCAGGTTTTCATCAAGGCATCCATTTTTCATGACTTTTTTTCAATTTTTTTCTTTTCTTTTTTCAGGAGATTTTGCTATTTTTAAAATATTTTTTCAGGACTTTTAGATGGAATCAAGAATGTTGCTGAAATCTGTTGTTGGTGCTGCTAGCTAATAATATTTGGATCCATGACTGACCATAATTACGTAGGATTTGTGTCGAGTCTGTAGCTAAAATCAAACCACTGGAAAGACCTCGAGATATACTATCGTGTACCATATGTAAGACAATGTTTGCCTCTTACGAATCAAGGCATCTGAGGATAAATGGGTCAATAGATATGTCATGTGGGATGTCACTAATGATGACATATGCAAAGGCTTGTTGGATAAAGATTTGATCTTGGGTGTTGGGAAAATTAGGTACCTAGATTTGGGGATAAACAACTAGATATAAGGGAGGGTTGGGAGGGTTGAGACTAATGACCTTCCACATGAATGTTGATTGAGAGAGCTTCGAAAGACTTTGTGGCATGTTGAATGCTAGAACACTAATATTCATGGCATCATATTTTTCATCTTGTATCCTTGGGAGCTTCTTAGCTTTTAATTTATTTACGGTCTAATGGCACCTTTCCATTTTCACCAAGAGACCTATGCTTGTTATTTTTTTCTCTCTTTGCTTTTTAACTAGAAGGTGGAGTTGGCTCCCCAAAGTATGCCAATGTGTTCTCTTTAGAATAAATTGCTTCTTTATGATTGTCAATCATAATGCCTTCATAGATTAAAAAGTCTATTATAAGAGTGTCCTCATTGTCGAATCAATCAAAAATTCACGGTCCACGTTGGTCCTAATCCAATAGTTTAGGATAGCTTGAGGGGATGTCATCATTAGTGCTAAATGGGCTTTGGCGAAAGGCATGGATATGTGCATTAGATTATGTTGTATCATTGGGGTTATGCTTAGAAGCTAGAGGATTGTTGGTTTCAGCTGGGATATCCTTAGATGCCTTTTCATCGTTCAAAACATCCATAGTCTCACATGTAGGTACCGTAGTACTAGGAGGACCTATTTTTAATGGGTTAAATCGAAGCCCCAAACTAGGAGGTCATCCTTTTGTAGTAATAGGTTCAATGATTCCTTGTTTCTAAGATCCAAGACCACTATAGCCATCATAGCCTTGTTTCTGCATGATAGTAAACCCAAGTATGTACTGGCTAGGAGATATCAAAGCAAATTCTTGGTCTACTTTTTCTTTCTCAATACATACAGATGTATCCTCATTGATAGAAGTGGCATTTTGTGTACCGATCTTGGAGTGTTGGTCTTGCAATAGTTTTGATTTACCATAAGATAGGAGAGAAAGTGGCGACTCCCTAATGTGAGAGACTTGAGACATAAAGTACTCTCCGCACCCTTTGTCTTCAATCTTCATCTTTTCCTTGGCCATACTAAGGAGTATATCAGCATCCACATACTTAGAGGAATCTATGGGTTGTGCTTCATTGTTTTTTGGGATTTGGTATGTAGTAGCATCTCTTAGATTAGCACAAATTGCCAGGGATGGTAACCTCCACATTGTCATAGGAAAACTTTAGACATTGATGATATGTAGAAGCGACTGCTTTCATAGCATGAATCCAAGGGCATCCCAATATCATGTTGCAATTCATTTCGATATCTAGGACATGGAACAATGTGTCTTCAGTAGTTGGGCCAACTCTGATAGGTAATGTGATGACGCCCTTGGAGAAGCGTTTACCATCATCATAAGCTTTTATTGTGATTCTTCAAGAGGGATCCACATCATCTTCAAAATAACCCAAACCTTTGACAACCTTAAGAATACAGATGTTCAATCCTGCTCCTCCATCTATTAAGACACATTTGAGTTTGGCATTATGGATGAAGACTTCGAGATGAAGGGGATCATTGTGGTTAGGTTTGTCTTTAGGAATATCCTGAGGGGAAAAAGTGATATGTTGTGACGCAGATTGGTTCCCAACCATGGCTTGGAATTGGGTAACATCAATGTTATCTGGGACTACTGACTCTTTAAGGGCTTGATCCAAGATCTTCTAATGTTGGGGAGATGCACACAGTAGGTCCAAAATAGATATTTGCATAGGGATCTTGTCAAGTTGTTCAACAAGGCTACAATTAGATGAAGTAGGAGCAGCAGGTCTACTAGGGGGTATAGGTCTAGTAGAAGCAATAGGTCTAGATGGGGCTTTAGGTAGGGTGATCTTGGTACAACGTGTAGTGATAGCACAACAAGGGTCTTCAACCTTCAATGTGAATGTGGATATGTGGGAATCAGACTCATTAAAGCAATTGATGGTGTAGTCATATCCGGTGTGTGTGTAATTCACATTACCTTGTGAGTTTGAGTTTGAACTTGAGGGTTTCTCTTTGTCATGATTACCCAAAGGATCTTTGAATATAGTGTGATCAGAGTTAGATTCTAATAGTGATGGATCAACTGTGATTACACTGTCATCAATAAGGTCTTGTATTGCATGTTTCAATTGGAAATATGATGAAGTCTTATGTCCTTTGGTGCAATGGTAATCACAGTACTTTTTTTCATCCCACCAATCTACTTTAGTTAATGGTTCATCTTTGATTGGGGGTAGCTACAGGAAGTTATTACTCAGTAACTTTTGTAATGCAGTTTCAAGAGGTATCCCCAATGGTGTGAATTTCTTGTCTTTGGTTCTAGGATGTCTTCGAGGTATGTCTTGCGTGGAAGTCTCAGTCTTCTGCTGTTGAGGTGTTGTTTGATTGGGAGTTTGTGAATTTGTAGGGTTTGCGCCTTTCAAAGTCAGTTGAGGTTGTGTTGTGCTAATCGTGTGGGCATCCACAATGCCATCATTAGTCACATTCTTATTTTTGGAGAAAAATTTTGGCTTTTCATTAGAGGAATTGGTGTTTGTGTTTTCCTTATTTATCTTGAGGATTCCCTTATGAATAAGAGCACCTTCAATACTAGCCCCCTTTTTCATCAGTTTAGAAATAGCGCTTGGGCTCTTCATTTTGAGTTCATACATTAAGTCCAAGACTAAGTTTTCAATGCACAAGTTTACTTGTTGTTCTTCAGGAATGTCTAGTGAGCATTGATTGACTAAGCTTCTCCAATGTAGTAAGAATGTGATAAATGGTTCTCATGTCTTCTATTTAGTTGAGCAAAAATTAGAAAGGGTCACTTCATTCATAAAGTTAAAGGCAAAGTGTGAGATGAACTTGTCTATGAGTTTCAATGAGGGTTTGATATTACCAAGAAGTTTGGAGTACCATTCAAGTGCGGGCCCACCTAGAGAATGAGGGAACAATCTCATGAGGTAAGTGGGCTCATCACTAAGTTCAGTACATGAGGCACAAAATTCTTAGATGTGATCAATAGGGTTGCCTTTTCCTTAGTATTTTTCAAACCTTGGAGCCTCAAAGTGTTTTGGGAATGGAAGCATATATAGACTTTTATCGAATGGATTAGGACGCAAGTCCCTTTCTGTATATAGAGCTTGTTTCTTTTGGACTCCCAATGCCTCAACTTATTTGGAAAGTTGTTTGAATTGTTGAAACAACTCTTCATTGCAATTTTACCCAATAGTCTTTCCTTCAAGTCCTTTATGCCTATGAGTAGACCGTTTGATGTGGCCAGAACTATCGGCTCTAACATTTTTGTATTTGATGAGTCTAGTGAAGTGTCACTAGGTGGTGGAGGTATGTTGGTACCTCGAAGACAGAAGGGTCCCTATTGTTGGGGTACTTGTTGTGGTATTTGATGTGGCACTTGTTGCGGGATTGACTGCGATTGTTGTACCATGTGTTGTTGTTGTGCCATGTGTTGTGGTTGTTGTTGAGATACCTCTATTGGTTGTATGTGAGACCATGTATGTGCTTGTTGTTGTAGAGGTATTTGTTAGGGTTGTTGTGGAACATGTTGTTGTTGCAATAAATGTTGCTAGTATGCAATTTATTTCTCAAGTCGTCTTTGATATTCCAACAGTTGCTTGAGTTGCTCTTGTTGTTTAGCAAACAAGGCTTCTTGTTGTTGATACATTGCATGGAAGTCAAGTGGGTTTATGTTGGACCACGTATTAGGGATGTTGGATGTTTGCACAACTTGAGGTTGTTGTTGTTGTGGTTGATGTTGTTGTTGATACGTTGGATGTGTGTTGGAAACATTAGGTCCTTGGACTATCGCAGGTTGATGTTGTTGGGGTAGTTGGTTATGTCCTTGAGAAGTGATCGTCATGTTGGTATTGTTGCTTTGGGTCCCTTGTGTGTTAGAGGTTCCTCCTTGTGACATCATATTGACTTGACTATGAGATGTGTTCCTATTCGGAATGGGTGTAATTTCAATAAGACTTTTCCTTTGTGCATCAATAGGGATTGTTGTAGTTGATGTTGCACATAGTGTACTCGTGGGAGGCTCCATAAAATTTTATGTCATACCACTTGGTAGGGTTAGGAGCAAAGGTGCACTTTGTTGATTTTCCTCCAAAGAAGGTATGTCTGGAATCCCTAGAGAACATGTCCCTTTAGGTGCATCTTTTTGTTGCATCATGTGACTAAAATCAATTCTTAATATCCTTTTGGGGTGTTTAGGAATTGGAGGTATTTCATCGAACAATGGGTTAACATTGATGTGTTCAAATGTACTTTGGAGGATTTCGATAGTTGATTCTTGATGGGACCTTATAGGTGCCATTATTGTGTTTGAAAACTCCAAAGGTTGTTTTCCCTTATCTAAGTCCAACTTGATCATGAGTTGCATGTTTTCAATGGTTGTGTTGGTTTGATGTTTGGACTTAGGTCCTTCCACGTTTGGGTTGAATTTGACAATTTCTTAGGCTACCAAAAGTTTAAAGTTCTTGCAAAAAAAATTGTCTTGACATGCCTTAGCCATTTCTTCATCAGTGATGCCATAGTCAGTGTTAGAGTCATCACTTAGGTGTACAGTACCTTGATGTATGTTTGATGTGTTATAGTTCAAGGTACTTGTGTTAGGTTGGTTGAATTCAAAGGAGTGTGATTGTTCATCTTCAGGTGTGGTTGGCACACTTCCTCGTCCTGGTGTTATCGGCACGAATATAGGTTCAAATTCAGGACTCCATTGAACCATCCCATGTGTGGGAGAAGTGTTTGGAGGAAATCTCATGGTAGTTGCATTGTTCAAGGTTTGTTGTGTCATAGCTTGATTATGGTGCTCTTGTAGATACATGTTCAAGGGCTCTGCTAGTAATGGTTGTGATGCCCCGATTTAGTCTTTGTCAAATGTTTGTTGGGTTTTCTTGCTCTTCTTCTATCTCGGACGAGGTTTTTTTGCTCTTCTTATCCGTCAACACTAGGAGAAACTCTAAGACTCATACTTTGTCTAAATTTCTAACTAAATTTAAAGGTTTCAAGGGTTCAAAATGATGTTTTGGGGACTTGAAATCTGGTGATGCTGAGTAGATATGTAATATGGACAATGCCTATGATGCAAAATGGGATTTTGGGTGCAAGATACGATTTTGGGTCAAGTGCAAAATGGGGAGGTATAGAGGCTCCTAGATGTAGTTTTAGGGTCCTAAAGTGCAGTTTGGAGGCCCAAAATAGTCATGCAAGTGCCCAAGTGCACCCTAACAGTGCCAAGTGTGCTCCAACAGTGCATACTATGTCAATGATGCAGTTGGTAAGTTTTGGACGTAGTTCCTAGTTTCTAGGTGCAGTTGGTAAGCTAGGAAGAATGTTTGTTGATTCTAAAGGGTATGGTTACCAAAGTGATATTCCATGAAGCTAAGATGTTGGGGTTGATGTTAGGATGGGTTGGGAGATGCAAAACAAAGTTTATGACCTAAGGAATGATGTCTTAAGTGAAGGTAATGAAGACTAGGAGGTGCAGAATGCAAATCTGGGGTTGCTAATGCAATGGGAGCTATCCAGGTACCTAAAGATACAGTTGAAGCCCCAAAATGTTATCTGGAATCCCAAACTAGGTTTGAGGACCACCATGTGTGCTCAAATAGTGTAGACTATGTCAATGATGTAGTTGGTAATTTTTGGACGCAATTGGTAATTTCAGGACGCAATTGGTAAACTGGCCTGAAACTAAGGCAATTTTGGGAGGTATGATTTCCAGATTGATGTCACAAAGAGCTAAACAGTAGGGGACAACACTAAGAATAGAATGGAGGTTCAAAATGATGCTTAGGATGCCTGAAATGATGGTTAAAGTGGTCAAGATGAGGATTGGGTATGCAAAGATGCCAGATGGGAGATGCAAAGTGCTGATCTTGAGATGGGAATGCAAAAACTAAAGGAGGTAAACTAAATCCAAATGGATGCAATATGAAAGGTAATGGATACTAAATGAGGATTAAAAGGTGCAATATGAAGTCTATATGATGCAAGTATGAGGCCTAGACTAGGGTGAATGCAAGTGGAGTCTATGCAAGGATGAGATCTATGTTTTGCCTAGCACGTTTAGGAGCACAAGTCGCCATGTTTTCCAAGGTTTGAATGTGTTGAACCAAAGTTTTCAAAGTTTGACAAAGGTTGTAAAGTTTTGACAATGTGTAATATTTGGAGAAGGTTCAAGGTGTAAATTTGAATGTTGGGCTATTATCTTGATTATGTTTTACACACACGCAAGACACATTAAGACATGAATAGCTATTGTCAAAAGTGAACAAAAACACCACAACCTAGGATTTTAGGATTGTATCCATTGAATTCCTACTTGAACCAAAGTTCAACAATGCTTATCCAGAGAAGACAACCTAGGATCTTGGCACCACAGGCTCCCCCTTACAGCGCACTCACTTCTCGAGCCTACCAAGATCCACTTCCCAAGGGGCACAACTTCCCAAGGGACTGTTGCCTCTACTAAGGACTGTGAGAATGTAGGATGTCTTCACGAGCATGGGTGACCCCTTGAGCCAGTGGATAGAAAGGATTTTGGCCTCTAAAACACAATTTTTAGTAAGGGCATTTCGTTTGGCAAGTGAATGATAAAATTTCGTTGAAGGTCTCCCAGCCCCGAGAATTGGGGTTTAACGCACCACAAGGGTACTGGAGGAGAGCTATCACGCAGCAATACCGTCGACACGGCTTTCACCGTAATCAAATTTTATATAGCATCTGGAATGTTGACCTAGCGTTTGGCCTTTTACCGCTCTAAGGTTGTCCCCTGGCATACCTAATGTCGAGTATCTTGGTCCAAGGCAGGCCTCCTATAGAAGTTACACAGATTTCTCTTACACCCAAGATCCACGAATGGCAAGGGGAGAGGATACGTCCAATGTAACTCCTAGGGATTTAAACACTATAGACATGCTAGGAAGAAGAGAAAAAGTTCATTTTAAGCACCAAACAAAGTGTTATCTAATATAGGAAATCCACACACATGGTTTTGACAAACACACAATGTCTTTGACAACGTCCTGCAAAGCAAGCATTAGTAGTCTGTTATGATCATGTCTTCATCCCACAACTACCACATGCTGCAAGCAGACCATTAGTAACACAAAATCCTCTAATCTATGTTCTAGAAGAAAATGGAAACCTTACATGCAGATTTTGATTGATGTGTGCATTTTATGTGAACCAGGTGTGCTCTGACATAGCAAATTACACCCCAGAAGGCCAAAATGGCTAAGAACACCCTCAAGTGTGCCTAGACAGTGTAGACTGCATCAATGACATAGTTGGGGCCCAGTTGGGTGTAGTTGGTAGTTTTAGGACACAGTTGGGAGGTCAGGTGCAAACTGTGCGGAAATGGTGTTTGAATAAGACCTAGAAACTACAAATTTTGAAACCTATACTCCCATGTGTGCCCAAATAGTGTAGACTATGTCAATGATGCAGTTGGTAAGGTTTGGACGCAGTTGGTAAGTCAAAAATAGTAGAAAGAGGTTTTGGTGGCTCCTAGACTCCTAAAACTGCTCCTAGGGGTCCCAAGTGCACCCTGACAAAGCATAGTGCACCTTAGGACAATAAGCTAACAAAATGCATGAATAAGAGCATACAAGTGCGTTATTGGACCCCCTAATTAATCTAGGTGTGATATGGAAGTGTAGATAGCCTTTATTCCCTTCCAAGTGAGCTCCTTCCTTGCACCTACAAGCACAAAACAAGAAAATCCAAGTTAGATAAGCATGTTCACGTCGGGTTCACCAATTGTAGGACCAAAAAAGGGGCTAAATGCATAACGTACTATAAGAAAATCACAAACTCAATCAACATACGTTAGAACCCACTAGTCTACCATGAAAGCCAAACTAATAAAGAAAGCAATAGAAACCCCCTCTTTCGTTTGTAGCTCCCATGTCTTTCTTTCTTCTCCAAATGATGTAGCTCCAAAGTTGCCTATAGTGCACATAGAATTGAAGAAAAAGCCTATGATAATGATAATTCTATGAGAATACTTGAAGTTGTGATTTGAATATGAGAGCAAGAGTGCAAAAGATGAGAAAAGCTAAGGACTTGAAAAATGCTCAAGAATTAGGACCTAAGGACCGGAAATGAGAGAAAGAATGTTCATTTTATAATCAACACGGAGGATGAGAGCATTGGATTTGTCACCTTGGATATGTGATGTGGCAAGAGATTCCTTTGAGAATCCATGACGCATATGACAAAAGATGCCAAATCTAGGATTCTATGACATATGGAAGTCAAACTTGACTAAATGTGGAAGAGAATCTACAACGCGTCATAAGACACCTCAAGCCCACTTAAATCCAAGAATCCATGACGAATAAGCCAAATATGGACATGCGTAAGGGAATAAGAATATTGGATTATGTCATATCTTAGCCAAGTGTCAAAAGAGAATCCACAAGGTGTCATATCCAAGTGTCATGATGATGTCAATATTCTATAAAATATTTGAATTAAAAATCCTTTTATTCCACAAAATAGAAATTAGTAAAAAAATGGAATTAATGGATGAAAATGTGACTTAGGAAATTAAGAATTTCCATGGTTTGCGAATGATGAACCAATTAATTAATTGAGGATGATAATTAGGAAGAATAATTAGTAAGAAAAATAGGATTAAATTATGGGTTATTTAATCCTATAGAGGAAATTAGTAAATGATTGCCCAAAATTGATTAAATAAATGTGATAGCATCCTTTGATGAAATGTGATCATAATGGAAATTGACTAGGATAATGATAGGTAGACCAAAGCCATGGTCAAATTGATTGATTGATCGAAATTGATAACATGCCAAGGACACATGACATGAATTGATTGATATGTAATGCTTAACCGACATTGTAAAATGCTACAGGATCGAGATTGATTGATAAGGTTGATCATAATAACATTGACGAACACTGTCAATATTATTAGAATGGTTGATAATTCCATGATTCGACATTGAAAGCCTCAACAATGTCAAATATTGGATGACATGAATGATAGTTTGACCTAGCACTAAGAGCCACAAGATTACTAGGGTTAGATTGATAAGATTGATAGGTTTCCAAGGCACTAAAAGCCACAACAATGCCTAGGAATTGACAAATGATGATTGATTTGAAATGTTTGATATGTTTCATGATGATTATGATTGATTTGGGGTGATTCTGAGTTGATTTGGGGTGATTTTGAATTGGTATGAAATTGATGTGAAAAATTATACAAATGATGAAATATGATCGATTTTTGCCAAAAGATCAAAGTTAGTAGAATGAGAAAATGGGACAAATTAGTATGAAGAAGTGATGAAATCGTAGATGTGAACCATTTTTGAGCGTCTATAAGACCATGCAAGATAGTGAAGAGGCATGATTCTAGAAATGTGTATGAAGTGGAATTGCCTATTGAATTAAATATATCACCAGCATTTAATATTTTAGATTTGACAGAGTATTATGAAGGAGGTGATGGAGATGAAATTGCAGAAGCATAGTGGAGCATCCCAGTAACTAGTTCAGCTATAAAGGAGATTGAGGAGATACTAGACAGTCATGTTGGAAAAAGTACTAGAAATAGAACTTATAAGGAATATCTAGTCAAATGGAAAGGGAGACCAGTTGAGGATTCATCATGGCTACCAAAGGAGGAGGTTAACCATCTTGGTTTTCCTCCAAACACCTAAGATGTGATAGGGTCACTTCTCAAATTACCCTGGGTGTCTGATGTAGGTGCATCCTGGGTGATGAGCAATCTTGCATCGCCCAAAAATATTTTATTTTTAGTCTTTTCTATTTTAATAAGGACTAGTAGACAAGGTGGTTACTATTTATGGGAACTTGATATTTTTAGCAAGTTTTTCATACGAGCTCATAATGTTCTCATTTTCTATAGGAAGGTTCATTTTAGAGATATAAGCCTACCATAAAAATCTCATTGCTCCAACTTAAGTATTAGAGAAGTTATTGCGGATTTTTGGTGGAAAATTTTGTAGAAAAATCTTCAGGCTCACTATTGGAGGCCTTAGAGTGCTCGGATGAGATTCGAAAACTTGACAGAAGGGCACTTGCGCAATTTCTGAGCCTGTAGATCAGGACCTGGCGTTTTCGAAAAGTGGTTATAATAGCTAATCAAAGCAATGGTTCGTGAGTTATGGCCTTTGGAAGTTGGGCTACTGAAAATTCTAAAATAATTTGTCAAAAATGTATTTGGCTAACTTTATGTGTATTGTTAGGGTCTGTCAGCCCTAGGTATTAAGTTTGAGCATCTAAAACCTTCTCGGGTTGCATAAAATTGCCTATTTAAGAAAGGCCCGAACATTGTCTAGGATAGCTCTAGGTGATAGTTCGCAGCACTATCTTGCAAATTATTGTAATGAAGGCACCCATTTGAGTTAGCATATTGTAATTAAGAATTTTGTAATTTTTCATTTGCGGCAATAATAAGAACTCCATATTTTGTTTCTTGCATTTGTTGTTGTTTCTTTGTTTTTGTTTATGAGTTTATGGTATTAAGGGGAGTCCCCTGCATTGTACTCGACTTCTATAACTTATTTTCTTAGCACTTAGTAACTTGTTGATATGCTCGATCTCTACTATATTGATCAACTCATTCATGTGCTTGGTTGCTACTGAATAATCGACAATCATTATCTTGCTCAGTATAAGCATTGTATGCTCAACCTTTACTAGACAACTTGGTCATAATGATGACCTTGTAATCTTGTCTAGTAAATGACTAAGTGTTTGGACACTAATCGACAATATAGGATTAGAGATCAACAATCTCCCCCTCTGACATTAGTGGAAAAAACACTTTGTCATGAATAAAATAATCATTTATGTAAAAAACTGAGTACTCCCTATGAGACCATAATATGATCCTGATGTTTGATCTTTGATCTACACATTGTTTCACCTTGATTGATTCTTCTATATCCCCTTTTATTCTTTCAGATTCCCTTTTTTATTTCATATCCCCCTTGTATTTGTCACTGATGGAACTTGGGGCTGTACGGGCTAATTGATACTTATCAAACAATTGTTGATGACTTGCCATAATACTGGCATAGCCTTTATTCCATTGTTCATGTATATGTTCCAAAATTTGAAATTGAACCTATAGCTCAGTAGCTAGATCAATGAATCCTGCAGTGTGTGAAAATTGTGTTTCCTTCTTCAAAATGTCTTTAGCAACAGAGACCACCTTCTAAATAATCTCTATATGTGGTACTAACTAAAGTTGAATCAACATCAACTTGTGTTTGATCTCTCTATCACTAGCCGTGAGCTCGGTTAACCTTGTTTGATTGAATGTCAGTTCATTATAAGAGGATGAGCTTGACCTTGTGTTCTTGCCTGATGTAAAAACATTCGCTCTTATGTCTACATGTAATAACTCTAATAAGCATGTAGTATCTATTGTAAAGAAATCTATATCACACAAATTCAAATATAATGAATTGGTGGTCTTTAAAATTGTTTACGACTTGGTGATTGATGTAGAAAGCTCAACTTGTCTATGTGCAAGTTCTTGTGAGAGTTTTTGTAGGACTTTATGCTCTATTCTTCCCTCAGACCATTATAATAATTTATCATTGGTGTCTATGTCTTTCGTCTAAATTTTATCAACTAAATGTATTACTTGATCCAAAATTGTATGTTGATTGTTTGGATCTGTGATCCCAAATGTATTTGTACGAATATCTTTGGCAATATGAAGTACCTATCTTCTCTTTTTCTCTCTTCTTAGATGTTCTTATTTTTCCTTACAACTCAACAAGGTTTGTATCTCTTGCATCTTCTCTAGTGTAAGATTATTCAAATCATACATAGGTAATGTAATTACTTCATCAAGGCTCACTGACTCATCACCTTCCTCACTTGAATGAGTCATATCCTAGGATCATGAGGGTGTATCACTGTGTAGTGATAATTGCAATTGTTTCCCCTTTTCACTCGATCTTGACTTTGGCTATTGCTCTTATGTAGAAATCACCTATTGCTCTTATGTAGAAATCACCTATTGCATAGGTGTCACATGTGTAGGTTTTGAAGCCTTTGCACTCAACAATTGAATAAGAGCTTGATTAGCCTCTTGCTCTTTTTGTTTAACTTCATCCTCTACCAATTTAGTGCATGAGCCTTTCTCAAAATTTGCCTCCTTTTTCAAAATTGACATACAATTTAATGGTGTGTATATATAATTAAAGCCTTACCAAGTTGCTAGACACTTGTATCCTTTGAAACTGATGTGACATAAACATCGCCAATCTTCTTATTTTCAAGCTTTGGATATTCAACAATCTTTATCAGAATTGGGTTGGTACATAGTTTACTTGAATAATTTATTATGCCTTAAATTTCCTCTTCAATTAGTATTTGTATTAGGTGGAGGGGTGTCAGTTTCATCTTCGATTGTAGCAATCTCTTTTTGTTCACATCTACTAGCAAGTTGTTGGATCTCCTCAGTCAACTTGGTCATTTCTTGTTTGTATTCATCTTCAAAATCTACGACATCTCGACCTTCCTTCACTTCTATAGATTGAGTAAGCAATCCAAATTCTTCTTTCCATATCCAAATACTGTCTTTCTCAACTTCATGAGCTTTATTTCAAAAATTTATATGCCCTTTCCCTTGGCATTAACTTATTGACAAAATCTTTAAGGACTATAGACATATAATCTTCCCTAAATCTAGCATAGCTTGTGCCAATGTTGTCTCTATGATTTGCTTCTTAGTCGACAATGCCCATTTTCACTTGGCATTCAATCTTTTGTACAATCCCACTAGAAATCCAATTCCCAATTCTAGGGGTGTATGCCTAAACTTGATCATCATGTCAAGCATTGTGTCATCAAGCTTAACTTGATCATCATTGTTCAAAGAATCATATTGAATGTCTTTGAATCCCAAAATAATTTTAGATTCTACCAATTTTGCACATACATAATCCATAGTTATTGGAGGGAGTCTCTTTACTGTTTGTAATTTGCTAGTTTCATTAGACTCTATCTTTTCATCATCTTCCTCCTCCTCTTGTGCAATGATTAGTTTTCTTTTCGAATTTGCTTGGACTTTAGCCAATTTCCTCTTCTTGGATGGACTTCCCATTAATAGCTCAACAGGGGGTTATGCAATCCTTTATCTAGTGACGATCACCTTGCTCTTTGGCCTCTGAGGTGTCACCATTTCTTGCATGTCCTTCTTTAGGTCAACCTATACATTAGGTTCTATCACAACAACCTTTTTCTACTTGGTAGCTCTTGGCTTCACAACTGCAAGTTCTTTTGCTTTGCCTTCCTCAGCTCTATGGGTTGTCTTGATCTTTCTCCTTGTTCCTTGATTCTAGCCTTGGTAACCTTTCTCCTTCTTCGCTTCCCTACTTTAGGTGTGCTAGATTCAAAAGTTAGCTCGATAATTACCATCTCATATGTGCCAAATTGCTCAGCACTAACATCTATGTGCTCTGCCAAAAGTGCAATAGCTACTGCAGTTACCTCATCTACATTTACTTCATAAGGCATTGGCATTAGCTATGCTACCCTTGATAAATCTGGTTGTGCATACACAAAATCTATGCCCATAAGGAAACATACTTCATCATAATATTTGTCCATAACTAACTTTGGAATTCTTGTTCTATTCTTCATTTTAATCTTGAATTCTTCAAAGTAGTTGTCCATTATTGCTTCAAAATTCTCTCCCAATCTACTTATAATATCACTTAGCTACTCCATAACATTTATATTTCTATCCCATGTAACTGTTCCAATGGTAGGAAAATAAATTTGTACATAGAAAATAATGCAAACTAATAAGGATCCAAACTTACAAGAGGTGTTCTTTGTGTTTCTCACTGCCTCTACATTCTCTATAAGTTGGTGAAGTTGCAACTCGACAAGATCATATGAATGATCCTTCTTCACAATTTTGTATCCCAAATCTACTGCTACATAAGGTACATTGTTCAATTTGCTAGATTGATAGAACTTGTGTGCAATCACACAAACAATAAATTCAATTAATAGGCCCTCAATTCCATCAATTGGCATTCCAAGACCATTCCACTTTGCCTTGGCTAGGTTTTCAATTTCATTCTTCATTCTGCTCCTTATGCTCTTCAATCGATCCAATGTAGGGTACCTAGTTGCCTTGTGAATGATTGCCTTGTTGTTTTTGATTGGCCCACCTTCTAACAATATTTTCAAATCATGAATGAAATTGAGCACACATTAATCCATTCAAATTAAAAAACTTTAAAAAATCCTAGGGCACAGGTAAGCCCTTTCTCGACAATAATATTATATTTGTCCTTCAGGGTTCCATCAACACACAACTTCTCATAAGCTTCTCTTATCTCAAAATCTATGATTTCTCCAGCTTTGCATTGATAACACAATCTTAAATTTTGGACAGTCAAGACTATGGTCGGAATTGATGATAAAGCTCTGATATCATCAACAATGTTTTTAATATTAACATAATTTTTGAAGTTGGGTGGAGGACTTTGATCATTCCTAATGATTTGTGCACTACTATCTTTCATCATTTCACTTCTATATGCCATTTCAAATTAGGGTTTTAAATAAAAATTTCACAAATATCTTCACTGAATATTTAACTCGGCACTGAGAATGATACTTTGTTTCACAAATTCACTATAAAATTGTTATGATGATATTACTCTGGTTGTTGAAATCAATTCAATCACCTTGAAATCTTCTCATAAGTTCTTTGATTTCTTGGTGAATTCAAATGAAGATCACTGAATTTGATAAATACCTTCAATTTTTTCATTTTAGGTCTGCAATTAATGTCTTCATACTTGGTGTATGATAGCTAGCTCAGTCTCCACTTCAGCTTAGTCAAGGTTACTTACTCAACCATAACCAATTCATTCGGTCAGTGTGTTATCTTTCTTGATTACTTAGTCTATACTGCAAAGCTTGGTCAATATAGATTGCACCACTGATTCTTGGTACTTGATGATTTTTTTTCTTCTAACAATTCTTAATGCATCTTTACTTATGTAGATATGAACCTTTATCACTATTATGCTAGGAACTAATGTAAAATATAACATTGATTATACAATTCCTATATACCTCTTTCTTTAGTGAGATGTGGTGTGATCACTTGATCCATCAAATTGGGTGATCACAGTTTCCCCTGCTCTATTGATTCCAACTCTTACTATCTTTGTTCATGATTTATTTCTTTCGAGTTTATCACTTCCATTACTTGGTGTTGGTGTTCTGGTTTTGCAATTTCTACTAATATGTTCAACTTTGATACAACTAAAACATACTATCTCTCCATTTAACCATTTCTTGTAATTTCCTCTAAAATGTGTTTTGATGCAATTCTCTGGAATGTGTCCATAATGACAATTGTACCATGTATTGTAACCCCAATTGTAGGAATTTCCTTTCCTTGCCATATGAGTTTGTTTTTCAAGTAACCAATTTGACTTTTTCTTGAGTCTGCACTCATGATCTCTATGTCCATACTTTTGACAATTGTAGGAATGACCTTGCAATTTAGATATCATTCTAGTTGAGTCATTGTTCTTTGATCTACATTCATGCACTTGATGTCCTTCCTTTTTGCAATTAAAATAATTACCACTTGGTTTAGGTTTAGGAATTTGCTCACCATTTCTGCTCCTACAAATATTGGTTGTATGACCAAATTTCCCATAGTAGTAACATGTAGGTTTGCCTTTGATTTTGCATTACTTTGTTCTCCACTTTTGGATGATTCTCCTTCTTCACTAGGTGAAGATTACTTGTTGTATCTAAGTCTAGAGGTGTTTTTTGTTCTAGATGACTTTATCATGTCTTCAAAGTGCTTGATTGCTTTATTTGGTTTGTTCAATCTCTCCATGAGTTCCTTTTCATGCCTTAATTCACTTTTCAATTGCTCATTCAGTAGTCTTAGATTTGTGATCTCCAAATCTTTTCTACTTGCTTCCTGATTTGCAATTACTGATTCATTTATCGTGTCCACTTTATTATTTGTAAGCTTTTGTACTTCAAATGATCTTTCTTCAAGTCTACTAACCATTTGTATTTTTACTTCTTTGGCAACGAGCTTGTCTTCCATTGCTTTCATCTTTTGCTCAATTGCTTCACATAGTGTAACTGATTGAATTTCTTGTTATGTCTTGAGATCCTTTGCTTATTATACTAGGGCACTATTTTTCTCTAGAAATTATGTCAATGATTCCTCATTGTTACCAGTCTTTCCATTGTCCAATAGTCCTTTTTATCAACTTCTTTCTATTGAGTGTCATTTAGCTGAATAGCTATTTCTTTTCTTCTTTTTAGAGTTTTTCTTAACTCCTCTTTTGCTGCATCTAATTGTTACAATATGATATGGATTTCAATCATATGATTCTCAATGATTTTTCCCATCTTGTACACTTTCATCTCCATGATCTTATCCTCTCAAGCTGTTAGGCTTCCTAACAAGAGGACTGGGCTCTTATACCAATTGTTGGAATAAGTATATGGGAAACAAGATGTTGGGGGGGGGGGGGGGGTGTTAGAGTCCAGATCTTAAACTTCTATCTCCAAAACCAATAACATAGACTCACATCTAATTAATCTCATAGATCTACTATTAAAACTAAAATGTTGAAACATAAATGAAATACATCACATCCATAAATAGTTCAACACACAACACAATGATTTGATTACCCAAAAACACTTCAAGATGAAGGTAAAACTGGGGTGGGGATTAAACCCACAAATCTTCACTGTTGTAACAATAAAGTTAACATGTTAGGGTTACAATGTTTGATCATAAAATATGATCTACTCTATGAGGGGTCTTCTCTATTAAAATCTGAAGAGACTATTAGGTCTCACCTTGTTAAAGGATTTTACACTTATAATGAAGTAAGGACTCTGTTAGGAAGTTTACATAGATCTGTTAAAACCACTCTATTAAGAGATTAACCCTGTCTCAATTAACAATAATTGATTCAATACCTGATCCTCGGTTTTCTCTACAAGCTAACCTTGGGTCTCCTCTTTCTTGTATCTCTAATACGATCTTCTAATCTGATAACTTTGTTCAATCCTTCACTGCTTTGATTTCTCTTTGTTTGCTCTGTCTTTGAAACTTAGCCTTCACTCCTTTACATGTGCATAAGGATACTTGTCCTTTCTTCCTCCTTCTCCATTCATACATACATACAATTCTAGGATTAGAATCCTCCTTAAATAGATATTTTGTGAAGGTTCTAGATCTTGATCGACAATTTACACTTCATCATCTTTTGCCATTTCTATCCCATTTTCTGATTGGTTGAATTGCATGCCTTGGGATCATTACCTTCTATAATGACACGTGATCAACTCCTTAGTTGGCTCTTCAAATATTAAATATCATAGAAAAGTTAGCCAAAATGGTTTACATGTGTTTGTGTCGTTACAAACTTATATGTCAAAACTAAACTACTCGACACTTGAATGCCCTGATGCTTGATCATGCATACTTTTTCATGATGTTACTCGACTTCTATGATCTTGTTTGCTCGACACTTAGTAACTTGTCAACTTGCTCAGTCTCTACTATATTGCTTGACTCATTCATTTTCTTGGTCACTATTGAATACTCAACAATCACTATCTTGCTCAGTATAAGCATTGCATGCTTGGCCTTTACTAGATAACTCGGTCACAATGATGACCTTGTAATCTTGCCTAATAAATGACTAAGTGTTTGGACACTAATCAACAACATAGGCTTAGAGATCAACAAAGAGTTTCCATGAAAACATCACATTGAATGAGTGCGTAATGAAAGTTGATTGTGATTTTTGTTGGTTTGTCATGTTGAGAGATTCCATGACAACATCATGTTGAGTAAAATCTATGATGAAAGTTGATTTTGATTTTTGTAGGATTTTTCATGTTAAGTGATTCCATGAACTATGTTTTGGATCTACATGATCAAAATGTATCATTGACATTTGTTCAGTTGAGAATGCGACTATTTAGCTAAAGATCTCTCTCTCGCTAAGAGAGAGTGTTGGAGATTATAGATGCGACAAATATTTGTATCTCTACTAATAAGGGCATTATTATCGTTATGATGACTTTCAGTTGACGATGATATTTATGATAATAATTATAAAATTAAATATCAAGGCATGTGTCTTATGATATGTAATGTGGAATGTATATGGAAATATGAAGAATCATGTTTTGGGAAATTAAAGAAACCTCTAGTTGTAATACGAAGAATCTCTCTATTTGTTATATATATCACATCAAGTGATAAACATTGTACACTCGAACATTTTATGATCAATAAAGTGATATTTTATTGTGTGGTTGGGTTTTTCCCTCAATTTTGGAAGGGTTTTCTTAGGGTAAATTGGTGTGTTTGTTGTATCTATTTTGTGTTTTCCTTATTGTTGCTTATCATTTAATTTTGGGCAAAATCTTAACATTCACAACCAAAGAAAATGCAAACTTCACCTGAGAACATGCCACTAATACTAGAACAAAGGAGTTCAATTCAGTTGAAGGTAATAGTGTTAATGGACATAGTAAATCGTGTTAAAAAACACAATAAGCCATCTCAAAATGAACACATGCAAAATAATAGACAATAGAGGAATGTGTTAGTGAAACAACTAAAGGAACCAAAAGAAGTGAAACAACATTTATTAAAAATAAAAATAAAAAATAAAAAATGGGCCTAATGGTGAAAGGTGGCATTGGTGAGGAGAGTTATCCCTGCCTCCATTAAAGACCAAACAATATTCAACCTCCCATAGCTCGCTCCTCATATGTCTCCTTCATCTCAGAATCTCATCCATCATGAAGAAATAGGTAGCTTTGGCCTAACACCACAAAAGGAAGCAAACAAAAAGAACAAAACAATTAGTAGTAATTGGAAATGGAAAAACAAGAAACATCAAACTTAAAAAAGGAAAAAATAATGCATATATTTGAGAAGTCAAAGAGGAATGTGGGCAATTTGTGAGCAGGTGATGGCAACATTCTATCTTTGCAGGGATCTTTGTCAAGAATGTTTGAGCTCCCAACTGATCGAATACTCAAGAACATGTGGGATTAAAAGGAATGTTAGGTGTTTCTATCCACAAAGAAGAAGGCATATTGAATGGAATTGCAGTGGGAAATATAATCTTTATAAAGAAAATTAAGGTGTCTTGATGCGTAGTAAATGCAACTGCATGTTGGAGCAAAAGGTGGCTGCATGTAGTATTGGTGGTGGGTAGAATGGAGCATCGATGATATGCCACACGTCCACCATGTCCTGTACCCAAGGTGATACTCCCACGATCGCCTCGATGACCACACATGTCATTGCCGATGGTTCAAAATGTCCAATTTTGTCTATGTCGCACCAATCATGTTTGAACATATGGTGAACCATTACCAAATGAGGTCAACTTTGATTTCAGATTGCCAACTAAGTCAGCTGAAGTGAAAAATTAAAAAAATAATTCAGAGTCAATGCACATGACTTATGTGCAATATCAAGGTGTGCACGTTACTCCTTTCCCCTCTATTAAAACACACAGTACACATAAACCAGAGAAGAAACAAAAAGATGTTGCCAAAATGTACCCCCCTCCACACTTAGATGGTGATAGTCATTTGCATGGTAGCAGCAACTTTGTCGATTCTGTCACTTACAACCCTACTTCCACACCTCTTGCATGGTGCCCAGATCTTTATGTGCAAGAACTATTGAGGGCCAAGAGGAGGTTGGAACTCCTAGAGGCTAAGGAACAAGAAAGTTATCATAATATGCAGGTGTTAATTGCAGCAAATAAAACTCTTGCAGATAATAACAACATTTTAAAAGCTCAAATCTCAATGCTGCAAGAAACACTTTTAGCAAGGAAGCTTGAATGGCAGAACATGAAGGATGAATGGAACAATCTAAATGCTACATTGGAATCAAACAAGGTCACAACAAATATCGAGTCATCTCATTATAAGGAGAGACCGATTTTTCACACTAATTCGTTGGGAAAGGAAGGGGTTGAAGAGGAGAGGAGAAGTTTTTCAGAAGTCACCAAAACTTGGGACAAAAACAACAAACACCTTGATATGGCAAGAGAAGAGGAAAAGATTCGTGTGAACACACAAGACGAAGAGGTCAAGGAAAGGCAGCGTAGGGCATCCAATATAATTATCAAAGGGATAAAAGATTACGGGGAAGGCAAACACACCCTCGACTTAATGAGGGATTTCCTACAAGATGTGTTGTTGTGGCAAGGACAAATCTGTCAAGCTTGGAGGGTTGGCAAACCACAAGCTGAGAGAAATAGGCCAATCAAGGTAGTCATGCCCAATATTAGCGACAAACAAAATTTACTTAACAAAAAATAGCTCTTGAGGGGTTCTCGCTTTGTTATAGAGGAGGATTTAACCATGAGACAGCAAGTACAAAGAAGAATGGAAATGGAAAAAATTAGAACAGCTAGAAATGAAGGCAAAAGAGCTTGGATGTTCAAGGGAAAAGCAATTATTGCTCATTTTGGCTACCGCTCCAATGAAAGGCAGCAAGAAGGCAACAAAGGTGTGACAACAAACACATTAGCATGCAGCGATACAACAAGATCAACAATCACGCTTAGCGATAATAACTCAACTTCGAGTCTTTCACATCAAAACAAATAGCAATCAAACTTAACCTAGGCGTCCTTAAGTTTAGTTTGTTGGAATTGCAGAGGTCATCCATGGAGACGTGGGCCTGGGTTAGGACCTATTGCGGAAGGCAAAGACATTATTTGTCTCATAGAGACACATGAGCATGAGGGATGTAAGACCCCATTGTTTGAAGGCTACTGGAAGATGGCAGTGTGGAATGAGGTAGTGGGAAATGGTAAAGGTTATGGAGGTATAATGGTTCTAGTAAAAGAAAGGGAAGGTCGTGTCATTCAATTGGAAAAGACTGATTCTAATAAACAATTCATATGGCTCAAAATTGTGGAAAATAACACTCTTATCAGGATTGCAGCCTGTTACTTTGCTCCACAAGTATCTAAAACTTATAAAATGTGTGGCTTAGATCACAATGACCCCTATGCTGCGTTAAAGAAAGATGTTGCTATTTTTTCACAGCATGGGGATGTTCTTCTTGTTGGAGATTTCAATGCTAGGACAACAAATTGGCAAGCAAGTATTTTCAACTCCAAAGTAAATGATAACCCTATTTGGCTCACAGAAGAAAGAAATCATTAATGGGAAAGAATATCCGAAGATGCTAAAGGCTGCAATCATTTTGGGGAAGAATTGATCACTCTATGTGGCACATTTGATCTCATAATTTGTAATGGTTTGGCTAGATTGGCTAAGTCAGGCACTTTCACTTGCAACACATACAACAGAGCAAGTGTGGTAGATTATGTAATTTGCTCGCAGAATTTGTATGAAAATATTGAAGAAGTTGCAATTGGAGAACACATTTGGGATCTCAAATCAGATCATAGACCGCTGTACGTAAATTTGTATTGGGCAAAGGATAGGCGGATTGGAGCTAAAACCCAAGACCCTCAATACCCCCCTTCTCAGGGCAGAATTTTGTTAACTTCAGAAAATAGTAACACTTTCAGAACTACTCTTGAGAAACTTTGTATGGGACACCCTATGTATAAACATGGTGTTAACAGTTATGATTTATCAAATTTGATTCATGAGGCTCTTTCAAAATGCAAGAGAGCAAAAAATAGAAAATCTGAAACTAATTGTTTTCCAGCCAATGCTTGGTTTGATAAGGAATGCAAGAGGACTAGAAGAAACCTAAGGGAGTCAAATAAAACTAACCTTGACATTAAGGCCTACAAACAAATCCTAAAGAAGAAAAAAACTGATTTTATGTTCACAAGGAGAGAGGAGTTAATTTTCTTGGGCAGAAATAACCCCAACCGTTTTTGGAAAGAACTCCAACCAAGGAGAAAAAAAACTGAAAATAATAATATTACTGCCACCCAATGGTTTGAATATGCTAAGAAACTTTATGAACAAGAGGGTACAGTGGGACAGCCACCTTTGGTCAATGATGATACAAATCTTTTCACTGTGCAAGAGATAGAGGCAGGGATTGAGAAGTTAGGTGGAGATAAAGCAAAAGACCTTGTTGCGCTCCAAGCAGAATATCTAAAGTGGGGTATGAAAACTCTTGCACCACACATCACTGAAATTTTCAACAAAATTTGCCAAGAAGGGTTTTCGAAAGATTGGACAATCAGCCTTGCAATACCACTTTTTAAGAGTGGTGATGTTAACAATCCCTCCAACTACAGGACTATAATGATCAATCCCCTCTTTGCTAAACTTTTTGGCAGCATGATAGAAACTAGGATCAGCAAATGGGCAGAAGAAAACCATAAACGTGCTAAAGGGCAAGCTGGTTTTAGGCCAAAGCACTCGACAGTGGATCACTGTGTCACTTTGAGACACATTATTGAAAAAGAATGGGAGAAAAAAGAAGAGGTATTTTGTTGCTTTGTCGACTTTAAAAAGGCTTTTGACATCGTCCCGAGAGACAAGCTTTGGTTTAGGATGGAAGAATTGGGGATTCCTATGCATCTCAGAGCTGCTGTTCATAGGATGTACAAAGAGGTGAAAGTTAAAATCAGAACTTCAAATGGTATTTCAGAATGTTTTAGGAGCGATATCGAGGTCAAACAGGGCTGCCCTTTATCTCCTACTTTGTTTGGTTTATATATTGACAAATTGGAAGAGTGGTTAAACATGCAAAAGGGTGAAGGCATTCAGCTAGGTGAATTTGTTATAAAGCTACTCCTATATGCGGACGATCTCATTTTAATTGCCAAATCTGCCTATGGTTTGCAAGATCATCTATCTTCTCTTGAGCGCTTTTGCGGAATGGTGGGGATGCAGGTTAATATCAGCAAGACTAAGGTTATGATTTTCTCTAATAATAAAAAACAACACCAACATGAATTTTATTACAATGGAAGTGTTCTTGAAGAAGTTGCGGAGTATAAATACCTTGGCATCGATTTCAACAAAAAACTAAGCTGCTCTAGCTGCACGTATAAAAGGATATTAGGTGGGTGGAAGGCTTTTTATGCTCTTCAGAATAGGTGCCGTGAAGCAGAGTTGTGGGATTGGAAAACTATTCAAACCTTGTTCGGTCTTCTTGTGCTGCCAGTTGTTCTTTACGGGTGTGAATTATGGGCCAGCAACACTACTATAGCACAATGGAAACAAATCGAAGGAATCCAAAAGCGCTTGATCACAAGCAAGTTTAAAATCAAAAGCACTATTCCATATGATATCATGCTAAGTGAAATGGGGGCTGCTCCTATTGAGGCACTTGCTATGGTTCGCCTTCTAAGTTATCTAAAAAGAATCGAAAAAATGGAAGAGGATAGATGGCCTAAAGTGGTCTTTAGTGACAAACTATGTCAGCGAAAAAGGACATGGATGCAACAAAACATCAAATGGATGAGTAAATGAAATATTCAATTCAATATGTGCCCCACAAATAATAAAGAAATAAAGGTCTTTGTCATGGAGAAATTCTACAAGAGAAATTGTAGAAGCGAGATCGGAAGGAAGAAATTATATTATATAAATGAGTTCAACCCCGCTTGTGATCAACTCCAAAAAGCATACATAGGAGCCAACATTTCTTGGAGGGCTAAAATTCTTATTGCTCAGCTGAGAACCAACTCTCACCAACTTTGTTGTGAGACTGGACGTTGGAAGAGGCCAAAGGAGGCTTGGGAAGAAAGAATTTGCAGATTTTGCAATTCTGGGAAAGTGGAAACTGAACAACACTTTATTTTAGAATGTGAAGCCTACAAGAGTAGTAGAGATAAATTTGCGGACACTATATGTGACAGTTCTTGACATAACCTATTCAACGAAGAGTACATTGAGCAATTGGGTGGACTCGTCATCATCCTACACAAGCAACGAACATTGTTACTTAAGTCTGCTTGAGTTGTCTTGCTGTCCCATAGGCTATTTTTAGCCTCGTGGACATTAAAATTTTATCTATCTATCTATCATATATACTAAAAGTTATGATTTTAAGAACAAACCAACCACCTACCCCCATCAAAAATCCATAAGAAAAGGAGGAAGAACAACAATAAAAAAAGTTTTTAAAACAAGAAGAAAGAGTCGACTATTTTTTTTGTGATTTCAGTTCTAAATGTTGGAATCCCATTATTTCACGGTAGGCGAGTGGTGAATAATTTTAATATCATTTCGGAGTTACCTAGAATTCTGTCTCTCATAAGTTTGGCATAACCCAAACTTCCATCATAAAAGTTCGTTTTAGTTTCACTACAGTTGCCGCCGACTTTTTGAAGTCATGGGCGATCCCTTGGCCGTGGGAGGGAGAAGGGCGAACTGCAAATTCCTGTATCCGTTTCTACTGTTGTCATTACTGGCATGTTATGTCCCCTCTATCATCTCACGTGCATTGTAAGAGCCTGCATCTTGTTTTCCATCTCATTTCTCTGTTTTGCTTAATCTCTCCTTTGCAACTAAGCTATTCCCCGCCTCAAAATTTTGCTCCCCATTATGTCATTATAACCATGCTTTTTGCCTAACAATTTCCTTGTGGATATCTCTCTGTTAATGCATTAAGAACAGCATATGCATCTTAATTCAGAATGGTACGGCTCCTTTGAGAATCTTGTTATCTCACATGCCAAGTACTTCACCAGCATCTGTTTAACATGTATGGATTAACAAATGCTGTGGTACATAAATTGCATTTAAGCTAGCCTGGAATCCTTATGTCATCTATTGTAAATAAATGACATGAATAATGAATACCAACGGCTGTGGTCATATGGAGCGGTTTCGTGATATATTTCATTACAATTTTCAGGAATTTTCATCATTCGATGGTTTTATAGATTTTATAATAACGAAGAATATATTCATCAGATCCAAAATTTCTGATGGTTTCATACTTATTTCGTAACAAGAGAGAACATTAAATTTACAAAGACATAGCTACATGTACAAAAAAAATGATCATAATGAAAAAATCTATAGATAAACAACATGCCATTAAATTTTTTATAAATGAATAACACAATGAGTTAGATAAATTATCAGCCATCTTAAAATCTAAAACTTTAGGAATAAGAGTTCTTATATTCTTGCAGAAATTAATTTATCTTGCAACACATTTTTCCCTATTAAAGAAACCAGCTGTTCAACAAAATAATTTTTGTAAAAGTTCCACTGGACCTCTTCTTTAGATAGTCTTCTAACCCTGGCGAATGTCATTTGCTGTTATGAGCTTCTCTGATGCAATTGGAGTTTTATTGATCGGTCGTAATTCCTTTTGTTCCCTTTGACACATTTTGGAGACCAACTGTTTGGGATTTTAGTCCCGTTATTTGTTTCTGAACGCTCCATCAGAAGTGCATTCGCCCAATGCAATAGTAACACAGGGAACTCAAGGTGATTAGACTTGGGCACTTCCTTTAACAGAGAGAATTTTGTTTAGGTTGGTCATGCGCTAGGTTGACTTTTTAATCTATTTTTTTTTCTGCTTGCACATATTGGGTGCCAGTTTCCCATTAAACTGGGTGAATATTTGAGAAATAAGTCGACTCTGGAAGAATATTTTGCTAAAAATAAACTGTAAGAAAGACGAATTAAATGTTTGTTTTGTAATTTTCTTTTTGCAAAGAATAGAACTTAGAAGTCTCTTGGATTAGCAACAAGCAGAAATAACCAATGAAATATTATAGCATCAGATATTTCTTTGGGGATATCCGACAATTGTCCTGAAACATGGAGTATTGCAAGAAGCAGTCATTGCCTTTTTTGTAGGGTTAAAAAAAGCTTGTTCAGTATATTGACTGTATTACAAGAACACTTATCTTCTTAATAATAAGAGACATAACTCCTATTCTTGCTAGTTCGGGTTCCTTCTTGTGTCTGATTTGCCATTTAAAAAAAACATGGACTGTACAATCAGCAACTTGGCTCTTAGTTATTTAAAACTTACTATGTCCTTCTGGAGGATAATGATTGATGGGCGAGTAAGCTAAATTTGATTCTTATTACCATTTTTCATTTTTATATCAAAACCTTTCAAGGATGCACCTTTTTAGTACTGCCACTTGCACTACTAGAGGAATTAAATCGGGCTACAGTATTGGAGATTTTGATTGAGGACATATAAGCATCATTCTAAATTTTACTTTGAGTGATCAAAGCTATTTCCCTGTACATAAAGTTGAAAATTGTACATGTTATGACTAAATGTAGGCACATAAATTGGGCTCGTTTTTGTATATGCACATTAATGCCTTGAGGGACAATCAAGGAAGTTTACTTAATTGAACCATCTGTTACAATTTTTTTATGCATCTTCAGATGTTTGTTTGAAACAATCAATGTCAATGTTGAAGTCAAATTATGTTTTTTATTTCTGCGTAAGTTTAGATGTAGATGAATTGAATTGAATGTCTTTTAAATGCATTAATGACTATGTGACTACAATGTTGGTAGATGACTACAACTAAAATCACTGAGATTCCAAGAACTTGCATATAATTTTTTTGCTAGTTGATAGAGGTATTCAGTAAGCTGAGTCAGTAGATTTATAAGCTCCCAAAAAGATTCCAAGTGGATGTTAAATAACATCGAGTAATCTTCTAATATCGAGGATCCCTTGTAAGACCTCTTTGCCGTGAGCATGAGCCAAGGCCTTACTGACATTATGATAATACCTCATAAAACAATTGAAGTTATGTTAAAACCATTGTGCAGTTGGTTTGTGTATACTCTAAGCTTTAGCATGTCCTCTTTAAGGTTCACTGAAGTAATTTTATTGCTCATGTAATGTCCGCAAATTAGGAGAAACCAAATTTTGACCTAGATTATAGTTCTATATAAAAGCAAGTAGGGTTTTTAGGATACCTTCTTAGCTTTGATTGAGATCCTGCAAGCAAGTTAGGAAACATTATAATCATAATATATAACAGACATTCTTGTGTTAAAAATAAACATATATCACATTAATAGATTGCTTGAATTGGATATTAAGATTTCCTTAACCGTAGAAATAATACGGTTGGGTGATATGATGAGGTGCCCAAGAGACCCCTACCCTAGGTGCAAGAGCAGATATACCACCCCTCCTAGCCTCGTGGCCCTTGCCATACAAATGAGGTAGTGTACCTAGTGTGGTGTCCTATTGCCATTCTCCTCATGCTTGTTACTTTTACCTCACTTCCATTAGTTGAGCATCGATATGCATTAGTTCACCATGATAGAGGTCACGAGGATAATTCACGGCAGGCTGCCCAGAAAGTCCCTCCTTCCTAAGCCCAAAAGAAGTCCCTTTGTCCCCTTTGGCCCCATGGGTCTCCTTAGTCACATAGCATGGGGTGGCATGCTTAGAAGGTGACCTCATCACCATTTTCCTTCCTGTAGCTACATCGTTTCCCCTAACATGGCTAATTGCAGCAGACAGAAAACATACATGATAAACTCTACATTACAACATTCATGATTTAGCAGATCAAATGCATATTAGTTCATGGATGCAGATGTTTATAATTCTCTATGTATATTTGTATGTAAGCGGTCAAATACTACTATTATATTCCTGAATCAGTAATGCAATATAGACAAAATCAGTGTTTTGAAGATTATCTGTCCACATGTCTGTATATACATCTGTGAATAGCATCATAGTTCCAGGTTATATACTCAATGCAATAAAAACTGTCATAAATAGATTTCTTATGTAAGACTTTGCTGCACAATGCTTATATTCAGGTCGCAGATCTGGACTATAATCCGTTCTTAATCCTTTCGTCTTTTCTTCCTTCTGATGATGCTTCCAATTGATGATGTTTGAATTGATATTGAATGTATTCTTATATCTGGTGAATAAATAGATGACCATCAAGAAATATCTCTGTTGTCTCTTCCTGAAACCTCTTACCTAAATTGCATCTCTTCTTAATTAATGGATAGGTAAAAGGTTGCCACTGAATATGAATGATCTTCACTATATTATTTAAGCTAAGTTGCCGGTTCAGATTCTGGTTCCAATGCGGGTTCGAAATTTGCTCAAATTTATTTTGGGCTGGGTTTGGGTTTGTTCGTACAAGATTTTTTAAATTTTTTTATCTATTATATATATGTAAACATATGCTAATAACTTATAACTATGCGAATAACTTATAATACAATGCCGTTTTAGGTCTGCTACTGCATAGAAACCCAAAATGACATCATTTTAGGTCGAACAAAACAAAAAAGCGCTTTATTGAACCGTTGAAAAGTCAACAAAAAAGTTGTTGTTTCCCAAATTTGCTGTGAAGTCGTTGATATTCTGCCCAGGCTCGTTTTACCCAAACCAAATTCAATCCAAATTCCTGCAAAGTCGACCAGGGTTCAAAATTACAAATCTGCAGGGAATTTACTAGGAAAATAGCGAATTTGACAGAAACGCAAACCGACTATGAATTTGGGTGAATCAAATTTCAACTTCCATCTTTCTAGAGCGAATATGGTAACTTAGTATTTAAGTAATGTGCCTTTCCAAGACAGTGGTGCTATTCTACATTTATCTTATAACCCAGACTGACACATAGATCTTCTAGCATCGTTCCTATTTCTATTTGGTGTTTGTTGATTGAGAAACACAGTCCTACTCAAGAATTCCGATAGCTGACATGGGATTGTAATATGCTTTTTCTACATCATTTCTCTTTATCAGATCTATGTGTTCAATCTGCATTAGACTCACCTATTTGGCAGATTCATATTTATGTACAGGTCTGAATAACAGTTCTGGAGTGCTTGATCCATCTCCTCTCAACGAACACTGCTCTGTTTACTTTTAGGCTCCATTAACACTTCTATAAATAATATGCAATATTCATTTAATGTAGAACCAAAACATAAGGTGGCAGAGATATGAAGTGCTTAGAGATGTTAAAGCCAAAAGTTTGTTCTACCACCTATACCCAAATTTTCATCCACAGACTATTTAAATTAAAGCAATATTAATTATCAGTGGGTGCAACCTTTTCTTCAGATATAATAACGTATCAAAACTTTGTGAAATCCGATTATGCATTTGATGAATCCCCCTGCCCCCAAATCATTCTGCCAAAGATATTCTTATTTTTGCTTCAGAAACAAACGTCATTGCATAAAGCATTAATATTTAATTCAGTGAAAACAAATGTCCCCAATAAATGTTAGATCAGGCTGTAACATGCTAATTTCCGTAATATATTTAACCATTAATTCAATTAAATATCATTACAATCTTAACCGAATGAAAGGAGTGACAGTTGTATCAGTTATTCTACTCATTCACATGAAAGGGAAATTACGAGTTAACTATAACTTACTATTCATATAACTGAAAGATGAACTAAAAATTCAGTTAAAACTACCACATCCCTTGCATTTCCATGTAACTGAATCATGACAACTAGTATAAAGAAATAACAGAATTTAAATACATGTTTAAATATATATACGCATCAAATGAAATGCAGAAATATAAAATAGATACCCGAGAAAATGCAGATGAAGTCCCTGTTTTGTGCAAGTCTTGGCATCTAGGAGAGAGGAGAAGCAATGCCATGGGCTTAACCTCCCAATCGTGGACCCTTGAGTATCCCCACACAATCTCTATCGAGAAAGGTCCTCCCTACCCTGGGAGTAGGCTTGAAACACCACTGTCCTACCACTGAGCATCCCGGAGTTAAGAGTGTCGACTAGTCAGCTGACAAGGTTGCAGACACCTTCCATCAACCTATCATCTAACTGCTATCACTCAGATCTCTAGCGATCACAACGACAATCATGTCATTAACCTACCTTGGCCAAAGATTTTGGATGAGCAACATAAATGCTCGATCACCCACCATTCGACTTGACAACAAGAAATTATACAAAAGATTTCCATGAGCCAACTTATTTATTTAGATTTGAGTATTGTTACTGATTTATGTTTACTTTTCCTTGCAGGGATATGCCCATTCACTCTCTTCATCTTGACCATACCGGTCCTCGTGGATGAATTCTGGGGTGATTTCTTAAGAGATATCTGGTTATGGAATATAAAAATTGCCATCTTTTAATGCCCAGACTGGTCTATGGCATTACAATGAGATATACTTTCCTTTTGAATAATTCATTATCATACAGGTGCATCACTCATCTCAGGGGTATATTGACCATACCTTTGTATGAGTTGGCACTCATTCGACAGAGAACATAAGCACGATCATACTCGAAATGTTATCATGATCTTTCATTAACAAAATGACTCTTTCTTATATCAGTTTAACAGAAAGAAAAATGCAGGTTGAATCATTCCAATTCTGGACTTAAGAAAATAAATAAAGTGAAGCCTTCCTTAATAGGCAAGTCGGGTAATTCAAATGCATGATTTCTGGAAGAAAAAGACAGTAATTCAGATTATAATGCATGACTTGAGAATGGTATAGCGTGATTTGGAGAATGCAATCATTCGGCGTTGAGTATGTTACACTCCTGTGCAGTCCAATCTTATGTTCACGTCTAGTAAAGGGATGCTGGGCAACTTAGAAAAGCTCTGCTTTCTCAGAGCATTCACTATATAAGTTCACTCTTTATCTTTCAAAGAGCAGAAGCTATGGCGAGCAAAATGTTTCTTGGTGAAAGGCAAAATGATACTTCGAAGAGCAGTCCGGAAAGGTAAGAGGCAATATAATAAATCCATTGCTAAGGCGAGCAAAGATATGCAAAAAGACTCTGCGTGCATGCTCAGTTATGCAAGAATTTATTGAGGTGGCAAGGCATTCGTAAAGGCCATTGCTTCAAAATTATGATGAAAATATAAGGTCCGATGACATTAAAAAAATAAGAAAAAGGTGGTCATTCAAGGAAAAACAAATAGACTATTACCAAGGTCCGAAATAATAATGATAGCAACAAAAAATGTGTTCATTCATGCCTTAGTATAATAGTATTGCCCCTTTATATTCATGCTTGTATGAGTAGCTTTAACATGTGGTGTGTGTGTGTGTCTATATATACATATATGCTATATTAGAGATTTCACATACATCCATATATATATATGTGTGTGTGTCTATATACATACGTACATATTTTATACCCACACAATTATGGGTAGATATGATATTATTATACCAAGACATGATAGAATTTGCAAGATATATTGAGATCGTCCACATTATAAAGGTAATCTTTCTTATTTGAATTTTAATGTTATAATTCAACTGGCTAGCTCATGGTCATCCTTTGTACATTCTTGCTTGTCTAGCCGTTTTCATCCTTGGTCAAGGTAGTTAGATTTCAGACCTGATGGTCTGACAGTGGATTTGGTACCCATTCCTAGCTCCCATTTTGGCAATGCTCCCCCCCTTCACCGTGCTCCTGCAAAAAGTAAAGGTCTCAGAGTAATAACATATTCCATGATTTTCAAATATCAATTAAATTTCAAAATATCACATAATCATTTCCCCATTTCTATACTATTCATTTTTAATTCCATGCAAATGATTAACTAACATGTCATACAAGATTCAATAAAATTAACTAATGTCATATAAAATAATAATGATCAACCATAATTTACATTTCACAAGATCAAAATCTCAAACTTCACATGAATTCTCAATGGCTAGAAGATTATTTTAAATTAAGCAAAAATTTGGAAGTAACAAAAGCCTTACAAGTAATCCCTACCGGATGAAAGGATTATTTGCTAGATAATAATTGCTAGTATTATTATCTAATTCAATGAGGGGGAACATCCCCACTAATCTTTAGAGCAAATATTCAGTTTGACACAATAAGATTAATTTTGAGAACAATATCTCACAATTACAGTTTTGTCTCTCTGGAGACTTCACAAAATTGGAATATTCGGTTGCTATGATGTGAAAAGAATGGGGACATCACTGAAGTCCTCCGCATCTTCTTACTCCTTTAGAATACCTCCCTACTTAGTAACCATTCACTTCTTATGTTAACTGTTTTCAGAAAATGGTGAGTTCTTAGGAGTAAGACGATTTTCTGTTGCTGGCATAGGTGTTTCATGTTCAGGTTATGTTCCATGGAGTTTCCAGGATGGGGATGGAGATGTGTTTCTGCTACGAGTACGACTCAAAGCCAAAATTTAGGGGATGGGACGTCAGGGGATGACTATTTAAAAAATAGGAGAAATTTATATATATATATATATAGAGAGAGAGAGAATTCAAATACGCATATCATAACATTGATAAACCATTCAACATTTTAGAAGCTCAACAATATATAGCAAATTAACAAAGTTCAAATACTTTAATTGTAAAAATATGGCATACATATAGCAAAAATGCCCAAGGCTCCAAGTTTCATGCATGAAATGACATAAAATATTGAAATGTAAACAGGGGACATTCTATTATAGCTAAAATACTTAACATTAAACAATAACTTAGAAGTCAAAGTCCATAATCAGCTGCCCATAATAATATTAAAATGTAAATGCTATAACTAAACTACTAAACAGTAAACATTGAAGTTCGCAATAATATATGGCTATCCATAATTAGATGGTATGTCTAAGAGTCTAGATCAAGTAAATTTGATGCCATAACCTCCTCTTTCAACCATTGTTGACTCCTTGACTAGCTGCTCCTCTTGCTGCTTTTCTCCTTTGTGAATGTGAAAATGAATTTCTTTTTCATTTCTTGGTTATTTTATGCTTAGATTAGGTTTTGTAATTGTTAAAAGTGGTTTGGATGTCTTTGGGGACCAGCTAACCTTTTTTCCAAATTAAAAAATGTCTAATTTTTTAACACCAATAGTTTAAAAGTGGATTGGGCCATAGGGGACGGCTAGAAGTCCTGGGACAGGCAGGGGACTTCTAGCCCTCCCTGGTACCCTTCTGCCTTGATAGTGCTGTTTCGGAAATGTCCCCTTTCCCGAAAAAAAGGAAACAAATTTGGGGATGGGAAATTCCTGTCCCCGCAATCCCATACCATCCCCGGGATGGGTGGGGGGGAGTTTAGCAGGGGATACGTCCCTGCGGAGCACTGTGTTCAGGACATGATAGCTTAAACACCCTGAGTGAGATTTCCGAACACCTATCCCGTCTCAAAGACTGCAATAGGTGTCCTTGGGAAGAATGATGCAGATGATTAGCAGTAGAAATGATACAACATGATAGAAACCGACCTTCTCTGCTTGAGTACATTGCTTCTCACGGTGTATATGAATTTTAATTTGTTTTGTGTACAGATGATTAATAGGATTACCAATCATCTGAATGGCACTTATAATATGATTTTGAATTATATTATGATTCTTTTTAGGAAATCTGATGAAGAATAGGCTGCAATAACAGGAGTTTAGACATTGCTTCATATGAACTGTGATCCATTTTTGTTGTGAAGAGAGATACTGAGTGTTGGTTCTTTGTATTCTGGCAAATAGGGGTTATTGTGAAGATAATGTAAGTGGATGCACCCTTTTGATTATCCAAATTCAAGAGTACATTTTCAGTTAGTAGTTGACCAATTTGTCTTCCCATTAACTATTTAGCAATTGAATTGACATGATTTTTCTGTTGCTTTTTAAGAAGCTAAAATACACCCAATCCATTTTTTAGCTGACCATGCTTCTATTACCATGTCTTTACTTTCCTTTAGACAAAATTTTCATCTTCAATCTGTCCTATTATTTCAGGGATCAGCATTGGTTCATAATAGATTGAGCCAGTTTCACTTATCTTTCATAGCCTATTCTTGTCTGGCCTGCATGTAGAAGGAGAACACTGCCATAAGTGTGATTTTATTTATCTGGATTACCTAAGGGCCATTTTCACCGTTCTTTCTTATTAATTTGATGTCAATACATATAATTGTTAACATTATTTTAATGATCTTCACCATGCGGTGTGGTCATCTAGCTTGAAAGTAATGAAAGACTGAAAATTGGGAACACAAATAGCGAGGCATTTGACAACTTGTAACCTTATTCGAAGTGATTTTTTTTTTTCTCTAGTCTACTTGGATCCTTTTTCAGTTGTTTATTATTAAGAAGGATGGTTAGATTCGAGCAAAGACGGTGCATTATATAGTGTCTAGGTGTTATTATTGACATGGAAATTAATAAATTGAGTACAGGGTAGAGGGTGATCAATATTCAAAATCCTGCAAGAACTCAATCCAAGGAAGACACTTGTTGGCAGATGATCAAGGTATTCTAAGTTTAATCAATTTTTATCAAGTCATTGTTAACTCGTGGGAATCATTGAGTAGATGACATGCAATAAGATTACTAAATTGAATGTTCAATTATGCTATTCTTCATGCATATGTGAAGTATAAAGTTTCTATCTACCTTGTTCCACAATAATTTTGGCTCTTACTGTACCCAGTTTTTAATATATTATCAATCATTCGAAATTGCTGATTAGATTATCAGATTGACTACATATGCTTTTCAGCAGTAGGCTTTAATTTCTTCTTGCATTTCTTAAATTATTTTTCTTCTAGAATCAAGAAATCTATGTACTGTTTCTCTAAGAGTGAGTAGTGGCTGTTTGTTGAATCAATAGGGAACATTTGTTGATATGGTTTGTAAAATTTGATTTGTATGGGAATCACTTTTCTTTCACATTGTAGAACATATACTTAATGCCAAAGGTTATATTTTCCAAATGGAACTTGATGGTTTGTTGTTTGATTTGTATTTTTTTAGTCATGCAAGATGCTCAAAATGAATTAACAATAATGAATGGTATCCTAGAGAGGCAATGTATTTTTCCAATATTCAAAATCTTGTAAAAGCTGAAGTCAATGTTTTAGACAGTATTTTTTTGTTATTTTGATAAGACAATCCTTCACCATTGAAGGGATGACCTTGCAGCAATTCTCTACATGGAGTAGCTCATGTTATGGAATTTAGGATCTTAGGATTCCAATAAACAAAATATAAAAGAAAATAAAATGAGAATTATGCATGCTTAGATTTAAAACATTACACAAGATGTACATTGATAAAACCCTTTTGGTTAAAAAAAAGAACCCACAAAGCATCATTTTGGTAAAGCACTAACAAAATAGTCTATTTAAAATTAGATTGTACTTGGGGACACTTCTTTTTATGCAAGCCTCCTTAATAGAGGAGCAATGGCGACAAATATCTGAAGGGGTATTAGTCTCACCTATTTTATGTTTTTGATTAAGAAAATAGGTTTTGAAGGGCCCTTGAAACCCTGTACAGAGAGATCTTAAAGATTAGACATTAAGCCCATCAAGCAAAATAGGACAAAAAAGGATAGAGCTAGTAATCGAACAAAAGCCAGCTACGAAAGGACAACACACTGGCCACTAACAAAAAACACAAAAAAAATAGAGAAAAAAGGACACCAAATGGGAATTAACCCATTTTGTTAATTAGCTCTATTGCTTGCTCCTCCAACTGCTCCATCTTCTCTACAACCTCCTTGATTTGGTAGATCTCCGAAGAGGCCGCCACTGCCATTTCCTTGTGTTAGCTCTGGTCCTCCTCCTAGTCCCTTCCTTGCTTTCAGTAGCAACATCATGATCCTCAGGAATAGTAACAATGACCTTCTCCCCAGGAGTACTCTCCAACTTGCTAATGAGAATCTTAACATGCTCATTGGAGACCTTGAGAATTTTATAACTTTGATCAGTAATACTTTTAAGAGAGATCTCAATGCTATTTGCCTTATTGTCTAGCTCCGACACCTTGACCTCCAACCTGTAAAAAGCCGCCATGTCAGTCAAGGAGCTCACCATAGGATTCTCTCGCTCAACAGTATTAGGATACTTGTGGCTATGAATCCTTCCCTCTAGTGAACCCATCCTGTCCTTCAAGTCCATGACTTGATGAAACAACCACTTAATGGATCTAAAATTATCCAGCAAACTGTTCTTGGCATTATTAAGCACATCCATATTCTCCTCCTCACCATAATCACTAAGTATAATCATTGAGGGATCGATAAGTTCCTAGAGGTCCACTTTTCCTGGCTCCACCTCTCCAACAATAAGGTCAATTTTCTCCCTGGCAATACCAAGCCTCATCGAGTTCATAGTCATGTTTTTCCATGCCATTCTCCTATCCTTAGAAGTAGGGGAGTCAGCAAAAACCTTGGCTTGAGTTGCTTGGGTGGTATCAACATCTTGACCCTTGATAGGAGAGTCATCCCCATGCTAATCCTTAATGAGATTCAAAGGGGAATTCGAGCCCCTGCTAGCGCTAACATCTCCTTTCCCAACTTTTTGCTTCTTCCTTAATGGCTTAATGTGTTTGTTGGTGCCCTCTTCTTCAATGTTAGTATCCATATCATCATCCCCTTCCTCATACTCATCTAACGAAATAACAACTTTGGCTTGTTTTTTGGTCATGTGGGTCCCCCCATGCTTCATGGCCGGGTTGCTCCTCTTTTGTTTCTTATCCACCCCCTTCCCTTGCTTTCTCTTGCTAGTACCAACATCCTCAATATTAGTTTCCATATCTTCATCCTCCTCAAAGTAGTCCTCATCAAAATCCATAGTTCTCTTAGTCTACTTCTTACTCAGAGAAACTTTAATATTTTTCTTAGGGGACTTCAGAGCAGCACCTTCACAGGGGCCTTGAAGGCAAAACCCTTGCCCTTGCCTTTGCTTTTTGGCGCCACCTCCTCATCCTCTGAGTGCATACCCTCACTATCTTTAGTTTCAGAGGAATCTGAGATTCCTCTGAAACCTCCTCATCTTCCTCCATACCCTTCACCTCAATAAATCTCCCTACAAAATGAGTTTTAATGTTCTCATAAATGAGCAACATTAGGCCATCATGGAGGGGAGGGTTGGAAGAATTTTCTCCCTCAGACCATTGGTACTGGCATTCATTGATGAGTAAAGGTAAAACAGAATGGTTATCTTAATACCATGCCTAAAATGGTTCAGTAAGGCAAAATGGTGCGAACAAAATCTTGAAAATCTCCCATCCAAAGTAACATAGTAGACAATAGCATGCAAAACAAAACACTAAAGCTTCTTGATACAATTGGGCTTAAAACAGGTTTTACCTTCGTGCATGACAAGGGCCTTGCTCCCACTTGGCTCTTTGGGAAACTCTTCAACAGTGATGTCTGAGAATTTGCAATCTCTGTGAATTTCCTGTCTACGATTGGAATACCAGTCACTTTGGAATGAGCTCCTCAGTGATGGTGATACTCCAACTGCCAACATTCAGTGTGCCCTCATTCCACTTCCTCAGGAATAATTGAGTAACTTGTGGATTTCCACCATTTAATGTTATGGTAAATTGATGTTGTATAAGACAGGAGATGAAAGCTTCTTATATAGATTTATAAAGATGATGCTTTTAAAGGAAACAATTATGAACTAAATACATAATAGAAAGTTCCTAATAAACTGAAGATTAACTAAGATGACCATTAAAGAAACATTACAATATTCTAATATTTAATATCTCCCATTCATAAATAATTATAATTTAATTTTTGAAATATGCTTAATAAAGCATACATTGTGTAAGGTTTTATTATATTAGAACTATACATAAATGTTATAAGGGTATTGACCTTGAATGACATTATGTTCTAACACTCCCCATTAATGTTGATAGGGGGCATCACATGTTGATTCTTATATTAAAAAAGACAAAGTGCTCCAACAACATAGGTCTTTTTTTGACAATGATAAATAATGACACAAATAATATCAACATAAAGACTATATATTCCAGACCGCATGAAAGTAGCTTGTCATAATTTATAATCTGAGCGATTTAAAAAAGAGTTGTGAGGTTTAATTAAATTCTATTTGGAGCTTGTTTCTCCTCAAGTTAACCTCTCCCTAGATTGATTACATTATGTTTGTAGGTATTATATAACATCATGTTACAAGTGGAAGATTTACAAAGAGAAGAATTTCCGATGTGTACAAACAACTAAAAAATGCCCAAAGGACTCGCTAATGCTGTAAGGTCTTATCCAATGTTTGTAAGAAATGTTTATGATTGAAGGACTTGCACTTAGGACTTAGTGACGAGGTGGTGTCATATAACATGCTACTCCACCTCAATGACATTACCTAAGGCCAAATATCGATTTGAATAAAAAATAAATAAAAAGATATTTATTTGAATTTGGAGCATATAATGTCTAAAGGTCTTATGTTATGCCTAGTACATACACCTCCAAGGTTTAGCCACTAGGTGACACATGCACACTCCCCTTGAATCATATAATCTTAGAATTTATCACTTTACATAGGTTTTGATACCTGGTGCCTAAGATTTTGATCCATTTTAATATCATAGCATACTTTTGCTCAATGAAATGAGACATTTAAAATTTGAAATGTAGATGGTTTACATTTAATACCTCCCCTAGAATGAATTATGTTGCTTTGAGGGGAACAAGTCATTCTGAGAAGAAAAGGCTGCTGCATCATTTCAAGTCATTTTGAGACGAAAAGGCTGCCGTGTCATTTCAACATAATGAGATGTTTCCATGGAATGCCATCTTACAACAAACGACACATGATGCCCGCAACATCAACAAAAGCACACAAAGGTAGGGGGATTTGATAATTCGGCATCAGAAAAACCCATAGAAGTGAAATGAATTAGTGTATATATCTATATATGAGCTACTTATCATGGTCATAAAGTTTTTAGATATGAAGAAGAACACATGAGGACAAATATAAAATAAAAATTTGTGTCAACTTGGAAGAAGGCATAAATGCCCCCAACACTTTGTATCGTCTCTAAATGTTCAACATCAAGATATGACAAATGGAAGAAGTAGATAACCAAAAGAAGTGCACATCAGGTAAGTCCCTCATTACCAAGTACATACAAAATAACTTGAGTCCTTTAGAAGAGCACAACATATAAAGACAAGCACAAGGGAATATAGACATATGCACTCTAATCTAAAGATAGATAAAAGACAAGGTCACCGGGAGACAAGGATACTTCGAAGTCTTTGGTACTGGTACTGATACGACTTTTTAAAAAAAATAGGAGACGTGGCTACTTGGAGATGGGGGTAAATAATAATAGTAATGTCACATTAATATAGAGTCAAATAGTTCAAAACTGTTAAATAATGAAGGATCTCTGAAGATATAGAATCATTTATGAATTCTATTTTCTTACCACCGGTCAGTATAAATATTATACACAAAGGGCATAGCATGGATAGACAAGTTTGTTCAGTGATTAGTCTCATTTAAGAGACACAATGTCTTATCCTTAACCAATTCAAGAGACCCAATTATTATTGGGTGTAATCATTAAGAGAATTAGTAAGCCTTGAAATTATCGGGCATGTTAATATGCATTATAATAATCACATATGAAGCCCCACCGACCTGAAGTGTAGATGAGATCATTTACTTGATCCATATACATGCATACAGATTGAAACTAATTAGGAATATGCAACCCAGTTCTAAGAGAAACATACATACTTAGTTCGTTCAGATTGAAAAAAATCCAAAGTGTTTAATGACAGAGTATACCAATGTATGTGTGTGAATGTATATCAGTTCACATGATGAACTAGTACACATGCACACTCATATACATATATTTTGCCTACTGATATTTCCTTGGATTCTTACCGATGCTACTATTCTTAACAAGAACTCACATAATTGCATTATTGTATCCTATAGTCATATCTGATTTCTAAATATTGCATATGATCATTGCTGTTCTGCATTTTGTCACCACAAAATGTTGGTAACAATACGAACCTTTTTCAAGCTAGTTTCACTTATCTCTAAGTTTGAATTTGATATTCATTTGTTCAATGTTGATCGATCAATCGATTTCAATTCATATACCAAGTTGTTTTATTGAAGGCTTTAGTCAATTCTTTTTCATTTTGCTTTCTCTCGAGCCTTTATTTGATTTTTGAGGCCTTCATCGTCCTTTTCTTTGCTTTTGAGTTTGCGTTTGTTGGTTTTTAGTCCTTTGGTCTTGCTCAAGTCATGGCTTTCGGTTTCCCCTTCGATTTGTTCTAACCTAGAGCGTAATCGAAGTTGTCAGTCAAGAGTTATGGTCGTTTTAGTGCCTCAAAAGTGGACCTTTTTGATGCAACAACACGAATTAAAAATATCATGTTATATTTTCAATTTGACATTCACTTTTTGAAAAATATAACTTAAATTCACTTTATGTTATGTTTTTAAGTTACTTTATCATTTAAATTTTCACTTAAAGTAATTATAGTGCACTTTATGTTATAATTTTAAGTTGAGTTACTTTTTGATTTTTCACTTAAAGTGACTATATAAACTATATAGTTTCAGTTTAATTTTTGATTTTTAAATCAAATGCTCATTTTAATGTTACTTTTTAAATGATATTTATGTGTTGTATTTTTAAATATGATATATAAATATTGTTTATGTCCCATTAAGTAATATTTTTATGAAATTAAGTTGATTGAATGACTTTAAGTTATCAAAAGTGGACCTTTTATATGCAATTACATGTAAAATCCATCAAAAGTGGACCTATTATATGCAATTACATGTAAAATCCATCAAAAGTGGACATTTTACATGTTACTGCATATAAAGTTCAACTCGAAAACATAAGTGGACCTTTTTTGATGTCATTACATCAAAAGGTAAGTTTTTGTGTAATTGCATCCAAAATGTGAGATATAACTTAAAATATGCATGTCACCCCAAAATGTGTGATTTTGATCACTTGCACATTTTAAAACATGTCATGCACTCCAAAAAGTCCGATTTGCCTTGTTGCAAGTTTTTAAAATGTGCTTGTCACCCCAAAAGGTTCGATTTTAACTAAAGGCATGTTTTAAAATGTGGTGTGCCCTCTAAAAGGTCCGATTTTGAAAAAATGCATGCATTTGCTCTCCAAGAACCCAATTTTGCTCATTGTGAGAGATTTACTTGGTGGATTTGCATGAGATCTTTTCCATTGAGGGCGTTTTTGCTTGGCAATGGGTTTTCTTCCATCAAGAATGGATTTATCATGCTGAAAATTGTTTTTGGAAGCTTTATTATAGGGCACGTTTTTAAAGATAACTCCAAATAAATCCATTTTTGATCAACATTTTTGCACAAGGATGAATTGATTTGGTGTTTTATGGTGATTGCATTGCATTATGATACACATTTTGACCTTTAAACTCCAAATCAATTTGATCATGCTCCTTGGTGAAACACATTTTTCACTAAAAACGTCCCATGAGCTTGTGCATGCAAAACGCTGGATCTTGGAGCATTATTAGGGCACGTTTTGGCATCATCCTCCATATACTCCTTGATTGCTGTCTTCTCCCATTCGAATTTGCAAGAGTTTGAAAGATCCAAACGTTTTTGAAGACATTTTCAACATTGGAGCATCTTTTTCCTTAATTTTTGGCATTTAATCTTCATGTAAGTGGATTTATTCTTTCTTGCTATTTAATTTGTGCTTATCTTGCTGATTTTATGCACATTATCGCTTGATAATTGCCACTTATTGAAATCAATGCCATGGAAATGTGCATTTTTCCTTTAAAAATGAAGAAATTGTTCTTTTTCTTGTTTTTGGTTTTTCCCCAATTTCCAAATTGGAATTTGTGTGTTGAAGTGTTTTACATCTTGACATGTTTGAGTCACTCTCCAAAGGTACGTTTTTCTTTTAAGTTTTTGTGCTTTGTGCTTGCTTGCTGGTTTTCTCCACTTTGGAGAAGTCACAAGTTCTTTCCCAAGAACTTCTTGTTGTTTCACTTCATGTGAAAGCATCATCATGTTTCACTTCCATTTTCCATGTCACAACACTTCGCATCTCATTCGACAAATGCGATTACACGTTTTCCCTCTCATTCACCATCCGTACATGCATGTAATCCCATTTTTTGCTTCCATTTTCACTCATCTCACTTTTCGCATCCACTCGCACGATACGATTACACGAAAAGCCTTACATTTAATTGCATCCAAAAGGTCCGATTTTGAAAAGTCAAAAATATGTCATTTTCATCTTTCATGCACTTTGACTTTACCTTTTCACTAGAGACGACTCTAAAGCTCATTATCCCTTTTCCATTTTCCATTTCCATCTCTCCATATGTATTTGCGCCTTCATGAGCAAATACATGTTTCCGCATCTTTCCATGCTTTGCACCTCATCCTCCATTCACACTTGCATGTAAAGTGCATCTCAATCCGCATTTGCATCTCATATCACCTTTCATCTCCCGTTACATGTTGCATTTACATGTACTCATTTTTCATGTAATAATGCCTTGAAAACCCTAAGTCGCATTCGAAATCAGCAATCTTCATTCGCACGCATTCCCATGGTTTCCACCTTCACATATTTTCATTTCATTCCATCTTCCATTTTCCACCTTCATAACACTTCATTCCGCTTTTCGTTCATTTCATCTTCATTCACTGCACATGCATGATGATTTCTTTTTGAGATCATTTCATCGGATCTATAAGTCTCCAATTCATTTGTGAATCTTTGTTGCTAATCACAAATCAACTTGTATGGCGATTCCTTCTGATGATGTGTTTATGTTTTGAGATTTTTGTGTTGCAATGCAAATGCAAGAGATGCCGTCATCATCAAAATCCAAAGGAAAGATGAAATATCAATATGATAGAGAGTTGGCTTATGCAACTCCATCGTCAGTTGCATTTGTTCTTGATAATGTAATGGACATGATGATTGGTCATGTGGACATGGTTGATTTTCTACGAAGAGTTGAAAATCCCGTTGGTCATGAGATGAAGTGCATCAAAATAAGTAACATTCATTTGGTTTCTGCATTTCTTATGGCAGCCATGGAACTTAATTTTGTTCTTGGATGTGCATGACGTTTTACTCCAAAGTTAAAGACTATCAAGGATGCTGACGGAAAGGTTATCATTAGCCTTGATCTAGAGGTCATTGAGTAGAACTTTAAAGTGCCACATAGAGCTGAGTGTGCAGATTTAACCAAGCAATCATCTTTGGCATGCTGGAATGGACAAAAGGGTGATTATCAAAAGTTTGTCAACGTATACTGGTTAGACAATAAAAGGAACAACTTCTCTAGATGGCCAAAGACCGTTAATCGGTCTAACTTTAAACAAGAATATAAGGATCTCATCATCCTTCTCAACAGAGTTTGCAGTCTCAAAGATTCTACTGATTTTGAGCCGTGGATGTACAAGTTCATCTTTCAAATCATGGAAAACAAAGAACACATCTTTTGGGGAGAGCTCATCAGCACTGCACTTTGCCAGCAGATAGGCAACATTGGAACTTCAGCACCCTTCTACATGAACTCTTACCTTGTTTACATTGCTGCTGCCATGGGATCTTTCTCTGGTCTCTCAATCAAGGGAGATTGTTTTCAGGTTCCTATTTGGGATTATTGTGACCAAATCACTTTGGCAAATAGTAAAATTCATTACAAAAGAGTGCAAGATGCCTTCTTTGGGCATTTGCGGTGCTTGTTTGATAGACAGTTATCTGTCAAAGGAGTGTCTGATGCAGCATGGGAAAAGGTGAATCAATACAGCTGTATTTTCATTCAATTTCCAAATTTTACATACTTAAGAGTTGGGTATTTCAAAGGTGAGCCGTATATCTTGCTTAGGTATGCTACAGATTAAATCATCTTGATGGAGCTCGCTAGACAGCTCATGGACGTGCAAAGTGATCAACATGCTATGCATAGTCCTGGTTTCGGTATTACCTCAGCTAAACCCTTGACTATTGGCTACTATTCAATCAATTCTGTGCCCAAAGCAAAGAACATTGAAGTAGAGTTGCAGTTGATCATCGTGAAGAAGTTCAAGGCCAGATTTGACTTTGATTATCGAGAGATGAATTCTCAAATGAAAAGAGCTTTCACGCATGTTCTGCGCATCGAGGATATCTGAATTGATATGAGAACAAAGCTTGACATCATCAAGATGGACTATTGTAGATTAACCCTTTAGCAGATAATCGATCTCAACATGTTGGAGATCCCTTCGGATTTCCAAGTTGAAGATGACAACATTTTTGATCCAAAGTTTCATCAAGCCGACTTTGATAAGGAGTGCCCTTTCCCTATTCAGTGGTAACAGAAGGAAGGTACATCTATCATAGATAGATTTCAATCCATCTTGGTAAACACTACAAATGGCTGAAAAATAAAGGCCTTAAAAGAGTTAATCTTAAGATGAGATTGGATTGTGGGAGCTTTGGCCCTCTTGGCAGGAAGTCACAGCTAGAGATTACAGGGAAGGATGGTGCCTCATCTTCTGATGCTAAGGGTTCCCTCAAATTCAAATTGAAGGGTGGAAAAGGTTTTAAGTCTTCTCAGATCTTTGAACCAGTTCAAGAGTGAGAGGAAGAATTACAAGAGGAACTGGAGATAGAATCGGATAAGGAAGATATAGATGAAGAAGGGTAAGTCATGATCTTATCTCCCCCAAAGCCTGCACAAACTCGTGCACTGTCTATACATGAAGCACCTTTTTTGGATGAGGTAGATGTAATGAAATAACTTGCACAATAGAAGAAATAATAAGAAATATTATATAAATACTTGATAATAACTGAGAGTAATAGGCCACCTCGAGGGGGCAACCTCCAAATATCTCCAATGAGAACACACTTCACAATATGATCTTGAAATAAGACTCACAACCTCCTATATATACCTAATAATGCTTAGGTTGAATAGACACAACCCTACATAACACTTAGGCCGACTTACCTACCTAAATAATAATATAATAATGATAACATGACTTAATTAAGGATTAAGATAGCCACAAGTTGACTATTCATAACCCTATATACACCAATATTAAGGGCGTAGCATGCCCCCTCTCTTGAAAGAAGCATTGTCCTAAATGGTAACCAAGTGTGTATTCTTTTGAATGAACTCCTCATCCTCCCATGTGGCCTCTTCAACTAGTAAGTTCTTCCATTGGATGAGATACTGAGTGAGGGTTCTATTCCTCAGCTTCTTCATGCGTTTTTGAAGAATGCACTCTAGTTCCAAAATTATTCTTCCTTCTTCATCAAGCTCTGGCAATACTGTTTGAGTAGGAATATTCTGCCCAATTACCTTCAAACAAGAAACATGAAAAACTGGATGTATCTTTGTTGTTGGTGGCAACTCAAGCTTGTAGGCAACACTACCAATCTTTTGCATGATTTGGTATGGTCCATAATATATTGGAGACAACTTATTATTCTTTTTTTGTTGCTTCATTGAGATTTGTTTATAAGGCTGCAATCTCAAGAAGACCCAGTTCCCAACTTCAAAATTTCTTTCACTACAATGTTGGTCTGCTTGTTGTTTCATTCGATTTTGTGCCATAGCTAAATTCTCCTTGAGTCCTGAAAGTACCTGTTGTTGATGAAGCAAGTGGTCCTCTACTGCCTGAACTCTTGGTGACACCTTTAATGATGATGTGATGGAAGGAGGACGATATCCATAAATAGGTTTGAGTTGATTTTTACCTTTTAATTGACGACTCTCAAAAGCAATTGGCCGACCTTCTTGCATGAGAACTGCTCCTATCCCATTTCCAAAAGCATCACATTGCACAATGAATTTGTTGTTGAAGTTCGGAGTGGCAAGCATTGGAGTTGTACACATAGCCTTCTTCAATTTCTCAAATGCTAAATTAGCAGATTCATTTTAATGAAAAAAATCCTTCTTCAATAGAGTGGTAAGGGGTGCTGCTATACGACCATAATTCTTCACAAATCTTCTATAGTACCCTGTCAATCCCAAGAAACCGCTTAGCTTCTTAATGGTTTTTGGAATAGGCCATTCCATGATAGCTTTAATTTTGTTAGGGTCCACCTTTATTCCATGTGAAACTATGTGTCCCAAATACTCCACCTCCTTAAGACCAAAAGCACACTTGGATGGCTTAGCATAGAGTTGATGATCTTTTGAGTAATTGTAATGCTTGATTTACATGCTGCAAATGTTCTTCCCAAGTCTTGCTATAAATTAATATATCATCAAAAAACACTAACACAAACTTTCTCAAGAACTTCTAAAAAATGGAATCCATCAAACTTTGGAATGTAGATGTTGCATTGCTAAGACCAAATGGCATCACCAAAAACTCATAATGACCCTCATGAGTTTGAAATGCTGTCTTGCAAATATCTTCTTCCTTAATCCGAATTTGGTGATAACTTGATCTAAGATCTAACTTGGTAAAATACATAGCTCCATTTAATTCATCTAGAAGATCATCGATGACTGGAATAGGAAACTTACCTTTAATGGTGCACTTGTTGAGTACTCTATAATTTGGACACGTGCCAAGTTTCATCCTTCTTACGCACCATCACAACATTTGAGGAATAAGCACTTTGGCTATGCTTGATAATTCCTGCCTCTAGCATTTCTTGAACAATTTTTTTATCTCACTCTTTTGTATGTGTAGGTACCTATAAGGCCTAATGTTTGGTGGCTAGCTCCCTATAACTAGTTGTATGGCATGGTCATGATCTGTCTTAGGAGGAAGTCCTTTAGGCATATCTCCAAGAATCACTGAGTGATGATCAATTATTGCTTCTAAATCTGGATAAGTAAGAGCATTAGATTGAGAGACTTCTAATGAACATAGCTGGGACACAAATCCATCTGCTCCTTTCTTAAGAAACTTTTGCATTTGATGAGAGCTTACCATCTGTGGGGATTTTGCCTTCAATCCCCTTAGCTCCACTACCTTTCCTTTTGATTGAAATTGCATGAATAGTTCTTGGAAGTTCATCTCAATTGTTCCCAATGTCGTAAGCCATTGTACTCCCAAAACAATATCTGCCGCACCCCATGGATATCGCATACATTGGGGTATCAGGTTGATAATCTCCCATGGATAATTTGATGCTATGACACTTCCTTGAACAACTAACTGTGCCCCCATTTGCAATCAAAACTTGAAACTCCGGGGCTGGATATATAAAACAATTTAGAAGAGTTGCCAACTTTTTGTTGATGAAATTATGAGTACTACCTGAGTCGATCAACACTGTTACTTTCTGCTTCTTTAAGAAACCCACTACCTTGAGAGTTTGTGGTGCACCGAAACTTGAAAGTGCATGACAAGAAATGCTTGGTTGAGAATCATGTGATTCCTCACTTGAGTCCCTATCCTCCTCTGATATGGGCTCATCCTCTTCTTCCTCACTTGGACCTTTAATAGAGAACAATTTCTTTTCACTACATTTATGTCATCAACTATATTTGCTATCACAATTGAAACACAATCCTTTTGCTCTTTTCTCCTCAATTTGTTGTGGAGTCAACCTAGTAGGTTGAGGAAGACAAGGTGTTGAATAACCTTTTTCTCTTGTCACATTAGCCCCTTGCTTTCTAGGAATCAAGAACTTCTCTACATGTGCCAATATAAAAGACTCATTTACTGAGCTAAGACTAAACATGCGTACCTCATGTTGAGTGTGATCCTTGAGACCACCCAAGAATAAATCATTCAAGTTCTCCTTTGTAATTGTATCCACTTTTAACGATAGATTTTGGAATTTTTTTATATAATCCTGAATTGATCCTGTTTTTTGAAGCTTAGCAAGTTGGCTAAAGAAGTTTTCTGTCACACTATTGCTATATTGTGCTTGGAGTTTGTAAAAATTGACCATGATACGGTGAGAGTTTGAGACCCTTTTTCCTCCTATGAGTACAAAGCCAATGATACTAAATGAATTGATCTGGTTCTAGATATAAGGAAGCCATTGTGACCTTTTGTCCATATTGGGTTTGATGTACCTCAAAAAAATTCTCCATTTGATTTATCCATGTTAAAGGATCCTTGCCATCGAATTTGCACATATCCACCTTTGGAAAAAATTTCGTAGATCCCTTAGTAGTGTTAAAATTTGTGTCATCATTATAAGTCGACTTGAAGGTTTCACCTTGATTGCTTGACAACTCGTTCCTTGTTTCATTCATATAGGTGCTTAACATTCTTCGTATATCTTATATATCTCCTCATAGGTCACACATATCCCTCTTAACCTCTTCCTTGAACTTACTTATTTCCTCATTGGGATTACTATCCTCTGTTGTTTCCAATCTTGATCAAAAGATTTCCTTGGTATGGTAGCATTCTTTTTGCCTCTTGTTGGAGGCCCTGACATGATAGAAACCAATATTTTTGAAATAAATCACACAAATGAAATATAAATTCTCTGATTTTTTAATTCATTTTTTACTGTAACTTACTAGGGCCAAGATACCCTTTGGAAAAATCCAAAAAATTGGCAAATTTGCTGCCTTGAAAGCAAATTTTCCTAATTTTGTAATAAATTGCTTATTTTTGCTTCAATTTCTCCAAGCTTTGAAATGTAGGCTCCTCTACTATGTATTCAAAAACCCAATACAAGTTATACTCCAATTCAGCAGGATGTGAGAGATATGTAGATCTCAATAAATTGTGTGGAAATAGTAATTCTGCAATAATTTGCTCAAATTTGCTCCAATTTCTCTGAATTTTTGACTATATCTTTTTTAATACAGTCTTCAAAAACCTTTTAAAAATCTTTGAAAAATTCGCTAAAATCTGAAAGTTATGCTCGTCCCAAAATTGCCCCAATGTTGAGAAAAAATCTTGTCTCTATGATGCCAAGATCATGCTCTGATACCACTTGTAATGAAATAACTTGCACAATAGAAGAAATAATAGGAAATATTATATAAATACTTGATAATAATTGAGAGTAATAGGCCACTTCGAGGGGGCAACCTCCAAATATCTCCAATGAGAACACACTTCACAATATGATCTTGAAATAAGACTCACAACCTCCTATAGATGCCTAATTATGTTTAGGTTGAATAGACACAACCTTACATAACACCTAGGCCGACCTACCTACCTAAATAATAAAATAATAATGATAACATGACTTAATTAAGGATTAAGATAGCCACAAGTTGACTATTCATAACCCTATATACACCAATATTAAGGGCATAGCAGTAGATAATGATGTGGATTCATTCTCCACGGTTTTCACTCCTATTCCAGTCTCAGAAGTTAATACAATGGCCCTTCCTATTTCTTTTGCTGCTCCTCTCATTCTTGCAAATGAACAATATGAGCATTTGGCAAATGTGTTTGAAGATTTTTCAACTCTTACAGGTGGTCAAGTTTCCCAACTTGATACATCTTTGACTAGTTTTGAGCTTTTCATGACAAAATCTTCTCAGCATGTTCCTATGCCTTCAGCTGTGCAAACTGAATCTTGTTTTGTTACAACGGAAATACAATCTGGATCAATGCCAATGGTCTCCATTGTATCTGCTTCTACGGATGAAGGTTTCAGTTTGTCTGCATGGTTGAGCAGAATCACAACAAAGAGAAGAAAAGTGGTTGTACTGCTAGATAATAATCTCCTTGTTAAGAAGACCAAATCCAAATCTTTGAAAGATAAGATTGTTTCAAGGATTTTGGTTGATTCAGATAAAACCAAGTTTGTTGAAGTTGCTGAGCCCTTGGTGGACAAACCTGCGGAGGAACTTAACTCGTTTTGATTATAAGTTCACTAAGGTTGAAATCGGGAAGCAATCGCGTCTGAATTGTTTACAAGTTGCTCAAGATGCATTGGCTAATGTATCAAAGAACAATCATGAACTATGGGAGAAAAAAAATCAACTGAAACAGGAGGTTTTTCGCTTGAATGAGGTCATTCGGCAACAATCTTCTCAAAGTGTTGTTGTTATGTCACAAACATCCAAGGAGAGAAAGTTGATTGAAGCCGCCAAGTCTTGGATAGGAGAGATCATCTCTGAAGGAGTTCGAGCCATCACAGAGACATTTGTAGTTCTTAGGCACATCAAAGAAATGAATGAAATGGAGCGAAACTTGATTTCTTTTTTGACTCGAAAAGTGGATAATTTGAAGGAAATCCTCAATGATTGGGATGAAATGGAAAGTTTTGATCTAGATGCCTTGGTTTCATGTGACATTCTTCTGTCATGTGAAATGTTCTTTTGATTTCAAGGACTTATTGGTTACAAAAAGGAAGGAAACATTGAGGAAGCTGATCACAAAGTTGCAAACAACACTTGGAGATTGTCAAGTAGTTGAAACAGGTGTTACTTATCATTTGGAACAGATGGGATGCCATGTTATTGATGAATCCGGTAATCTCATTGCAGTTGAAAGGGTAAGCTCGAAATATACAATCAGGATCAATGCTGATAAACAAATAAAAACATGCCTCATACCCCAAGTCCTCTAGGTATGCATCCTAGAGAGACTTATTAGACAAGGACACTCAACGAAAATCAATAATAGTCAGCATACAAAGAAAAGATCATGACATAATTTCAGCATTAAGCGTTTGTTAAAAAATTTAAGTGTGTTAATTGATACTGAGTTCCGAGGATAAGGATCGAATGCTTGCAAGTAGGTAAGTTCACATGACGAAATTGGGTAAGATGATAAGTGTTGAAAAACACTTGTTGTCAGGGGTTGTATTGAAAAATATAGTTGGGGTGGTGTTGAAAAACACCATTTGTGAGGTGTCCTAAAGACTAACACAACCAAGAGACCAAAGCTAACACAATTATGCCCCCTAGCCAAAGACCAATTCCAAACCAAGGCAACAAGGACAAGGCATGATGAAGAAAGGCCAAGTGTCAAGGACACATGCTAAGAAACAGGGGTGCAAAGGCCTCAAGTAGTGCCTGTTTCTAGGTTTTCACCACTTGGATTATTATTATTAATTTTTTTTTTTGGAATATATTATTTTTTTGGAGATACATCAAAGCACTTATTACTAAGATGATCATTTTTTTTTGGACTTTTTCCAATTTTTAGAATTTTGACAGTATATCATTTTTTTGGATTTTTTCAGGATCAATAAAAATGTACAAAGATGCCCCCAAATAGAACGGTCATCATGGATATAACTTCTTCAGGTGCAAGACATTGATAGGATCAGGGAGTTGCTCTCCCTCTGCTGTAGATAATAAATAGGCACAGACCCAAAAGTTGTTGTAATAATGTAAGGTCCAAGCCAATTAGGTTCAAATTTACCCTTTTGATCTCTATTTTGTTGATTCTTAGGATAGGACAAGATCTCCCACCGGAAATTCTCTAGGGTGAACCTTTTTGCTGAATGCTTTTGATAGACCCTCATATGGTCAAATGATGCTTGGTGTTCCTCATCTAGAAGTTCCAACTCTTGAGGTCTCATGGCACGGTAGTCTTCATCTGTAACTAGACCTTTGAGGGAAACTTTGAGTGAAGGAATCTCAACCTCTAAAGGTAACACTGCTTCAGCAACATATGTAAGGGCAAAAGGAGTAGCCCCAGTAGAAGTACGAATACTCGTTCTATAGGCACACAAAGTTGGATTTATCTATAAGTGCCAATCTCTACCATTCTTATGAACTGTTCTATGTAAGATTTTGAGAATGGTTTTATTTGATGCTTCTGTTTGACCATTTCCTTGTGGGAAGTAAATGGAGGACCAATGTTGTTTTATCTTGAATTTCTTACAAAGTTGTTTAAGGACCTTATTTTTTAAACCGGCCTCGTGTCAGTGATAATCTCGGGAGGAACTCCATATCTACAGATAATATGATTCAGAATAAATAGAGAAATTGTCTTGCTCGAGGCAACAGAAAGTTGGACAACTTCTACCCATTTCGTGAAGTAATCAATAACATTGATAATAAACTTGTGTCCACATGATGAGTTGGGATGAATCTGCCCAACAAGATCAAAGGCCCAACGCTAAAACAACGAATGAGAGATAGAAGGAATGAGTTCTCTGCCTGGAGCATGTATCAAGTTACCATGTTTTTGACACTTTTCACATCAATTTGCAAAAGCTACTGCATCAATGTGCATCGTGGGCCAATAGTACCCCACCCTAAGCAACCTTCGAGCCATAGAAAGACAATTGGAATGTCCCCTACAGATGCCCTCATGGATGTCAACTAATGCTTGATCAGATTCTTCCTTTTCTAAGCATCTAAGAAGTGTTCCATCTAGACCCCTCCTATACAAATCTCCAGAGATAAGGGAATGACGAGAGGCATTTCTAATAAGGTTTCTGCGTTCAGATCGGTTAAAGGTTTTAGGTATAATGCCATCACAAAGGTATGAATAAATGACGCTATAATGGGATGACTCACGAAAAAGGATTTTGCAACAAAGGCTTGCTCTGTGGAGGTGGAGGTGGAGCTGCTACCGAACTATTGTTTTCACCGATCTTGCTGAAGCAGAAGTGTGCAGAGATTAGTGAACTTTATAGCAACACCAGAAGACATGATGTTGGGAGTCTTGATAAAATACTCATAGGACTTTGGTAAACTCTGAAGAGTGATAACCATAATGTCCTCTTCCTCCATCTTGTGACCAATAGCAAGCAACTGATTATGGATTTCCTGAATCCTATTCAAGTGAGCCTGGAGCGAGGTTTTCTCATCCATGATAATAGAAAACAAAGTGTTCTTCAAGAAGAAAGCTCTTCTTTTGGCAGAAGTCCCATGAAGACCTTTGAGATATGCCCATATCTCGGCAGCTGTCTTGCCGGAAGGAATTTGAGAGAGGTGATCATCAGCTAGGGATAATTTGAGAAGCATCACCGCCTCTTGAGTATTTAGATCCCATGTATCCTGATCAGTACCAGGAGCAGTCAGATGCTTCGTAACCCCTAGAACAATTTGATCGGTATTCTGATATTCAAAGATTGCTATGATCCGTTGCTTCCAAGTGCCATAATTTTGACCATTGAATTTTGATGTGTGCTCGATTAGAATGTTTGTCAGAGATGCCATGTAACATTTTTCAATGAAAAAATGTGAGAATCTGTGAAGGCACGTTCTTTGAGGCAAAAAATAGAAGACCTAGAAAATTTGAAGGATGACCCAGAAGAGAGCTCGAAAAACTCTAAAAGAATATGTTGTCAGTTTTTAGATTTGCTGACTCGAAAATCGAGGCACATAAATTGAGGTACCCAAAAAAACGAACGACAACCCAGTTGAGCTCTCAGAAAACCCATCAAGAATCTGTAATTTTTAAAAATCTGGTACATAAAATTAGGGTTTCGAGCAAAAACAACCCTTATTGCGAGAAACCCAAAAAGAAGGGCATATTTGTAGAGAAGTGTAGTGATTGGGCGTAGATCTGATGCTAGCAGAAAAAAATCACTGGAAGATGAATGACAATTGTAGAAAAACCCTAGCTCAAACCTAGGGGTTTTGAAAACTTTCTCAAAAAAATGGAAACCCTAGACGGGCATTAGAGAAAAATCTCAGAAATAATTTCGAAAAATCTTAGCAAATAATTTCAAAAGAATTTTTTTTTTGAAAAATTTAAAGTATTGGCTCCGATACCATATTACGAAGTAATTGGTAAAATACTTGTTTGTTATTAACAGAGACCGAGAGGTCTATATATACAAAAGAATAAAGCGATGATTCTTTAGGAAATGATCATAAAGAATAGAAATATTCTATTCCAGCTAAAAGAAAGCTAAAAAAGCTAATAAATAACTACAACTAACTAAATATTAGAAACATTCTAATATTTACTATAGATTACAAATAGATTATCGTTAACTAATAATAGACGTTTATCTATTATCGTAATAATGCCTACCTTCACACATAAGGGAACCAACTTGGGGATGACAACAAATGTACTTGACACAGCGCCTTGGGTCCCACAAGGATTGCCAAGGTGGTGGATCCTATGGGGGGGGGGGGGATAAAAAGTCCATTATGCATATGAATGGTAGCCTCGCACGTGTTGTACCTCACATTATGTAACCCATTCACGAAGAGGACCTCCTCTGTGATCACATTAACTTTGTATGCAGGATCAACCACAATGCCCTTGACAAATTTCCTATTGATCTTCGTAGGGATCTGTAGAGAAGGCTCTATGCAGTAAGGCGAGTCTAGAGATGTGTGATTAAAGAATTGTCATGGATGTCAAAGGATGAACATATCATGAAGAAGTATGGATATGAAGTTGATAAAAAGAATATATTAGCATGGAAGAGATATTAAGAAGAAATGAGCAAAATGATATCATACATCAAAATAACGATCCTTAAAGGCAACAATCAAAGACAAAGATCTATACAAACTGTCATTTTGATATTTTAGTTGGACTCAAAGATAAAAGAATCTTAATGGCACTATCAGTAACAGAGATTCAAACAAATATTATCAAGGAAACAAATATTGCCAAGGATGGAAAGTAAAGTCTTTAGTAAGTAATGCTACAGCATTCAAATGGAGTAAAGCTACAATAGAAGATGAAAGAAAACATGTTTATCATCAATAATATTGGATCCTGATAAAAGAGAATAAAACAGTGTAGCAGGCAGAATGATATGGATGTATGTGTATGTGCTCAACAGATTAGAGTCACATGTTACTAGTGATAAAGTGGGAATACATCAAGGATAGATGGAGAAGCATGATGATAAATCAGATTGCATACTATACACGATGGAAGAAATGTTGTAGAAAAAGGGGCATTCCACACACAATGAACAAGAGCAAATTTACCATGAGTCTATGATCAATAACCTTCAATATGGATGTTTGTGTGATATTTTGGTGCTTTTTATTATCAGAGAATTTTACAGACCTCTTCATTTTTAATAGTTGTGATTGTTTATTATATACAAGTCACCAACGATAAGCAAACTGAAACAGTGATCACTCCTTCACAGAAACAAATATTTATTATTTCCAAAACAGAAAAATCACTTGTGAGAGTCCTCATAGGATGAAAACAAAGAAATACAAAAGAAAAGTTACTGGTAGACCTATAACTCTCAGAGGCTCTGTTGTTCTAACATTAGAAGAGCCAACATCAACACTCGTGACAGTCAAAGGAAGTTTTGAAGGATTTAACGCACATAATAAATATATTGTAGAGACAATTATTCCAGTCAACATATCATGGAATAATACTTTCCCAACATTGAATATGAACAGCAACAGAGGATATGATGGAGGAAAGAAGAAATGATAACATTTGGAAGCAGCAAATTCTGCGGCAATGATTTTAATATCCAGACAGCAATGAAGTTTGGAAGTTATGCCAAGAAAAGTTTAAAGACATAAGCCACGTCAGAACACAAACAAATAAGAACAGTAAGCAAATAAGGTATATGGGGTGCGGGTGTAATTACATGAGCAAAGAAAAAGAATCAATTATTATTATCATTGGAATTGAAAGATAATTAAAAATCTGGAAGTCATCAACTTTTATGGAGAGTTCAAAAGGACACACGATGACTTGAATTTAAAAGGATATTAAAAGTTTAAATCAATACTACACAGCAATTTTAGAGATTTACATTCAAAACTTGGTAACATCTTGAATGGTCCAGTTGGCAGCGAACAGGAAGAATAGAAGAGTTAAATAGATCTTATTTAATGAATAAGAATGACAGCTATGTCTAACAGAGCTTTTGAAAGAAATAATATTATCGTGAACATCAGAAGTGACGGATATGGATGGGGACCACAAAGTAACATGCAGCCTGTTGTGATTAATTTAATATCAGAAATGGCATTCGTCTATGTTCTATCCCTGTGCGAAAGAGAATTTTCAAACATTTTGTGAAGATCAACACTATCGTTTCAAAAGGATGATGACTTCAATAATAATAATGAGGAAAGTCAGTTTGTTATAAAAGGATTGTAGTCAGAAATATATATATGGAGTGTGCAGAATAAAAGCTCAGAAGTGTTGACGATGATATATGGGGCCATTTCTATGGATGACTATGTGCATATATTGTCTCAACTACAGAAAGACAAATGAAGAAATACAGGAACTTGCTTGATTATGTAGAGTCAGCAGAGATCTAAATAAAAAAGGCCAATTTAGAATATCAAATCATAACAGAGACTGAAGGGAAGACTTTTCCACCATTGACATAGATTCAAACCACTGAAGTTGACACATATTGGAAGAATAGCATATGACAAAAATCTGAAAGGTGAATATTGAATCTAGGGATTGCCATCGGAAAACGTATAATATGAAGTCCATTGGTTAAGACTAATGTGTGTTCAAATTAAAAGAGATTAACTGAATATGAAAAGGTGTGATTAAGTTTTTATGAAAGTATAATAAAGTGAAGTTAATTAAGAGTTATGAAGTCTGTAAGTTACATCTCTTGGTAAAAAGACACAACTCTTAGATGATATCAAAAGATATAAATAAAGATGTAATTACTTGTAAAAAGGTAAGGCAAGGGAAAATGAAGAAGTAAGAGAATAAAAAGAGATAAAAGATAGAATATATAATTAGATTGAGAATCTGGTTTATTTATTTATATATAATTCAGAATATGTTGGCTGATCGAAAGAAAATATTTTAGAGGCTGACTTGAAGTAGAAAAGACAGTATAAGGAAGGATATTTACAGATGTGGATATGAATTTAGATCAGAGATAAATATCAGTTTGAAGAAAAGAAGTTTTACAATAAAAGTGTCCATCATCAATTGAATAAGCAATACAAATAGGTGGAGAAAAGATTTTGTGCAGTGGGTTGGTGTTCACAAAGACAACAGTGGTGGTTGGTGCTTCTAGTATGTCGGAGCTTGTGAAGTGTGGGAGTTCGAGCTTCTAGTGAGTCGGTGCTCATAAAAATAGGGGTTGGAGCCTCTGGTAGGTCTAAGCCTACAATACATTGTAAAAGGACAAAGTTTATATAAAAGCATTTATTGTCGTGGTTTTCTCCCACATTGAGTTCGCACGTAAATCTTTGTGTTATTGTGTTCATGTGCATAATTGCTCATTTCAGTATTTGATGTTATTGTGGTGATTAAAGTTAAACTTGGCTAAGTTGTTATTATATTGATTCGCCCCCCCCCTCTCAATATAATCGTGTGCTCTTCAATATGAAGGTTAAGTCCATAGTTTTAGTCTTCTGGTTTGGAGTCAAGATTGGCATGATGGTGACCGTGTTCACAAATGGATCATCACTTGATTTAGGAGAGGATGGTATAGAAATGAAACTAGGTTAACGTCAAGTTCACCAAAATTTAAATAGGGGGATTCACCATCCTTGACATGATGGAATCCCAAGAGGCAAATTGCCCAATGCTACCTCACTTTACTAGCGCTTTTTCGAGCTAGGAGGATTAACTAAATTAAAGAGCAACTAAGTAGATGTAAAACAAGAATTATCGAGACAACTTAATGATATATAACGATAAAAAATATTTAGACTATGGAAAATAAAAGAGCAAGTCATTGGGACCAATTGATAGGCTTCATGAGCTCCTTCTCCAAGATGTACATGTTAGTCAAGGACTTCAATGTGGATGCAAGATGGTAGTGTGACATTCATGCATCTTCTACATACATGGTGCGTAAGCCGTATCAGAAAGGTACGCAATTTACTAACTTGAATGAACATACTATTAATTAATTAGAAAATAAAAGTAAAGAATGTAAATAAATTGAAATTTAAAGCTCCAAGGATAGGAAATGAGAAGAAAGTTCTTATAACCAACAAAAGACAAACTCTCTAGCACACTATTCCATTCTCTTCTTCAAACTTGCACATAAAGTGATCAAGAAAAGATGTTAGGAATGATTTTTGAAGGCATACCAAAGTTAGAACCCCACTTTGGTATTTCCATCATTATGAGCAACAAAGATTGATAGATATTCAATAACCATGATAATAGATAAAAGATAAAAGAGAGGCACTATTGATATCCCACATTAAAATCTACGAAAGTAAGTGCATAGAAGATTACATTGACTTCCTTTCGATGTCGAAAAGCTGAAGCTCAGTGGAGGGAAGGCAAGAGTGAGGCGATAGAGGATTTGTAATAGAGATGTGTTAATGTTTGTAGCTGCAGGAGATATTCTGATTATGTGCATGGTACTCTTTCATATACTCATGTTTGGAAATATGGAGAGAATGCATTTGGAAAAGGAAGAGACTTTCAGTTATAATATCAGGAGTCTCAATTCAAGATATATACCTTTACTTTGTGTGATGAGTTTGTATTCAATTGAATGCCTTGTACTCAAACATCTATTATTTAATAAAAGAGAGATATTTTTTGGTGTGGATGGGGTTTTCCCCTCAAGTTGGTTGGTTTTCCCAAGATGAATTGTTGCGTCTTTTTGTGTCTTTGTGTTCCTTATTTTTCTTATTGTTGTTTATCTTTGTTCTTGGGAAAAACATTAACAAGGTGAACAAGCTGCAATGTGAGGTTGCCGAGATAGAGTTCAAATGACCAAGAAGTTGTTAAAATAATCAGAACATGTGAGAACTTGCTAAAAGACCCAAAATGAAGCCAAGAGGAAGGTTACAAGCAATCCAAAAGATTCTTCGACATTGGTGGCCTGCCATAGGAGGCATTATATTGCAAGGAACAATAGCTGTGATTCTTGAAGGACCACCTTCAAATTGTAGATTCATGAGACTAGTGCGTTCTATGCGTATGTCTTTGTGGCACATGTATCTTGAGTTAAAAAAAAGTCACATGATTAAGAATTTGGACAGTTGAGGTGGAGATTTTGATTTAGGCATGCATTATAGAATTGCATGGGGAGCAATTTACGATTTTACAAACACATTACACAAGATATGTATGTCGAAAACCCTTTTGGATGAAAAAATCCCACTAGCATCATTTTATTAAAACACCTTCAAAATATAGTCTATAAAAAATAGACTAAACCTACAAACACTTCTCTTTACTTCCACATGACCAACAATACCTTAAATGCATAATGATATAACTCATTATAAAACTCCTATTTTGTTCTTCCTCAAATAAGAGAGAACCTCCTTAAATATAGGAGGGTGGCAAAATATCCAAAGGGGTTCTAGTCACACTTATTCGATAACCCCCACTCATTAATAGTTAATAATTTTTATATTCTTAGATTATAATTATTTTGAATGGGGTATTATGCTTAGTAAAGCATATAATCTATATAGTTTTTTTTATTAGAATATTATATGAATGTTATAAGGTTATGACATCTAATAACATTATGTTCTTTCTTCTAACCATACTTCCATGAAGTTTCCTGATCAGGGAGTGTAGGGACAAGTTTTGGGGATGGGTGGACCAAGGGCCTATTTTTGGGGATATCAAGGGAAGGATGATGGAGTGGTAGCGGGTGCAGGTGGCACAACAATGATATACAAATTGAGTTGAACTGAAATCTTCAAGGTAAAAGTTGCAATACCCATATCTTTGCAAGTGCGTCATGAATGAAACACTAGTTTTCATGAAGTTGAAGGTTGCAATCAGTTTGTAATGCTGTGTGAAATACAATAAGCAACTTGATCGCATCCTTAATGAAGTTGGCAACAATGTGAGGGGATGTTTCTCTCAAGTCCATACATCCTAGAAATGTCCCCATCTAATAGCCAACAATTTTTTCAAGGGGACATGTCCTTGTGGAACACTAGTTCTATCACCATGCTACACAAAGGGCCATATATTTCACTTCTACACTTCATTGCTTACCCCTTGCAAAACATGGATGTGCGTTTGAGTTTTGCTAAAAATTTTATGCATTATGAAATATATTCAAACTAGGCATAATATGAATTTCTTCATTAAATCTTAATTCCATAAAGTAGAAAAGGGGGAGAGGATATCAAGAAAAAGGATATAGATTTGTGCATAAAAGAAACAAGGCAGAGAAGGCTACGTTGATAGGGAGTCCCATTGGATTTTCGACTAAGTCCACACCAGTGTAAGAGTCTTCTACCGGTATAGTCGAAGGAATGAAAGGGGGAAATGTCTAAAGGCCTCAAGTTCGAACAAATGGTCAAGGGCAATTGGAGGTTTTGCCATCAATGCCAAAGGGGTAGATTGTTGGATTTACAAGTCACACTGGCATGATGATGAAATCACACTGGCATGATGATGAAATATCCCTAATCGGATATTTACGGATTTCTTTCCCAGGTAACATTCATAACACATATATGTGAAGTTGCATAGTAAAAACTAGTAATATAAATCCTAGAAAATATCTCCAATAGCTGTATACCCGGTTGTTTCCTCAAAACTGATATTCAGAACTTGAACCATAGGCAGATGTATTACGAACAACAATAGAAAAAACAATAGATCCTCCAATAGATATAAACTTGTTCTTTTCAAAATAATATCCAGGATTTCAAGAATATAAAATGTGTTACAAACCAACAACACAAATCCAATAAACTCTCATAAAAACTCCTTAAAACAACGTTATTGCATTATACAATAGCGATACAATAACCTACTTCCAAAATCCAATCCTAAATTTAGCTTTGCAATCAGATTGGAAAAACTTAAGAAAAGAACTTGTAAGCACATGCGAGACATTTGATATGACGTCTCCAAGGACAATGGGTTTGCGTCCACTGTCTAGTGGCATGAGGGGCTACATCCTCATACTAGCTGAAAGCTAAAGCTTTCTGAATAACTCACACTAGAGAGAAAATTGGAATTGAATCATAAATTAAGCAAGTCCAAATGAAAGAGTCTCTTCTCCTTTTATCTTCACAAGTGTGACTCTTCAACTTCCTTGCTGGCTTTTTGTCTTATCGCTCCGTGTCCTTTTTGCCCCATTTATAATATTAAATGGACCTTTTATATTTCGAGTCCATGCTCTCCAAGTCAATTTTAATATTATACATAATATGCCTTTAATATTTCCAATGTCCCAAAAAGGGGACATTACAAATCTCCCCTTCTTAAAATTGCTTGTCCTCAAGCAATCAATACCAAGATCCCATACGAGTCTACAGGTAGCTCTGTAGCCCAATTTGAAAACAAATCCGGCCATACTGCGAAGCAAGGTGTCGAACTGCAATCCATCCATCAACCAGACCCCTAGGTCCCATGTTAATCCAATTAATGTCACTGCACACGAGGTCTGTAAATCTCTGAATGTCATTGTATCCAATCTCAGACTAAGTAGAACTGTGATCCAACTCTCAACAAGCCATAGATACATACAACCAACACCTGGATCCCAAACACTAATGACATAACTAGCTGATATGATGAGATAAAAATGTATCTAGAAGTTATGTATATCCCAATAGGCGGTGATGACCTGTCCTAAATAGATAATGTAGGAGACGAGCTGCCCAAAAGCTGAAATCAACACCAAGGGCACATAAAAGATAATATTGCCATCATCACTCTGAAGAGTCCCTAAATACATAGGGATCATGAGAAAGATTGAAGCTGAAAAAACATTCCCTATGATCAACACATAACTCTCCTCAATCCTCCACTAGGACTTGTTTAACTGCTGAACTAAGAAATCCATCCAACCTATATATAAGTTAGAATTCGGAACCATGTAAAGGCTGTATGAAACAGGGGCAATAGTAGTCACTTCACCACACCAATCCTGTGACCAAGGTTCGTTGTTAAAGACCATAGCTTGATCCGAATCACTAAAGTCAAGGTCATCCTCTTCTTGGAAATCAAGAGGAACTCTCTCCTCTACTTCAAAAAGTGGGTTATCGGAAATCCAAACAGCATCAACTTTAAACAATGGGTTGTCTATAAGCTGAATGTGATCTGAATTTTTGGAACTTGGTCGCTTCGGGCAACTATCCAAATCATACGTCTGCTGAATGCTATCAAGTTCATCAATTACCTCTAGGAAAAATTCCTGTCTCTCTGTATCCTCATGTTCCCTAAAATGATTTGTACTCTGAATCTGATTTTCCACTTCCTGAAGGGAAAACTGAGTATCAACCAATGCCTCACGAACATACTTAAGCTCCTTGTTGAGCTCCTTAATCTCATTCCTTTTTTTATTCAATTGGTCAATATAGGATCCAACAACCTTAAGAGTATAAGCCCTGTCAGAAAGCAAACATAAGTAATCTGATTTCATAGTCTCAAGAGCTGTTTTGATCACCTACAAATCAGCAACATGTAATGTCTCCATTTGTTGCCAACATTAGAATTTCAGGGATTAGCCTAATATTGGATCCTCGTAGGGTAATGAGGATGGTTAGAGGGTTTTCTGAGGATTGATTCATCTCCAACATTCAGAGTTTTATGGATTTGGCCTTCGTTCGATATCATTTGGACTCCATGTGCCATACTTACTAGGTATAATAAGTTAGGAGTAATAGGGATGGACCCTTTCTATTTTTAGAAAGTGTATTTGGTCACATGGGGAATTATGAGGAGAGATTCCTATTTTAGACGGCATGGCAATCAGACAAGTATTTCAAGAGATATTAAAGTTCAAGTGACTTAAGTAATTTATTTAAATATTTTAATACTATTATAAAGTTATAAAGTGATTTAAGTGACTAAAGGACAAAATAGGCCTTTTATCCCACAATGCTTAGTTATTTGCATCTTCCCTCACTTTGAGGTTATAAAGGCAAGTATCTGCTTTGGGATTATGACCACAAGAATATATGATTTTTGTATTAAATTCTAAGGTTGCTTAAATGTGACTGGATATTTCCTAAGGAAGAAACCCCTTAAGGAAAATAGTGGGACTGGATGCCAACCTGGTCCTCACATTTTCAGAGTTGAAGTTCAAGTGAATACATTGGAGACTAAGAGAAAGATAGAGTTTTGAGGCGGAATTGAAGAATACATGTTAGTGGATTTACATACACGGGTCAACACTGGTTAAACTAGCATAAGACAGCAAGTAGGCAGGAAGGTAGTCGTCCTGAAGCAAGAGATAGTGTTGCCATAGCAGTGCCTTGCGAGAGTATTTATTCTGTCCAGTGTTCTTCCTAGCATCCATTCCGCAACATTTGAACTTGTGATTAGCAGAACTGTTGGGCAGCAGTCCAGAATCTTTCACCTGGAGCATAGCACGAGTAAGGGAGTCATAACTGAGCAGTTAATGGGAGTTGAGTGGTGGTACAGATGCCTGGGTATTTTAACAGCAGTTCATGGGTCTCTTCATCTCACACTGTTGGCAGTATAAGCTAGCAAAAGTCAGATTTGGAGCTCACGTCAGCAAGGGGACTGGTGAGTGAATGCCAAAAGCAATCAGTATGGCATGACAGCAGTAATCTTCGTATTTCAAAGTGGACAGTAGCAGCTCAGTATTTCCAGTTATTCCACCAGAGTACTTCATTCGGGTCTGTAGCTGTTCTCTCCAAACTGTATGTTATAGTTTTGTTTATTTGTACATCTCCAACAATATAACTTAGGCAGTTGGTGTTTAACGTCAGAGTTAGATTATGGTCTTTTACATGAAGCGATAATATACTTGTGATGTGCTATGGCTAATGTTTAATCTGAAGTTATCATTCCCATTGGTAATACAATATATTTGTCAGGTGCACAAATTAACCAATCAGCAGACATAATTTTATAGTTTCTTGCTTGAGTTTCTTGGGATATACATCAACTGTTTGACGGAAAGGCAGTAGTTTAGAGTTGAGTTATAACCACCAAATAGAAAAGGAATGTTACAACAGTATTACCGCTTATTACCAGACTTTCATGCCAACTGTTTGTCATAATATCTTAAGTCAAGATTTGAATGTCTTTGATCAGAACTAGCAGAGATCATTACACAACAAGCCAATCTCCTTCCACTCCCTTTTGAGCCTTCATGCGGAGATCCTCAACCAATTTGTGAGTGCTGTCATAACATACCAACGATGCCACAACCATGTCATTACTAACTCTCAACTGATTCTTTAAGGTATGCATTTTATTATTGTCCTGTTGAAGCGGTTCATCGTCTTGCAGTGTCATCTTAGATTGTTCCTCTAAATTCATGTCATGGGTATCAAAAATATATGGTTTATCATTCAAAGATTCCAATCTGCTATTACCTTGTGTGCGACTGACCTCATCAACCTGCTTTTCAAAGCTAACCTCCAAATCACCAACGAAGAAACTTGCACCCTGTGTAACATCTTCTATGTGATCACGAGATGGCTGCAAATCAATGGTAGTTAACTGTTCTTTTTTAAGACCCTCCATTCAATGATTTTGGTTTGCTGGAAATTCTTCATACATACTTTTGCACTGGTCTTTTGAAAGGAGATCCTGAACCAATTCCAAATACTTTCTTTTTTTCATATCAGTCTTATTTTGTTGCTCTAGATGACATTCCATGTAATCACTGAATGATAAATTATTTTGAATTTGGGTAGGAAGTTTTTTATACTCTTTGTAAATATCGATTATTTCTGCTCTTATATCGGATTCAAAATTTTGGACTAATTGCTCTTGTGGCTTCATATTATCTTTCCTAATTTTATCCAAATATTTTCCCATCGCTGAATGACGTACCCTGTTACTGTAAGTCTGACAAACAGCTACATTCCACCCCAAAATTTCCTTCTTCAAATAGTCAAACTATCTTGATTTCTTTATCAATTGACAACATCAACAGGATTTGGTATTCCTCTAGTTGACTTTGCACCAGACGTACATACACAAAAATCTTGAAAATTGATAATAAAATATTCTCTTTCCTTTTAGTTAGGGCTATGTATGCACTATTTTCTGAAAGAAGTAGTCTGAATCAAATGATCAGACATAGCTGTACTTTCAGTCTCAAATGTATGCCAATGAAGAAGGCACTTGTAAATAACACAGGCAACAAAAGGTTTATGATGGCTAGAACCCAAATTTTGAGAAATACACTTCAGAAGAATTTCTTGATTTTCCTGCTGTCTTTGTACTAGTAATCTAGAACCTGTAATATTCCTTGCTTAGATTGATACCATTGTGATCTAGATACCACTATGATAGTCCTTTCTTAGTTTGATCAAAGAAGTTGAATTCTGGCTAGTGAAATTTTTGCCAAACAGTTGATGAACAACCTGGAACTGAAAGTGTTGATGCTACTGTAAGAATCTTATATTGGAACTTGATGGAATAGATACCCAATCAATCGATTTAAGGTTGACATAGAAACATTAATGTGCGAGAAAAGGTAACATTGATTGCAATAAGGGCATAAAATTATAAGTCAGAGTTCTTTAGCATGAGATTGCTGCAGTTTGAAAGCTAAGCCATACTGGTTACTGCTGTAACCCATCCTCAGCCATTGCCACCCTCGAACTGTCTAATAATATTAAAGTTTTACCCATTCAATAATGTAACCGTCAGTTAATTTGGAGAACCAGTTCTTGTTTGACTTTGGTGATTGACGAAACTTCAGAAGAAAGTTGACCAAGCAGTTCTACGTGCACAACTATGTTCTCTTTAGACAGCTTCAAACTCGGCAAAACAAATGCATAGTCGGCACCAATATTCTAGTGCTTTCCATAAATTAATGTCCCAACTATAGTAGATATATATTTTTTTCAATTCAAAGTGGCACGTACTTCCATTTCATAAATCGCATCACCCAAGCTCCTTGCCAATAATGTGGAGGGCGCATGTTTTCCTCATATTATCGGATATTTCTTTTGTCTCTTAAATATTTGCGGCAGTTAAAAAATGATTTTTTTCTTCCAAATACTATTCGTTGAATGAAAATTGATTCAATATAATGAACCGACAATCATCAAGGCACGTTTGTCATAACTTGAGCCACCACAGATATTAAGAAGACCCAATGCCATGTCCTCACACCTTCATTCGTAACCGTCTGCTCTATTTATCCAGGCGTCAAAGCTTTGTGCGTGCAGACACCAGACGTTACCTGCGATACTTTCCTCTCCTAAAATAGACAAGTGTCTTGATTTTTTATATTCCTTCAAGGTAACGGCTCCAGAGTGCGAAATCTTCTCAAGATTCTAATGTTATCGGGCAGAAACAATAAGCACGATTGACATCATTCTAGGTGGCACAAAATAGTCTTTAATAGCATTTCTACACATCCAACATTTCCACCAACTATATCTCTTGTCAAATATTGCAACCCAACCTTGTAGACAGCAGGAATAGGCTGTAGAAGATCTTCTTGAAAGAACTTAGCTTCAAGTGCGGGAAGTTGTCTACCATGTACAAATTGTGGCAAATGCCTAAAGAGTTCAACTCAATTTTTAGTTTCAGTTTGTTTAACTAATGATCGTCTCTTTGCCTTTGCTACACGATGTTCATCATTAAATTGCACCCACAGAGCTGATATATCTTTCTTTTTAATCTTTTATACAAAATCCTTCTGACAACTTTTTTTTTCTCTAAAATTGTGACTAATCTCTTATCTATATTATTGTCTTTCTTTTGGGGGGGGGGGGGCTTTGGAATCTTGGCCTCTTTTGCAGTAGCTACTGGTCCTCCATCTCCACCCTTGTTTCCACAGATTCTGACTTTTGTTAATTTGCAGGATAGTAGTTTCTGAGATGTGCACCTTTCTCTACTACCAACCAATATTATTGCTTTAATACATATTGCTGTTCTCCTCCAAGTTTAATCACTTGCGAGGTAGGAAAGGATTCTTGATGTCAACCCTTGGTTAAACTACAGTCATATAAATGCAAATTGAACTTGTAGGGTCATGTCTACTGTCTTATTTTTTCTTCTTCTGACTCTCCCGTAAATGATGTATTGACTCTAGTAATTTACTTCCTTAGATGTAGTCAAAGCTTGGAGTTTATGAGAATATCAAACCAGTGAACTTGTGCTCAAAACACAGATGATTTGAGAAATTTATTAATTGCGTTTATGGAAGAGCGGTGCTAGAACTAGGAAAATCCCCATGATCTCTTCTTGAGTGAGTTGAAAAAAAAACTCCACCGGATCTATTTATGAATGAATACAATTGATATCTTTGGTTCTCTTGTCTAAATCTTACATTTTGATCTTCCACTCTGAGCAAGTCAGTCTGAAAAATCATTCAGCTTTTCCACTTGACTCGACTTTGGAAGCTCCATAGAATCTTTTCTTGCAGAACTACAAATCCTATTTTTTACTCTCCTAACTCTTGTTCAAAGAGATGATCTTTCTTCGATTCTGCAATACCTGCTAGAATGGCCGGTTTACTTTGGTTGAAAATACAGGATGCTTGCCTTACTTGAAATGTCCCTGTGTGCTAAGAATATAATAGATAGGCAGATAGGCATCTTTAGTTTCTCGCAACTGTAACTTCCAAGAATACCATACCATTAGATGCCATCCTTTTATATATAACTTTATAACCTAATGGGAGATGGAACTAATTCTTTGCACAAACAAATTTTCTTAACCTATAAATGACTGTTATACATAACCCATTCAGGCTGGCATGAAAAACCAGCTTTGATACTACTGAAATATCCATAATCGAATATTTACGGATTTCTTTCCCTAATAATATTCAGAGCACATATATGTGAAGTTAAATAGTAAAAACCAGTAATATAAATCCTAGAAAATATCTCCAATAGTTGTATACCTAGTTGTTTCCTCAAAACCGGTATTCAGAACTTAAACCATAGGCAGATGTATTACGAACAACAATAGAAAAAACAACAGATCCTCCAATAGATATAAACCCATTTTTTTCAAAATAATATTCAAGATTTCAAGCATATAGAATGTGTTACAAACCAACAACACAAAACCAATGAACTCTCATAAAAACTCCTTAAAACAACGTTAGTGCATTATACAACAACAATACAATAACCGGCTTCCAAAATTCAATCCTAAATACAACTTTACAGTCAGATTGGAAAAACTTAAGAAAAGAACCTGTAAGCATATGTGAGACACCTGATGTGACGTCTCCAAGGACAATGGGTTTGCGTCCACTATCTGTCGGCATGAGGTGCTATGTCCTCATACTAGCTGAAAGGTGAAGCTTTCTGAATATCTCTCACAAGAGAGAAAACTGAAACTGAATCATAAATCAAGCATGCCCAAATGAAAGAGTCTCTTCTCCTTTTATACTCACAGTTGTGACTCTTCGACTTCCCTCCTGGCTTTTTGTCTTATCTCTCCTTGTCCTTTTTGCCCCCTTTATAATATTAAATTGACCTTTTATATTTCGAGTCCACGCTCTCCAAGTCAATTTTAATATTATACATAATATGCCTTTAATATTTCCAATGTCCCAAAAAGGGGACATTACAGTGACTGGAGATTGGTGACATTGATTGTTTAGCATCTCATGGTGTTGTCATTGATTGGCAATCGGTGAATGAAGGAAGATGAGGATGTAAAACCCGAATTATAACTGGTAAACACTTACATTGGTTTGATTTGAGAAAGTGCTAAGGACAGGTCATAATAGGCAAATAGATGAAGTGAGTATTTAGAGGTAGTGAAGAAGCATGATGAGTCACCAATGATGTGACATTATAGTAAGACAACAAGGAAGCTTGATGTGATTGGACTTATTTTTTTGAGCTTTCATTGGGGTAAAGGACTGATGCTACATTTAGGTCTATAGGGTGACTGGTAGGCCTACCAATCTAGACCCTTATTCATAGGCGCCACGGGTTTTTTGTGGCTAGCTCATGTATTGTATTCAAAATTTGAATACATCAACTTTGAGTGGGATGTTTTAAGGTTTTGGCACGCAGACATTTGAAATTATAAATAACGTGTAAACTTCATCTTGAAGTTGTTCATGATTGCAGTGCGAGAGATTGAAGGAGAATATAGTTGTAGAGCAGAGAGCTGAGGAACAACATATTGGTAACTAGAGACAAAGTAGAACGGGCAAGAGAGAAAGGTGATACAATAGTTATCACAAGGCAAGCCAAGACAGATAGGGAAGATCAAGAGATCTTCAAGGCATACTCAGCAGATTTATAAGGAAAGGTGTGTCACTTATTTAGAATTTTAGATCAACCATTTTGATTGCTTTCTTACCATTGCACCTATCTTGTAAGCTCTTGACTGGGTATGTTTCATTAGCAAGCATTTTGTAAATCCTCTAACAAGGTACCTTCTAGAAGGAGTGTTGTAAATCTTTTAACAAGGCAGCTTTGAAAAGCTTTTGTAATCCTCATAGATTACCATCATTCATAACTGGATGTGTTCTTAGAAAGAACAGTTGTAGCCCTTAACAGGGCACCCTTGTATTTGTAGTAAAAGGCTAGTGGGTATATTACTCTCACCGTGGTTTTGAGAATTTCCACGTAGAAAATTCATGTGTCATTGTTGTATGCATTTTTGTGTGAGATTGTATGCTTTTATCTTATTGCTTTTCTCATTGTGCTACTTGTGAAGCAACTGGTATTTAGGATATTTGGTTTGACAGCTCAGCAGATCGGTTTGAAAGTCTGTACTGATTCACCCCACACTCTCAGTACCGGTTTGGGACAACATTGTTTTCTATTTATGGGATTTTATATCAACTTATGTAGTTATTTTAGATTAGTTTGGAGACAACGTATATTTTTATTTAGAAGTGTTGTTTATCTTATTCCATATATATACACAATTGATCTATTTAAGATCTCTGAAGTGTAAAGAAACGTGAGGGCAATCTAGGAAGACTGAAGTGAGAATGTTTTAGTAATTACAAATTTCTTTTTCAATTTGTAAATTTTAAGGGGAAGGGATTTCAATAATCTTATGGGACCCTCGTTGAACTTTGCATTGCAGACAACTATTTGATGTTGTAACAGAGACCTGATAGAACAGTTGAATGGTACTATAGTACTCTCTAGTTATTTCAAAATAAAATTATTTTTCATATCAGAAGCTTCTTTACGATAGAATGTGATTTTAGTTCACCTTTCTATTTAGCACATTATTCTGGTTGTTTTTGTTAATAAATGATTTTGTGTGCTAAAAGTTAAAACTTTTCATTTGCGTTCATCTACAGGCTATGTTTGTGGTGTCTTGTCCATCAATCCATTGACTGGTTGCTGCCCTCAAACAAGTGAGCAGTTTTCATGTCAGTAAGTATTTTTTAAGGGCAATTCGTTATATATATCTTTCCGATTCATCAAAATAGTAATATATATCTCTCTGATTCATCAAAATAGTCTGACTACATCTCATTGAATACTCACAATTAATTTGCTTGTCATGCAGGGGGTGTGATACTATTTCACAATGTTGCGATTCTTATGAGTTCTGTGTATCTTGCTGCTTAAATCCATCTCAGGTACATATCTGGTCATTTGGTTTGCCATTCTTAACTGCTATTTGTTAATATGACAACTTTTAGTGTTAAACTCGTTTTTACCATATGGTACTCTGCTCAGACGGTAAAAGAACTTGCAGTCAACATGAAGGTGGCTAAACATGCTACAGCAGGTATATGATCTTTATAAAGTACAACAGTCTTAAATAGTATTGCTTTGTTTTGGTGTTATATTATCTTATGGATATTTATTTTGGCTACTGAGTTGATTGCTCTTTGGTTTGACTAGGCACATATGGAAGTGTTTTTAATTATTGTACTGGAAGGTGCCGTCATAATTCAGCAAGTGTGGTATAGTATCTTGTATAATTGATGCATATGTGATTAACATGTTTTGCTGATAGAAATCTTAGTGTTCATTATTCATTGTGGAATTGTTTTTGAAAATATTTGTAGTCTCATTTAGCGTTTTGATTTGCACCTTTTAGTGACACTAAACAGAACATATGTGCAGGAAAGTCATTCTTTTAATTAGAAGCTCTATAAAAAACAACCTACTATGAACAATATGTTATTGTTATTCACAATCTCTATGATGTTTTTTTGGGGTTTTTTATGGTCATGTTGAAAAAATAACATGTTTCTATCTGGGTTACTTGGTGCAAAAGGCCTAAACCGTTTTTAACATCAAGCAATTTAAAAAAATATTTTTCATACTTTTTGACTGGAGTTATATCGCATGACTATACACTGCGCTCCTCCACTAAAAGCGAACATTAAATAATAGAAGTTCACAGAAAGATGGATAGATTAAATACATAAGAATAATTATATCCCAGGATGGAAATTATCATTGGAATATTTAATTGCAAAACAACATTAGCTAATAATATTTACAAAGCTATGGCGTGAAAGTAAATAAAATTCCAATTATGACATCTACTCTTTGAATAACTAATTACATGCCTATTAATGGGCCTAGAGATGCAATTATGAAGGCAAATCAGAGGATTGGTGGATTGACAAGCTTGATAAGTTGATTTTAAATGTGTTATCAACATTCAAAAATTTCAAAGTATCCCATGTTAGGGGGAAGGCAATATAGAGGCAGACGGGTTGTCCAATGTGGCAGTGACATCAGAGGATGAAGTAGACTCTCTAGTTTTCGGACCTTAGGAAAGGATAGGTTAACATAATGAATGTGATGCAAATTGATAAGTGAGCTGAATACATGCTTTAATGCAAAGTAACGAGAATTGGAATCGGCACGGCCAAATCGAATCATGAATCGGGGTGAATCGCCGGTGAATCGGCAATGAATCGGCAAATTTGAAAAAACCCTTTAAATGTAGAGATTTTAACAATTTAAGACTTATTTCATGCACCCTTTATTGAATATAACTTAAACACACTATAACATCATCAAATAGAAGTTGAAACTTAACATATATAAACATGGAAGTTTGTGTTTACCACATGGGGTAAAGAGTTTTTATAAGACAGCTTCACATCCAACACCTACTCCAAGTGCTTCAAAGCATATCACCCCTCTCGAAAGGCTTGCTTTGTTGTTCTCTCCACCACAGACACTCCATGCTTGCAACAGCTTCAGGTCTCATCAATTGGTCAGACTTCCCACGACTGATAACCGCAGCGACTGGGGGTCTAGGGGGCAACGCCTCCAGCGGGGTCGAGGGGCAGCGCCCTCGCGGGGTCCTGGGGCAGCGCCCCAGGCGCGCTCCCTGTCGCGATACAGGGTGGGGTCGAGGGGCAGCGCCCCCGCCACCAAGACCAAATTAGCACTCTGAAACCCACACAAAACTACATGGAACACAGTGTTTTTGTCATTTTCTTCTGATCCCACACTCTTTCTAGGAACCGCTGATGTTTTACTACCTGATTATGTCTTTCCCTTCCCTTGGGCATCATCCGTTATGCATTCTAAACATTTTTTATTTGTCGTCGTTTTTTTTTTTTTTTAAAAATTTTCTTATAACCTATGGTTCCTCTTTTCTCTTCTCCTCTCTTCTAGTCATGCTTAACAATTAGAAGGCCCTTTAGGGTTATAACAAAGAGGAAAGGTAAAAAAGAAAGCAAAAAACATAAGTGATTTTTTTATTATTTCCAACTAAACATGCTTGCTGCTGCCAGCCGATTTTTGGCGATTTCTAATGGCGATTCAGGCGATTTTTTGAGTGAATCGCCGATACATGTGATTCAGGCGATTCACCCGATGAAATCGCTGATCACGATTTTCGACACCAAAAAAATCGGCGTGCATGAATCTGATCGCTGAATTGGCGATTCACGCGATTTCAACGCGATTCTCGATACTCTGCTTTAATGTCCCCACATATACCTAAAGTTGATTGATGGTTGGTGCATGCGAGGAGGTCGTTATTTTCCTTCATCTCCACGCTAGTGAAGTCAGTTTTGAACTTGTGAGGTGGTTTGCCATTCATCGGAGAAGTGAAGATGTGGCCGGACTTCTCACTGAGAAGGATGAAAGCTATGATTGCTGTTTGGAGCAATGTTTTGCTACTGTTTGAAGAATATCTCTGTCTGAGGATGCAGAGCTCCTCCACAAAGTCTCTCTAATTGTTGGAGATGGCCACCTCTTTGTGGAAGGAAGATACATGACTAATGTTGAAATTGCATCCTTGTTCCTTGGTTGGTGTTTGGAGATAGGTACTATTGTAGATGTGTGCCGATTGGCGATGGAATTCATTTGGGAGGAGTGGAGGGGTGGGTTAGAGGATTTCATGCTCAAGGTCCGTATTGGCGATGGGTTGGTGCCAAGGATGGATGATTGGATGCAAATTGGAGATATTGATGCAACCATTCATCCATTCTTGATTTGAAATGCATATGGTGACAAAGAGGTTTGAAGGGCAGCCATGGGCATTGGTTTGAGTTGACGTAAAAGTTACTTGAATATCATAAAGATTCAAGCCCCTTGAGGGGAGAGGGACCCAGCCAAGGAGAACCCCGAAGGGCCACAAGGACGTCAGCTAGGGAGCTTCAAAATTAGAAGGCTTGAAGCTGGTTCTTCTTCACAAGTGCCATGATTGAGCAGGCTGGATGGTGGTTCATGTCTTGCAGTATGTGCTCTTATTTTTGATGGGGCTGTTGGATTTTGTATGTCTTGTCCATCACATTTTGTAGAGAATTATCTGCACATTAAGGTGCTATGTATGTCCTCAGGGGTAGATCAATGTTTGTTAGGGTAGGGGATTGTTTAGTGAGTGGTGTCTTTTGTTTTGGTTGGTGGTTTGCATAGGGCATGTAGATGCTTTGTTTGGAACTTTAAATAGTATATTTGTTACTTTATCTATTGATGAAATATATAACATTTATCGATAAGAAAGAAAAATAGAACAACTAATTATATGGTATATATTTTTATTGCAAAATCATTTTCTCGAATACCAAAACCATGCAACCTCTTGTCAAGTTTTTGGTTGAATTCATTAAAAGTATGACTCATTGTCCAGATCCTTTTCTTGACAAGACACCTTAGATAGATGATCTAAGAGTTGCTAACTTAAGACTATAATAGTGAATGCTAAAAAAAATAAAATGGTAGAAAAATAGAAGTAGCATGAACTCTTTTCACTCAAAGAATGACAAATTCTAGAATATGTTCCTTTCTTTGTAAGATGTGATTGCTAAAATTAGCAAGATCTTTTTTAATGAGCACTAAAAATAAACTTCATGATAGGTGGCTTTAGATGACTTGATGATACTAACTTTTCCTTTGATCATGGCTAACCTTTGAACACATTTAATTTAATGTCCCTTTCTTGTGACCTTCTGACATTTGTGGAAGTTCTAATTTTTGTGGAGAGCAATGTTCTTTTTAGAATGTGATTAGGGGATCTAGGTGAGTCTTTTTTTGGGGGGTAGTTTCGTTATTTGAGTGCACTCCAAGTTTATTTGAGGAATATTCTTTTTTTGGAAAGTATCAATTTTTATAAAATGGCCTTCTAGGTATGTTGGTGCATTTAAAATTCATCGTCAGACTACTTTTTGACTTTCCATATTTTCTGCAACATTGGCTAGATGTTCAAAAACAAATTTAATAATTAAATTTAATTAATGTGAATTTTAAGTGAATAATGTGCTGAAAAGTAAATAATAAATTAAAGTCACTTAACTATGGTTAAAAAATTATAATTTAAGACATGATAACTTAAATATACTTTCCAAGAGGTTCCACAAAGGGTTATAATTTTAACCTATTTTCTATAATTGGGCTAGCAGGCGGATTTATGATCCCAATGAACCATCCTGAAACTCTAGTTTTCAACCCACCTAAATTATAAGACACTGAAGAGGCACATTTGATTAATTTTGAGTATTTGATATTTTGTTGATACCCAATTGCAATGTTTAGAAAATCTCTACCATTTTAAGACAAAAACTTTTAGGTGAAGATTGGTTTCTATGGGGTCAAATATTCCTCCCTAACCAATACTGTGATTCATTTAGGGTCACAATTTGTTGAGAAAAGATTTAGAGATGGATTTAAACAGAATTCATATTTGTGTTGAATGTTCAAAAATACGGATTTGGTGCAAATTGATTTATTTTCATGTCTTTGTGGTTTGTGTGCGTGAGTGAATATATATCAATATTTGATGTGCTTGGTACATGGGTGAAAAGGACAAAGATTTTAAGAATGGAATATTTCATTGGTGTTGGTTTTCTTTAGTCATACCTCCTGTGTTGCTTAGCAATGAGGCCATGCCATTCCAAAGGCATTATAAAAAGGGCAATGCATCTAAAAAAGGCATTTAAGTCTATTAATATTCAATGCAGCCTTAAAGTGGTTTAGTTTATGCTATTGCAGCCTATTTAAATAGAATTGCAATCCATATCGCCATACTTAATTGTTTTGGAAGGCTGTAGAAATTTTGGAGTGCCATGCACCAGTAGGAGGAGCTTGGTATGTTTGAAATTGCTGATTGGACTGTTGACCATTCTGCAATTGAGGTTGGCAAAGAAATTTTAAATATTGGTGTTTTGTTTGACATTATTTCTGTATGGATTTTTTACATGAATCATTTTATATCAGCAACATATATAATTTTTATAATAATATTTGTTGTAAAAATGTTTAATATTTTTCGTAAAATGAATTTTTATAGTTAGTTGAGAATCCAAAAAAATGTTTTCTGTTATAACTATTATGGTTTTATATCAATATTAGACTACATGCAACGTTTGATAAAATGCTTGCAAATTAAAATTGTGAATTTTTTTAAAGTTTGACAAAATAAATTCAGAAAGAATTATTACATCCTCTTCTTCAACCCAAGTGTTCAAGAAGGATCCCTTAGCTTATTCCATTCATGTAGGTTAATTCAAGGCTTGGTGTATTTTTCATTAATTAAATATAAGTTGGCTTACAATATTATTTTTTGGTTGAGTCTAATTAATAATTTTCTACGTTACATGGGGACACGTCCCGGGGTCATCAAACCTTGTCCCAATCTCAAGGTCGTTCCCTAGGTGTTTCTGATCTGGACATTTTTGCTGGAAACTGAGGGATGATGATGCCTCATGCTGGGGATGATCGGACCTCTGGTCATGCAGCCATTTAAAGGGAAGCTCACTCAAATTAATAAAAAAATTTTCCTTAGGAGTATTGACAATGAGTCCTTTTGGATTGCATGCAAAACTAGAATGGCAGGTGAGCTATAAAATGAGTTAGAGTGTGAATAGTATCCATAGAAAGAAAGCGTATGGCCACAGAATAAGAGTATACATATATATCTCTTTTTTTAACAATGGGCAAACATGCAACCTCATACAACCATAGAATAAAAGTATACAAATATATCTCTTTTCCAACAATGGGCAAACATGTAATTACATACAACTGTACAATGAAGAAAATTTAACTGCATAGAGCTGTGGAATGAAAACATACAGCTGTAAGACAAAGTGGAAAGTTGTTGAATGAAACTGCAGATATGTGGAATAAGAGAATATAGCTGTGACTATTTTTTGCCAAAGGAAAGGCATCTGATTGCACACAGTTGTTGAATGATGACTTGTAAATAGTTTAGTGGGATCACTTATAAATAATGTTTTGACAATGAATTCTGAATTCTGAATGCATATTGAGTAATGACAATGAATTTTGCTTCTTGAATAAAAATATTATATGATAAGGTTCTATTATGTATGTATGATTTTATTCGAATATTGTAATGTTTCTTTAATGGTCATCTTAGTTAATCTTTACTTGATTAAGTAGTTTCTAATTTTGTCTTTAGTTCAGAATTGTTTGTTTTAGAAACATTGTCTTTCTAAATCTATATAAGGAGCTTTCATCTCCAAACATCAATTTATGATAACATGGTATCACAACGGGTCAATGAGATTTCATAAAATTTGGTAAATTTTTAAAGAAAAAATGAGCCTCTTTTGATCTAGAACTTTTTGCGCAAAATTGTTTATTGGATTTTTTTATAATAAAAATTGTTGGAGGCATTTTTAGGAAATTTTGTGTTTTGTCTTCAAAGATTTTTATTGAAAATCACAAGCTTGATCGAGAGTTTTGATCGCACGATTTCCTAGTTTGAGCAAAAAGTCTCTAATTTTCTAAGGTTGCATGTACTTGCATGTTGCTTTGGGTTATTATATTTTTTCCCTTTAATTTTTATATGGGTTTTAATGAATTTTCCTCGAAAATTATATGTTGGGATTTAATATTTTTCCTATAAAATTATCTTTTGGGTTTTACCATTTTTTCCCTCAAAAGTGAAGTTTTTAATTCTTTGACACTTTTGTCAGATAGTGTTTTTTGGTTTTGCAGAAATTTTCAACTCAAAAATTGTGGCTTCTTGCAGTCTGTGTTGAGTTGTAGTGCTCATTTGCAAAATTTCTTGGGGAATCATCTCGCTGTCTGTTTTGGGGCACCATGCACATTTGCAAAAGGATTTGGCAATTTTCCTCAAAATTGTGGTTTCAGTTTCATCTCAGTGTCTCTGGCTACAATGAGTAATACTTTTGTTGCCCAACATCAGATTGGATGGCTTCTTAGCCTTTAACATTTTGCAGATCTAGGGAGGGTCTTAGTGGCAACAAAATGTTATGAAGATTTTGTGACCATAAGACAACAGTTAGATGATGACCATTAAGGGAGGGTATTAGAATATTGTAATGTTTCTTTAATAGTCATCTTAGTCAATCTTTAGTTTATTACGTAGTTTCTACTTTTGTCTCTAGTTCATGATTGTTTCTTTTCGAAACATTATCTATGTAAATCTATATAAGGAGCTTTCATCTCCTCTGTTTAACAACAACATCAATTTATAATAACAACTTTATCCACGTTTTCATATTAACATTTTGAATTCCCCTATATACTTAAAATTTTCCTTATATTTATATATCTGTCCCCTTTTTTGCCCTCTAGTTGTCCCCAAAATTGGCAAAACAAATTTGGCATCTTGTCTCCTCATCCTAGGAACTTGGAGTAACCTTGTTTATTTTATTTAAAAAATAACCATGTGCATTAAAGTGACTTTTAAGGGACCTAATGTGAATTGAAAATAAAAAGTTTGCTTAATGCATTAAAAATAGTTCCTGAAAGTTCACAAGCATAAAATAAAAAGAGTTTTGAAAAGGAAAGACAACATCTTTGGTCATTTTTACATTTTTTGTTATGAAGTTTGGACTAAGTGTTCAAATTGTAACCCTAGGATGAAAGTTTGGAAGGTGATTGGCTTCAAAGATGAAAGATTCTTCCTAGTCGATCGAGGTTGTTAATGTTGTAGCTTTAGTCAGATTGATTTAACCATGATTACTAGTTAATCATTATGATTAGCAATTATTAGACAATTACTGTATACATACATAGATAATTAATAATTGTCTAATAATTATTAATCATAAATAATGAAACAATATGTGTTATGAATAGACATGTTCCATGAAGTGACATGTTTTTCCTTGTCTCATCTACAATATAAATAAGAGAGAGATTGCTGCCTTTGTAACACAGAAATTATAGGTAGTGCCATTACATTTGCAATGATCTTTCTCTCAACATGGTATCAGAGCATGTTCTCTTGCCTGCCTATGTGATTTTATTAAGTCCAATTCAGTGATATTTATACCTGATATTTAGAAACACATATTATTTACTTTAAAGAGTATAACCTTGTTGATCTTATTCTTGGAGATAAAGACATTCGTACAATGAGGAAATAATTAAATATTTGCAACAAAATTTTTTTAGCGCAAATTTATATGATCTTTCTATATATTGGCATATGGTTGAAGTAAGACCTAACTTAGGTTGGGATAACTCACGTAAGGTTTCTTAGTAATGTGATTAAGTCATGCTAATTTTTATTGTGCAAATAAATCATCACATGGCTCACATTTCTGCATTAGCATTAGGGTTGTAAAGTGATTAGGGGGATATCACTAAAGAAATATATATGAAGCCATGGCAATCCAATCATCCATATTAGCGTGGCAATTGCACTGTGTCTTCAACATTGACATCTCACCTGCATTGGGTTCCACATCAACATATACAAACGATATTCAGATAGTGACATTGAAGCAAAAGATTACAACATTGGATTGAGTATTGACATTGTGTATGCATTCAAGAAGTTATCCACCACCATGTATATTGGCCGATCATAAAGGATTAAGTGGTGCAACACAAACTCAAAACAGAGTCACACCAATATTGTTGGTTTTGTTTGAACATATGCGCTAACTTCTACATCAAAGCTATATTTATATTAGAGAAGGAAAAAGAAAATACTTTACCACTTGCGTACTTTAAGTCGACAAGAGTTCGTGAACTTCACATACCAGTTATGCTAAATCGAAAAATAAATACAATTACTATCTTTAATAGCATATGCTGCTTCTAGTAAATAGCGGCATAGGAAGCAATAACTAGTAATCATGAGCAAAGGAAGTTGCAGTATTGAACAAAGGTCTCAGTAGCAATGCTAACCTTTGATATTTACGGGTGAATGAATTCAATGGTAGTTGATCTAGGTATCGTGCATCATATATCTATTGGCATTTGTGTTGCTGCAAAAAGTAGTATATGAATGTTTCCTAATTTCAGTATCAGAAAGAATGACTTGGCGTGATTGGATATAGGGAGTCAAGCTCATTATTTTAGGTGTTCTCAGACTTTCATAGACTTTATATTAGATATTCTTAGATTTTTGCAAGTCTCTTTGGTGTTGTTAATTTTGGCATGGAACCTTGCATATTGGTGGTGGTGGTCACTTGTATGATGTGCATTTGATAATGGAAACACAGTCTGGTTGTTGATGTCAAATTATTTATGTCAATAACAGAAACGGGAAGACTGTTGTTGCAAACTATCAATTCTAGTATTCATGTAAGTTATTCGCTCGGGAAGTTAGATAACTCAAGGAGTTCAAGCTCGGGCGACACCATATTCTCACCTTGTAATCACTGTAGAGACGTTAGGCACAATAGTCTTGGACAAGACAAGAGTTATTCCCAATAGGTTGTTGAACACTATTCAGGCTTGATGTTGAGTTATTTATATATACTAAGGAGAATATATTATACATATTGTGCATTCTTTACCTATCGTGTGTGAGGAGATTTCAAGGAAGAATAAGGAAAATATTAGTGGTGCTCAAGTGACAGTATCAAGCGTTAGATGTGAGGTTTGATTTGTGGTAATGACTAGTCAACGTAATCCCTATATCTCCATTAACAATTGTTTCTATCAACTAAATCTATTAGCAAGATGTTGTCCAGGTATTGCTCATACACATTGGCGTCGACAACTAACTTTCTGCCTGTCCATCTAGACACTGCAAATGTGAAGTAGATGGATATTCATTGTAAGCTCATCGGTCTTGGTGATTTTGGCTACAACATAGTGAAATGTCAACAATTCTACTCTGGGAAATGACATTCACATGCAAATGCAAATAAGAAATCCGAGTTTGTCATTTGGAATTGGGTATTGTTCCCCTGGTGCTAAGAAGCAAGTGTCAATTTATAGGCATCATGTGAGGCCTTTGTAGTACTCAACGTAGGATAAACCTCATCGAAGAATGCGAAGGGCTTTGTCAAAGTCATAATTTTTGGAAGGCAAGACCATGTAAAGTTTTTGGTAATGTTGTTACTTCAAGCTAACATAATCTTTTGTTTGATAGGTCCGCAATAGATGAAAGTAATAGTAAAAATCTTTAAAGTACTCCATGAGGAATTTCATGAATTGTACAAACTTCATAACTTTATGATTATCATTAAACATTTCAATTTAAAACCTAAATTGAACTGTTGGAGATGAACGGCGACAAAAGTTTATTGCTAAAGGTTGGAGACGCTGAAGGTTGAAGTTTATAGTGTTCATTGCTCAAGTTTGAAGTTTCCAATTATATTCAGTGTCGTTTTGCAATTTAACATAATTTATTAAGTCTATGTATTCTCTTGTGTTCTCTGTGTATTCTCCAGGTCTCCTATATTGTCTATGCCGTGTTGAAGTTTTACCTTGTGCCTTGTATTCTCATGTACTTCTCTTGTATTGTTTACCTATTCTAATATTCTCAGTTGTTTACCTATTCTAATAGTCTCAACTGTAACTCCGATTGCTGAAAGTTTGTAGCCATCCATCCCATGTAACACCTTACACTTGCAACTTGTTTATATTTTTACTTTTATTTTCTTTGTGCAGAATGTTAGGTGGTGGAAGATATCCATTGTGGAAATATTGTGATCATATTCCTGGGAATAAAGGTATAGGTGGAACAGTTATAATCAGATGTAAACATTGTCCAAAAGAATGGCAAGGAACTTACACAAGGGTGAAAGCTCATTTCCTTAGTATACCTGAAAATGTGTTGAGCCTTGTATGAGGCAATACGTCTTGAAGCTGTGAGGGATCAAGAAAGGGCTCATGGGAAAGTATATCAAAAAGTTAATTCCTCTCATGCTTCAACAACAAGGGCACCTACTAGCACCACGGGCACGATTGAAACTCAATCTCTGAATAGAGATGCTAATGCATCTTCTAGTAGGGATGTGGAAGCACAACATTCACAGACACACAAGGGACCACACATTGGCAACGGAAACCCCATTGAAAGACATTTTGATATGCAAGGCCTAGAAGTGGTTGATCCAACAATTGCACAGTTCTTCTATGCAAATGGAAAACCATTTAATGCAGCCCGTTCACCTTTCTTTATAGGGATAGTCCAAGCTATCAACAATGGACCAACAAGGTATAAGCCACTAGGGTCTGAAATGCTCGGTAAAGAAAAACTTTGATTAGAGCAACAAACATTACCATTTAAAAGAGTATGGGCTTTTGAAGGTTGCCGCATTGTGATGGATGGTAGTGGTGTGAGTGTTCCAAGGGTTGCTTGCATTGCTCCTCAAGAGACCAAGCTATCTCTTCTTGGCACCTAGTCCACCTAGGTTTCTGATTGGTTTAGATGATTAACTAACACCAATCCAAAGTCCTCTCCAAGAGTTTGATCCTTTGTGCTTACCCTTAGAAGACTAACACACTAATTTTTCTTAGAGGGTTCTAAGTGCAACTTGCTCTCTAACTTCATCCTTCATTGCAGGGTCATCCAATATCATGAGATCACTTCACTTGCTTCCATTTGTGGCCATTTGGAAAGATCTTTAGACCACTTAAAGATTTCAAGTTTTTGACTCAAGAAGCCTAATTATGCCTAGTTCCAATTAGCCCTAGTAATCCACTAATTCCTCTTTCTTGCAAAAACTCTCCAAACAACCTAACAAATAAACTCCAGATTCGAACACCCTTTGGATTCCCTAAAAGATTTTGTAGGTCTTAAAACCCTAAGTTGTCCGTATAGGTGATTCCTATTATGTAGGTCAAATAGGACTAAAAGGCCTGTTCCCTAGGACTAGACCACAAACTTGTTTGGAAACTTACCTAAATGGATTGGTAAGACCCTATGCTCCACGGAGTTTCCGGGACGGGGACGTTTTAGGGGACGGGGATGTGTTTATGGTACGGGTAAGGGTTGAAGCCAAAATTTAGGGGACGGGACATTAGGGGACGACGATTAAAAACATGAGAATTTTTTTATATAGAGACACAAAATTCAAATATGCATATCATAACATTGATAAACCATTCACCATGGACATTTTAGAAGATCAATACATGGAATATTATCAAATGGCAAATACTAAGTACTTCCATTATAACAATATCAACATACAAATATAGCAAAAATCATGCTGAAATCAGAATGAAATAAAGAGAAGTCCAACTAAAATAGTTAGTAAATACTAAACGCAATCTTTCCTCACTAAACACAATCTTTGCTCACTGCTGCTATTGCTTTTATGTTTTTTTCTTCCTCTTAGCAAGTATGTTAAATCTAAAAATGAGTAGAAGAGTTAGTGTTTTAATGGACCAAATATGGGTTGCATATTGTTATTATGTCTTTAAGACGACTAGGGACCACATGGACAGAAACAATTATTACAAAATGATTTTTTGAGGGTGTTTTGCTTTTACCAGATTGACTGGAAAAAAGGGGACGGCCAGTAGTTTCGGGGACGGATAGGGGGCGACAAAACCGTCACCGGTACTACTGGCCGTCCCCAAGTTTCTTGCCAAAAAAAATTGGCCATTTCGGGGACGTTTCTGAATTTTCCAAAAAGGGGACGACTCAGGGGACAGCCAAAATCTGTCCCCGCATCCCCGTTTCGTCCCCGGTACGGGTATGAGGGTAAAACCCCAGGAAACACATCCCTGTGGAGCATAGGTAAGACTTCAATCTCCAGGTTATGTCAAGTTATGGCTATTCCCTTCCTGGAATCGTACTTGTTCCGTACCTCCCTTTCATTCTCTGCACCTAAACATTGCTTTCAGCACTGTCAAACCTCTAATCGGGCCTTCCTAGCTTGCCTAGGGCCTGAGTTTAAAAATAGTAGCATGAATCCTCTGGACTCCTAACTTGCTATACATCATGTACAATGGCTCCACTCTAAGATTCATCCACATTTACAAAGTTTCAAGGGTTGAATCTTAAGTGGGAGCCATGAAAACAAAAACTGTCTTCTCAGGACCAGCACACTGTCAAAACTAAAAACAATTTATTTAACACTCCTAAACTACTCTATTCAACTTGCTTATTGAATGAAAAACTCTCTACACCAACCTAGGATCACTATCCAATTGTCAGATCGATTCTTTCAATCCATATAACACCACATAAAATGAAAATGCTCGGTCTGCACACTAATAACTGTCACAGTCACTATTGTCTTCACAAAACTTCTTACAATCCTTACCACTCAACTTCTTGACTCGAGATTGAGTCTTCAACAAGTAGTAGATGCCTTTTTCCTAGTTTTTAGGCCATCTGAATGGATTTGCCATTCCTCATATTTAGGGGATCCAAGGTAACTGAGTTGCATGCAACATTATGACAACTTTTTAGCAACATTTGGCATCTTTGCACTCATGCCATTTCCCTTGTTTCTAGGACCTCAAACCCCTCTAGGTCGATGTATAAACATCATAAATGACCTTAAAGCATCTTTCCTACCTATCCTATGTGCGAGGACACATTTAAAGACTCAAATTCACTATTACCTCTAAACAATAAGGAATTGAATTAACTACTAACAATAGCTATTTGTGTGACCTTAGTCCTAATGACCAACTCACCTAGCAACAATGCAAATGACCTTCTAAAGTCCAAAAACAAACTAACCTATGCTCTTGACCTGGCTAGAGTCAATTACAAGCCAACAATTAACCAAAAAATGAAGGTTTCCTAGGTGTGCTCCTGCAGTAGGTGGACAAATACTAGGAATCATCCCCTACTCAATGTCATGGTAACATGTAGCAAAGGGCCTTATTTCTTGAAGGCAATTGATTGCATAGGACAAGAAAATAATGCTGATTTTCTTCATAACCATTTATGTGACAGCATTGAGGAGGTTGGAGCATCACATGTGGTGCAAGTTATCACTGATGCTGCCCCTGTTTGTAAAGCAGCAGGTTTAATGGTTCAAAAGAAGTACAAGCATGCTTTTTGGATACCATGTTGTGTGCATTCACTAAATAATGCACTAAAAAATATTGGCAATTTTCAGTAGATTTCAGATCTCATAGAAAAGGGCAGAAAATTTCAGATGTTCATCTATAATCATCACCTCATGCAAGCAATTTATCGGAAATTTGCCAAAGTGGAACTTTTGAAGCCAGCTGATACAAGGTTAGCATCTTATTTATTCTTCTTGACTGCCTTTGTGAAGTCAAGGGAGCTTTATGTTCCACCGTGGTTAGTGATGCATGGGCTTCTTGGAGATAGTCTACATCGGATACTGCTACTGAGGTGAGAAGTTTGATTTGTGATGATTACTTTTGGGCTGATGTTAGATTTGTTGTGGCATTTATTAGGCCCATTTGTGAGGTGATCAAATTTGCAAACTTATATAGGCCATGGTTGGGGGAGATTGATGAGGAAATGGATTCTATTTATGAAAGAATCAAGACAATAATAGATGCTAGAGATCCTTCTTTGTATCCTTTGATAGCAGAAAAGCTGTTGGTTTTCCGAAGATTGCTGCAAATGTACTAAGCACTGCCATAATATTTGGTATGTGTTTTCCAAATGGCAGCGACCTCTTATTTAAATTGAGAACAAAAGAAATGTCTATTTATTAGTTAGATCATTAATATAATAAAAATTTAATCCCAATATATATATTTCTCTCACATTACAATAAACTTATATATATAAATTAAATCTCATATATAATTTATATATAGGTTTATTCGAGAGAAGCTACCGAACATCAACACTCGCTCTTATCTAGGGAGGATAAACACACGTGTTACCTCAAAGTAATATCAAGTCGGCAAGATTAAGGATATCTTTGATCAAAAGATATCTATCATTTTTATATCACATTTGATATCATGAGTATTGGCCTTCAGAATATATGATATTCACTGAATACTCTGAGTAATGGTCTCTAGAGTATCAACGCTTGATACCCACCATGTACTCAAGTAGGTAGGTCTGCAAAATATCAACATATGACATTTACCATTTTTTATATCACATTTGAGTATTGGTCTACAAAATATCAGTATATGATATTCACCAGATACTCTGAGTAATGGCCTCCAGAATGAGATGTAAGATATTCACCAAGTACTGAGTAATGGCCTCTAGAACATCAAATTGTATGATATTCACTACATACTCTGTGTAATGGATTCTAGAACATCAATTTGTATAACATTCACCATATACTCAAAAATATTTATAAGGTATGTCACGCATTCTCATAATGTTTACCATAAAAACTTTCAACATACAAAAGTATACTCTATCATGATCTACTTAGATATGGTAAGATATCCATCATCATAGAAAATTAAGTTATTGTAAGATTGTGACCTTTCAATAACCTCTGCAAATATAGGTGACATCCTTTGGAAGTCGTCACTACCTCATGATGTACACAGGGGGGTAGGCCCATTAAAATCACATAGTCACGAGATATATTCATGAATCACAATCCTCTTGAATGCTACAAATTATTAATCACTGGAGAATCCATCTCAACATGGTTTATTCCCACCAAATCAATATGACCGAGATTACCAAAGGTTGACTATATCATATCCTCTATATGCTCCCTCTCTTTCAAGGTTGTCTGAAATGTTAGCCTCCCTCTGAATCTCAATCTCCCTCTTTCTCTTGCAAGAACAATCTTGGAGGAAAAGATCAAGGTATATAGTTTGTATAGAAATAAGAAAGAGACTACTATAGTACCCAAGAATAATAATTCTGCATGATAAGATCATTTCAATAGATCAAGTCTTATTTATAGTATAAAAGTGTTTGGAATATTGGTAAATATTTCTTACTAAACATTTATACAAATATTATTATAACTCATATTATTATCAACTAATAATATGTTCTATTTCCCTACATGGTAGTCATCTTTATTTCCATAATATTCACTTAGTATCTTTTTAGTGCAAGGATATTTATATAGGACAATATAATAGTTACTAAGTATTGAATACGTACCTTGGTCACTTCAAGGTCTATGTTGCATGGGAAGTCTAGCATGTAATGGAATCGATCCATTTTTTCCTTTATCACCTTTCCAAAGGAAATGTCTAGACACATACTATTTCTATTACTATGAAAGATGTGCTTTTTCCTATGGGAAATTTCTTTCTGTATTCTATGTATCTTACTATATATGTTTTTGGGTTGGTTATCATTACATATATACATATTTCTCAAATGACATCCAAATCTGCATACCGTGCCACATCCTCCTTTTCTCTCTCATTTCCTGTTTGCTGTAGTTATCGTGGTGTTGTATAAACATATCATTCTCCCCTATTACATTCCATGTCACGCTGACGTAGGTGCTCACAAGTCAATACATTGGGTCAAATTGTTTTTGCCCCGATCAGTCAATAGTGACTTGTGTTCTTTTAAAAAACCCCTCATTCAAATATGACTTTTCCCATTTTATTTTTCGGTGCATGAAATTCACTTTTTCTCTTGTCCATGTTGGCAATGATTTAACACCTCAGACACACCTTTCAATGTATTAACTTCCCTCACAATCCTTTCGTACTTTTCCTCCCATGATATTCCATGTGGTTCCTCCTTTCTTATTTTGCCTATTTCTTCTATCATTACATGGTCTCAGATAAGAAATATGAGGAGCAACTTTCTTCTTCCGCTTGTTCCAAGTATGTGGCGTTCGGCAAGAACTTATCACTTCCCATGTCTTCCTCTTTCCCTTGTGTGACCAACGACTCTATTCCATGTCATGTCTCATGGTTCAACCAGGACTGTTAACTTGGTTTCTGTGATGGTGTAAGAAGCGTGGGTTTCACATTTACCAGCTCTCTCTAAAGAACTGTCTTTCTTTGATCTCTGAAACCTTTCATTCTGGTCATCTTTATTCCAAAATATATATTCTCTGTTCTCCACGAAACATAGAGATTTCTATTCGGCATTTTTTTATTTTTACATAGGAACTTGAGTTTGGCAGAAACTTGCTCCATTATTAACATGACAATTCAATGATTTAATCTTTAGCAATCTACATATTCTTAACCTAGATCTTTGTCTACTATTTTCTTCTCCAAGTTAGCTTTACTATTACACCATCCGTAGGCCGCTCTGACTGCAATTTGTTGCAGATTTTTCACATGTGCAAACAAGTTCAGAGTTCAATTTTTCCTATCTACAATCTTCATTGTGCTTTCAAGAGTTCTAATTATTTCTAGCGGATATAACTTGGCTCTGATACCATGTTGAGTTTCATGGATTGCTGCAAGTGTAATAGCATTGCCATTGTTTGGTATGTGTTTTCCAATTGCAGCCACTCCTTATATTTATAAGAGAGTGGGAGAATAGACATGTCCCTTCATGGGACATGTCTATTCATTATCATATTAAAACTCTTATAATTATATGCAATGTCTCCTAATTTATATATGTATGTATGTATGTATGTATGCACACACACACACACACATATTTCTTGATGTGATTTATCGGAGTAAAGCTACAAAACATCAACAAAAACTCTAAGTTGCCGATTCGGGTTTGGAGACGGGTTCGGTTTCGTGGGTTCGAGCAAATTTTTTTTTCCCATTTGGGTTCATGGGTGGGTTCGTGAGTATATATATATATAGACACACACACAGAAGAGAAACATGCATAGTTGCAAAACAAAGTCATTTCACAATATGAACAATTGTTGCTTGATCATTGATTAATGCCAAATGCCAAAGGGTTTTGGGTCCCTTCAAAACTTGTTTTTACCTGAATCTAAAAACATTAAATACTCGCTAATTAATCTATCTTCATGATTGTAAAGAAAATTATACATTGAATTACTAAATTGCAAAACATAGACTAGTTCATCAAATAATATATTGAATTACTAAATTGCAAAACAAAGACTAGCTCATCAAATAATAAAGTTTGAAACATGATGATAGATGACAAATGTTTAGTAGTTTATCAATAATCATAGTATCAAATGCCCTTCAAGGGTCAAAAGGATCATCATAAAATGAGGGATCAATGGTTTCATCCCCAACTGCAACTATATCTAGATCTTCATCATTGGAACCCAAACTGGTTCCACTAATCCCATAGGCTGCTATATCATCGTCCTCCTCCTTGACATAAGGGATTAGATGAGTGAAATGTTTTATATTAAGTTCCTTTGAGAGTTACATAAGAAAACAATTAAAAAAAACACACTCTTTAAAGTTGTTTTAGCCCCGGGTTCGTTGTGGGTTCCTTTGGGTTTGCTTCAGCAAGGACCCAGATGAATCCACAGTCAAAACTAAGGACCCTGCCCGGACCCGCAGAGAACCCAGGGATGAATCCGGACCCGGACCCGAATCCGGGCAGCAGGGGACGAATTCGACAACATAGCAAAAACTACATGGAAGATGGAATAAATTGAATACACCACTTCATTGTGCAACATATGCCTTAAATCCTAAATGGCATAATACAAAAGCGATTAGGAAGAGGGCTCCACATAAGGATAGAGAGTTAATGAAGGGGTTGTGGGCTGCAATAAAACAAATTTATGGTCGAGGTAACAAGGCTTCAGTTATAAGGAGTCAATGGAATAAATTTTCTTGTGGGTAAGGTGATTTTGCTTCAGTGGAAGCTTTATATGATATGCGAGCAAAGAAAGACCCTATAGAATGGTGGTGGAACCATGGAGGTGATACTTCTGAGTTGCAGTCATTTGCAATAAGATTGCTGTCACAAGTGGCTAGTTCTCAGCTAGTGAGAGAAATTGGAGTACTTATGGTTTTATTCATTCATTAAAGAGGAATTGATTGGGGTCAAAGAAAGCAGAGAACCTGGTGTACATTCATAGCACACTTTGCCTTCTCTCTCGTGTTGATCCTACATATATGGAGGGTTCTTCAACAAAATGGGACCAAATTGCACATGAAGGAGATGCTACAAGCATGGTGGAAGATGAGGTTGAACCAGATGGCCTTAATGAATTGCCTCCAGTTGTACTACCATTAGAGGAACTGAGTTGGAGAGTGATGAGTTTTTGGATAGCACCATAGCTGAAGACCTTGAGATGGATGATGATAGCCTTGTGGAGTAGATGATATTGATAGTATTATCATCATTCTAGATAGTAGATAGATTCTGATATTTGTTTATAGTTCAGTTTCTGGTTTGCATATCAGCGATTTAGCATCAAACTTAGCACTATATATTTTTGAAGTTCAATATGTAATGGATCTAATGATAATCTCAGTTTATTAATCTGATACGATGATATGAAATGTGTTTTTTTAAATGCGCAAACTTATAATGTATTAAAATTATGATTAATAACTTAACTATGAGTATGTTATGATTCTATGGTATTTCTTGTTTTCAAAACATTGTGCTATGACTGGTATTTCTTAGGAATTTTTAAAATTTTAAATTATATTTAAAAAAAATTGCTGTCTCCTAAAGTACCCCCATCTCCTATTTCAAAAATAGCCGTACCGGTACCAGAGACCTCCACATCTCAGAGACTTTTGGTAACCTTGATTATATATATTAGATATTATATTATTTTTATATTAATTATATATCAATAATATGATATATTATATATTGATATGATATATTATATAATCATATATCATATTATTATACTAATAATAGACTTAATCTATTCATGTTGATTCTTTATTATCATTTATTTTGTAAGTCTTCCTTTGGAGAGAGGACATTACAAAATTTTACCTTGACCTTGATTCTATCAAGGAAATATGATCTGAGGGATTCCTTTCCTTTGCCATGATGGATAACTTCAAGAGCATCATTTCACAATCGTAGGAACAATTAAGACAAAACCAATTTGACAAGACCTGAGCACAACATGTACCTGGGAAAATAATAGATGTTAGCTTTAAAATTGACACAATGCAAATTTTTTATGTGGGTACAACAATCTCTTTGACTGCCGAATTATCACAAGCTCAACCATGCAGTTGAATTTTTGTTTCTTTTTCCTATATATCACAATAAGTTGTCATTATTTACATGTAGATAAGTTTCTGCTGCTCTGCATACTAAAACAATTTAAAGCAAAGTGTACGTTCATGCATTCTTATGCACAAAGAAAAAGTGAGAGGGATTGTCCAGCATATAGAAACATGTTTCCTCTTATATGTGGTTGCAGATTCATGAGAATGCTTATGCAAGTGAAATGCATCACTGCTTTACCTCACAAATAAACTCATCTGGTTAGTATTTTTTTTTTACTCATTGTCTTGTATTTTAAAATTTGTGGCTCTCAAGAAAATGGTGGATGGGTCTGATGCATGTTCATATTTTCCAGAAAAGTAACAGCTCTATTCTTTAAATCTAGCAATTTTTTAGACTACATTTTCAATAAACTCTATATCATACAAGATACATAAACTTTCTACAATTTCTTATCATCTACTGATTACTCTGTATTTGGTGGATATCTGAAATCAGGTCTTGTTATGCCTCATTCTGAAGAAGAATCTTCAGACATATCCATTGTAATAGCAAGGTGTGCTTGTGTTGCATAGTTTGAATTTCAGCTTTAAGCAATTATTAAATAAAAATACTCTTTTAAATGCTTAATTTGTCATATGATTGCAACAGGAAGGGCCAATCATGCACTTCAGCTTGCAAGTCAAAAGGACAGACATGCATATTCAGGAAACTTTTTGGTCTAAATAAATGTGAAGTGTGAGTTTCTACCCTGCGCCATTTGTTCTACTCTGTCTGACCTCATTTTAATATTGGAAGGGAACTAAATTTGTCTTTAGAAAATGCCATTTAACAAAACTAAAGGTCTAATTGTGAGAGGGTTCAAGACTTGAGGATTTTGTGAAGCTGAACTAATAACAGATAAAACAAAAGTCATGATCAAGTGATGAGTACGGCATAGCTCTCTCTTGAAATATTTGAAAGTTGAAGTCCAGACTAGACATGCCATCTATATTTATTTTTCTAAGCCCAGGACTTTTGGAATCCTAAATTTTAATACAGCGGTATTTCAAACAATACAAATTAGGAGATGGTATATATGTTATCTGATAAATGAAATAAAAATTGCAATTTGGCATTAGCTAAAGGAGAATAGATGTGTTATGATTATCGCTAAGTTGTCAATTGTGGTAATAGTTCAAGTTTTATTTGTGGGTTTAGTAAAGAATTTTTTTGGGATTGTCCATAAACATATATAAATTATAAGTGTATACATATTCGTCGCAGTAATTAAATACGGAATACCACATAGCATTTTATTACAGTCAAAACCTGCATAAAATATTACAATGTCAGTTTGTCAAACTTGAATTCATTGATATTTATTAAAATCAAATATAATAATGCTCATCAACAATCAACTATGTTTATCTATAAAAAAAACAATCAACCATGTTTAATTAGACATCAATGTCATATGGGTTGAAGACAAAGTCACAGCTTGAAGTTTTATAAGTATTTTAATTTTCAACCATAGATGAAACTTTAAAGATAATCTTTATACATAGAAGTTACTACTAATAAATTTTTGATCTCAAGAGGTTGTAGGTGTGTATGATTGGCCATGGAAGTAAAACTAACTATGAACATCAACCCTCAAACTTGTCACGAAGAGCATCAATACTTAAAGTATTGGAGTTCCAATATTTTAATTCCATGAACTTGACACTAACTACATCTAGGATGTTAAGACCAATGAGGAGACTAAAAAGTGTTGCCCGTTACAATATTTTATTATTCATAAATGAGTGTTTACAAATGGAGAAGTCTACTTATGTAGAATATAACTGAGAATGAAATTTTCTAAAAGGTTATTAGGATTTTTTTTATGTTATCTAAAAACTAAGATGTTGGTTTGGGTTTGGGTTCAAATTCGGGTTCAAAGGACGGTTCACCGGTATGACAAAATTTTGAAAAGGGTTTGGGTTCGTTATTACAAAAAAAAATGTAAAAATTATAGATATAAATATTTATGAAGCCTAGAAGCATGAGTTAAGATTAGAATGTCACATAGTATCAAAAATACATTTTAACACCATAAACTTGTAATTGTAGCATCATGAATTATGATCATACCATCATATCATCATATACTTCAAGTTAAACATTAAAGATTCAAAACATTAAAATGTCAAGTGATAAATCATAATATTAAGTTCAACTAATGGATTAAAAGTTTATTGACATTCTTCTTCTTCTTCTTCATTGGCATTAGTTGACTCACAAACAGAGTTAAGGCCAATGAGATTAGCTGCACCAATAGTTTTATTGGTGTCAAAATCTTCAAGTTCATCAAATGCAAGCCGAGAAATGGAAGCTTCCAAGTCTACAAGCTCTACATTCATATCCCACCTCTTTGTTTCCTCTTCTATGTATTCTTTATTCTTGTGCAAGACGAGTTGCAAGTTGTAATGCACAAATACCAAGTTCTTTGCTCTTTTTGATTACAACGTATTACACTTTATTGAGTAGATGAAAGAATATGTGCTCCAATTTCTTTCTGACGCTGATGAACTAGCAATGTATGAAGACAAGATAATGTAAGCAATTAAAATAAAATCATTAATCTTATAAAATAATAATTACTAGTAATTTATGAAGACAAAGTAAACTATTAAAAATAAATAAAACATACTTGTGAGATAACTTTGATTGCAAGGGGCTGCAACGCTTGAAATCTTTGACTATGGAGGTACTGCCAACTATGAACACCCTTCCTAAACCAATTATAAAGAGCATCATTACATAGACCTTTTGCACTCACAAACCCTATGAAATCATCAGTAATTGAATCTTTCATATCATCATCAAGAAAGAGTCTCTCAAATGCTGTCTTGTACCCATCAAATACTTCTAATCCTCTATATGGTGGCAGCCTTCCTAGTAGATCAATGTATTGGGTGCTATAATATTTGAGTGTGAATGCATAGGCAAACAAATTTAGAGGAGTGGTCATTTTGTCCAATGTTCTACAACAATTGCTTGCAATTGTTTGAAGAATGTTTCTTGTGGATCTTTCTCTTTTACATTTACAATTTGCTTGATCTTCTCAAGCGTTGAGTCTATGCCATCATAGGTCTTTCCAAGGCAAGGCCTATCCATGTCAGTGTACCGAAACGTTCTCATAATGGGCTTGGTGAACTTAATGAGAACTCCACATGTTCCCACCATGACTCGTCCAATATCCTTTGCTCTATTTTGGTTGCCCTCTCAGTGTTGCTTTGCCTCTATATAGACCAATTTTTGCTGAATTCCATATTGCAAAGTGCCACTTACACTTGCGCAAGTTGTCTTTAGATGATTAAGTTTGATGCAAAATGGGTCTCAGCCTATAACATAAAGTAGAGTGAAAAAAATACAACCATTAGAGACACTATAAAAAAGAATACACATTACACAATCAAATTATGAAAATTAGAAATTGTAAATTACTAATTTGATTTAAAAAAATCAAATTTACAAACTTGCGTTCAAGTGCACTTACCTTTAGTAGTTCCAAATGCGAGAATGATCTGAATATTGCTTGAGTCGTGGTAGTTTGTGATGAAAATGTAGATGTCGTCAACCTCTTCATACTCCTGTTTGATCCAGCCAATTGCGTTTCCAATATTTTGTAGCATAAGATTGAGTAAATGGACCACACAAGGTGTCCAAAAGATATGCTTATATCGCTCTTCAACCAACAAATCAGCAGCTCTATAATTCCTTGTGTTGTTCGTTATGACTTGGACAATGTTTCGAGCACTCACTTGTTCAATGATAGAGGTGATACTATTAGCAATAAATGACCCATCTTTGACTTGCCCGTCACAATCCATGGATGTCAAAAACATTGCCCCTTTAGGGGACAACACCACGACGTTGACCAAGGGACGATTTCTTGCATCTTGTCACCCATCTGAAACAATTGACACCTTTGTCTCAACCCATGAATCCCATTGGGCTTTAATGCATCATCAATTCCCTTGACCTTTCTATCCAACCAGGGCCCTTATACCCTCTTGGAGCTTCATTGGCACTTGTCAACATCTTCTTCTAGTATGGAGAGCGAACAGCAGTAAAAGGCAGCCCATTTGCAATAAGCATGTTGCCACATCAATTTTGGCAATAATGGTCCCTTTCTTTTGTGTGTAACAGGTGCTTAGTTTTAGTATTAGGGCCGACTGGGGTAGTATAAAAGGGCTAGAGTCTTATATCACAACATTTGTAGAAGGGGTTTGCATTCCATTTTCTTTTTGTTACTTTTATTGCCAATGGTTGTATTTTGTCTATGTGCTTTTCTCTCTTCTGTTGCTTCATGCTCCACAATATATCTTAATACCATTTCATTTGGTATAGGTGCATCTTTTTCCAAGGCATTTGCGACTCCTCTTCTTGAGATTCCACTCAAATAGCCTACTACATGATAATATGAACTATTTATTCCTTTCTACATCACAGCCCTGAAATTTCCAATGGAATGCAACACCTCTTGGAAGAGGTCTTACAATATCAAGATACTTCCCACAGAGAACTAGAATGTGGTTCGGTTCTTTGTTCAGTCTTGCTTGTAGAGGAAGAGGTAGATGCCATTGTAGTTCTTTTTCTAGTGCAAGAAATCATGTATATATTCAATATAAAACCAAGAGAATGAAAATTTCTAAAACAAATAGGTAGATCTTATGGATAATGAAAGAGAAATTAAAAAAATAAAAAAATAAAAAAGAAAAGAAAATGGAAAAAGAACTTACATTTTCCACTCATTGTAAGCTTGCAAAGGTGTAGGAATGAGGCGCAAACACTTGAAGGAGATCCACAAATCAATCTTCCAACTCCTTGCACAACCAGAATTTTTCTTAACCACCTATTTGGTTCAACTCAAGAGAAAATAACCTATTTGCACACCACAAATGAGAGTTAAAAGTCTACATAAGCTTTTAGAATCCACTTTTTAGGATTGTGGATGTCAAAAAATCATTAAATTTGCAACAAAAAACAACTTGGTGCTGACTTTGACTGTATGCAGGACCAATTTCACTGCTAGTTTAGTTGGGTTCTCACTTTTTAGATCTGGTTTTCTCGGGCTCGAACTGGGTTTGGATTGGTTTGAACCAGCCCCTTTTAGACCAGACCCATTCCTGAACCACATGCAGACCGAACTTGGGAGCACAAACTAGTTCGTATTGTGGCTGGTATGGGGGCCCAAAGAGGCAAACTGAACATTCTAGTTGTTGGTTAACAGTTTGTCTTCCTCGATATATTGGTTTATACCTTGAATTTTTATATGCCCAAAGGATTATGGAAAACACAAAAGTTGACAACAGAATGGGTCAGTGTAGAAATCTAAAAGACCCCTGAATTGAAAGGTACAACTCCCTAATGAGTGCAAGATATGCAATGAATTTGTCTTTCGGGTTTTGGGGGTATGCTCTTAACTAGAGAGTAGAAGAAGCAAAAACCAAGTTGCTCAACACTTTAAACAACCTAGGCAAAGAAGGGGGACTATCTCACAATATACAATCTACTCAAACTAACAATGCAGAGAGATGGAAACGTGCAGAACTAACTACGACAACAGGAAGAAAGGAAATACAGTAAAACTAGTAATTCTCAGATTACAGAGTTAGCCAAGGTTTTGACAATACCTGGATTGTCTATTCCTCAGCTGCCCCCTTACCAATTCCCAACCTCCTTATGCAGAGAACTAAACTAGACACACAAACTACAACAAACAAAAGACATGTTCATGCTGGAAAGAGTAAAGCTTACAATCTATTGAACGAAGGAAATAAAGCCAAGTTCATTCACATTCATTCAACTTTCAGCATTACCACATTCATTCTAAACACCACTCAAACTAAATGAACAACAAAACTTAAAATGGACTGAGTCTCACACAGTTTTCCCAGCTACAGGAGTTTGCCCAAAGTAAATTTTGCCCTACTTATTTACATCTTCAAAGGTTACATTTATAGGCCTTCTCAAAATGGCCGGTTACATTGGATGATTGGTCAACAAAGCATCTTTGAACAAAATAATCTAAAAATAGGACAAGCTCGAATCATTGTCCGTTACAGAGTTTTAGCAAAATGCCAAGAATGACGACAAAAGAAGGAAGAGGGGAAGAATGATAGATGTCTGGAGAAGCATCAAAATCATCATGCCTTCTTAGAAGTAACTGATTTAGCCCTATATGCTTTCATAGCTTCGGCTCTTTGACACCTGGAGTGAGGATGTTGTCGGCTCTGATCATCCAATAATCATGCATTTTAGTAAGTTCATCAATTTTGGCCACCCTTGATTGGAACTTCTCCATTTGCCTCTTTATGAGTGCATTAGTTGCTGATAGTTCCTGGATCTTGGCCACCTGGAAGTTAAGTGGGTCAATAGCTTCGTCAATGAATGCTAGGAACTTGGACTTCATTCTTTCAATGTCTACCAGCTTGCCATTAGTAGACACAAAGGACTCTGTGTGCAAGATCTTCAAATATTAAAACAATTTGTCAATGATCTTTTGCACCAGGTCGTGCACATCCTTGAGTTCACTTACAGATCTCACAGAATTTTCAATGATAAACTCCAAGGATTGCATCCATGGGAATAGAGACTCTTGACTAGTCTTTAGGATCCTGTGAGCAATGGCCACATTGGTCTTCATATCTATCACTTCCTGTAGAAGGGCCAATTGATTTATCAACTTGTCCGTTGCCTTTTGGATGGTTGATTGATGATTTGAGGCAGCCTCTCTGAGCTTTTGAGTGTCTAGTACCAAGCTCCCTAGATTCTCAACTAGTGGAGGACCTTGGGCTTTTATTTGATCTACCCATGCTCGGTCTACTTGCTCGAATTGTCTCTCTTGCCGCAACTTGAGCAGTAAGTTCTTGTTTTCTTCCGCAATTGGGTCGAATTGACTGGAAGAGGTAGTCCCAAGTGTGGACTTTATGTACTCTACCAACTTTTTGTTGGAGGCCTTCAATATCTCCTTTTCTGCTCTTAGCTCCCCCAACTTGTCCTCAATCTTTTCATTGGTGGACTTCCACGAGTTGTGAACTGGAATGCCAAGATCCAATGTTTTGATTTGGAAATTATCTTTTGAGAGCTCGTGAAATCTTCCTTCTCTTCTGTCTTCTCAATGTTCGGAAGAGGGCCAACTCCGCAGGTGGGAGTAAGTGGCACATTCTTTTTTGGAGGCTGGTCTCCTGCTTGGCCAATGGATTATGATGGCCTAGCAGATGTTGTTGTAGTGTTCATTGTGGTCATAACTGCAGCTGATTGGGAAGCTCCTGTTGACACTCCATCTGTTGAACTGGTAGCTCTAGTCCTTTTCTTCCTCGCACAGGTCCACTCCACCCATTTGTCTATTCTTTTGATTATCCCTCGCATGAGAGCCTCCATTGTATCAATGACTGGCTCAGCAAGTGGAGTAGACAGAATTGGTGTGTTCTTGATCTTCTCATAAGACGTAGGGTGCATGTAGGCTCCATCATCTGCAAGATCAGAGACATCAAAATAATCATTATACAATTTTATTTCATTAATAGTTAGCCTTGACCAAAATCTCTCCCGAGTTTGGTACTCGTTGAGACACCCAGACCATAAATCTTCAATATCCAAGATGTGCCTATAGGCGTACCCCAACTTTAGATGATCCTTTACAACATTTACAGGATCATATTGAGGCTTGAGCACCTCATAATCTAACAACTTGATCTTGCCTTCAAAACTTTTTACTAGGTTCCGAGCATCTGATCTGGAGGCACATGAATATGGGCCTACCACAATAGGAAATGGAATTCCAACAATTTTCTTAACATTTGAACACAAGGTGTTCACCTCTAGAATTTGTCAACATAGCTCGTGAAAGATCCCTGATAGATGCCCTTGCTGATCTGTTGTAGTTTTTAAATTAATAAACTATATTTTCCTATGATTTCTTTGATGGTCTTTGAGAATAGACAGAAGTTGCAGAAGGTTTTGTTTTTGTTTTGTGTTTTTTGATAGTTTTCACAATAGTAATGAATAATGAACAATAAACATGAGAGGAGATTGAAAATAAATAAGAACATATAGCCAAATCAGAATTGCTATAAATCGTACCAGGCAGATTTCTGATTTATAAAGCCAAATAATAAATCCAATGCAGTTCCAAGGAGCTTACATCCAACAATGATGCCAAACTGCTGCAAATGGTAGTCGTAAGACTGCAATGAATCACGTCCCAACTGAAAGAATCAATTTGTAACGCTGAAACCATAAATCTGCACTCTGAATCCACAATAAAGAATGGTGTACTCTATCCCTGATAGCAACGCACACTGTCTGAAGAATCCAATGCCAATAACTGCTGAGGGCTACGTCCCAGCCAATCCAGAACTTGGGGTTTGGGTCCCAGATGAAGAATTGCTCTCTCAGAGCCAATTCACAAAACCAAGTTTTTCAATATGCAAAAGATAATAAGAAATTAGGTCTCCATCTCCTTATATCCCCTTCCAATTGTAAATTGAACCCTAAAGGGAAATTACACTTTGCCCTTTAAATAAAAAATAATAAAATAACATTTTCCCAATTAAAGTCAAATCCATGCTATAGGAAAAAATTACTTTATTAAAATTCCATAGCTGAAGGCACCAAAAAGTCTACAGATAGTAAAAATCATGTATAATAATTCGAGACCTTTCCAACGAGCTATAACACATAGGTGTACCTGATCAACTGAAGCCAAAATCCCCTTATTACTCCAAAATGGTTATATTATTAAGCTTATTTTAATTTATTTAATCACCAATTTAGGAAATATTTAAATATATTAAAATATTTCCCAAATGGTCCTAAAAGGCCCAAAATGACCAATCAAACATGAATCTGACCTTGTCACCTGTCTCTGACTGATGCCGGACAAGATGTGTCAACTGGTAGTCCATCCCTAAAATCTAGGGATGCTCCTAAAAAGTAGGAGACAGCCCCAATCAACCAAAATTGAGTCCCAATGACTCCCTTGTTGTGTGCTCCTCTGAGAGAACTGTCACTGAACTGGGACTTCCTCCTAAAAGATAGGAATGCCTCCTAAAAAATAGGAGATGCACTCTAAGTCTTCAAAACGTTCGCCGCGGTCTCCAAACGCCTCCTAGATCACTCCTAGTCAATCCCTATAAATTAAGAATCCCTCCTAAATTGTAGGAAACTGTTGTCTACTGCTCCAAACTACTTGGGAAGCTCATGCATGACTCTCAAAGTCCCTGGGTTGGTTCCCTCTACGCTCTGCTGGCCTATGGGAACTAGATAATAGACCAACCTTGCTAGAAATGTTGTCACTAAGGAAGGGCAAAAATTGGGGACATGACAGCTCGACTAGAACTACCTTGTCCTCGGGATATCTGGGCAATCTCTTGGGAAATCAATCAAAGGCTCCTATTCGCAAATAGGAGAAGCTCGGAAATTGATTGAATGAGCAACCAAACTGGCTTATAGCCAAAATTGCCTCGGGTGAGAATCTCCTCTCAGGGCAACCTTGCAATTCCCAACATAATCTCATTGTAAAGGTGTCATTGATAGCAACATACTCTTCATAGCCCTTCTGCTAGTGTAGATCCGGATATAACTCATAGACCTTGGTGCGCTCATCGTAGTTTGGGATACTTGGGAGACCAGGCCACAAATGGTGTGTTGCCAAAGCATAAATCAAGTAGGACATGTAGAACTGCTTGAATCCTTTGACAGAATTCAACCAGGAAGCGAGATCATGACAGATGATTTGTGCCCAATTGATCTTCATGTTCTTAGCACAAATTACTTGCACTAGGAAAAAGTGATGCTCGATGAACTCCAAAATCTCCTCTCTTCCCTTCAATCTGAGGAGTGCGAGGATATTCACGATCTCTCGCTTTAGGTTCATCCCAAAGAAAGTTTTCGGCATTTTGCTCTTCTTCGAGCAGGCAGTTTGGAACCAGGTCCTCTACATGTCCTCCCGTCTAAGGGTCTTTTTTTGATTAAACATGGATGCAGAGGACCCAAAATCAGTATCACAATACTGCCCTTGCACAGGGATACCAAATGCTGACTGCATCAACGCCTTGTTGATTGACAAGAGGATGGACTAATCAAGAAACAAAATCTGTTGAGTTTCTAGATTGTATCTCTCAATGCACTCCTTTACTTAGGTGCATGAACGACCATTGGAAAGTTGGCTACCTCTACCAATCCACTCTCTTTGAGTTTCAAAGTGATTGGGTGAATGGGTTGGGAATTTAGCCTCCTATGTAGATCACCCAAGTCATAGAACTTAAAGGATGTATTTGAATAATCTTTTAGCTCACTTTCCAAGCCAGTTAATCTTTCGTAACCAGCAGCTCTGATTGTTATTCGCTATGATTGCACAGGATGCAGTTCTCGATAAATAGCCGTTCAAATAAACATATAGAAACCAATTGCTTGCAAATCTGATGAAGTAGCTTTAAGGAATTAGAATGTTGGTGCCAAACGAATGAAATTAAGTTCGGCCAATGATTATAATGGGCAGGTTTGCATTTAATTCCTTAAGCAACGACTATTTAAACTTTCTGTGTATTTGCACTTAAAACATTAAGTTCCTAAAAGAACTCTTACTTAAAGTTGTTGAGTCAAATAGCTTTGGTTCAAAAAATTGCATTGATCTCATGAGACCATACTCATGTATATATGTACATGAATATCGTCTGAATATTTTAATGAAGATTGCAGCATTCAGAACAGCCAATGCATATTATTATTGAAGTAATATCTCAGATTTAAATTTTGGAAACAATCGTATTTATATTGATTGTCATCAATTGCAAACAGACTTAGTTAAAGTCTTAAATGGAATTGGTTCTTGTTATGACTAATCATCGGGTGTGACCATTCCACCAATCAAGCACATCAGTTAATGGACATGTCTCCAAATGGAGACATGCCCATTCACCCATGTACCCGTCCACATCATATATAATGGATATGCCACCTGATATTGAAACATAGTAATTGATTAATGTGTGCAGATCGAAGGCATCTTAGACGCCGATCTTGAATAATATTTATCATCATTTTGCATTGAGTTTAATATATATTGTACAACACTTGTATACTTCATTGGCATTGACTGTACCCACACGAAATATACATAATTCAGCAGCAAAAGGAAATTTGCAAGTAAACTTTGCATGGTATTAGAGCTTGGCTAAGGAAAGATCACACTAAGTTTATTGAATCAGATTTTTACTTTGAGACAAACAATCCTCTCCCTCCAAAATGACAAACACAATGAGATTCGAACATCACCTTTGAAGTGCTGATAACTTCGAATCCTGGAAACTTCGAGTAATGATGTTGTTAAAAGAAAACAAATTGGAATCATTTATAAAAGAGGACAAAAAGGAACCTAAAGATGATCTTGAAAAATTAGAATGGATTGAGAAAACTGAGAAGGCAATGAAGATAATTGTAGATACCGTTCGAGACCACATAGTACCTATTGTGGCAAAACATACCTCAGCTTATCGTATGTTTAGAGCTCTTGAAAATGCATTTATAATCAACAATATTGGCAGAAAAATTGCTCTTAAAAAGCAAATGAATAGTATAAGCATGAATAAAGGAGAAACTATAAATGCTTTCCTTATGATAATCATTGACTTAAGTGATCAATTATTTGCACTTGGTTATGAGATTGAAAATCAAGAGTTATCCGTAATAGCATTGGGACTTCCAAACTCATGGGAATCCTTTGTACAAGGCATAAGTGCTAGGTCTAAAATCTCTAAAATGGATTGTTTAAGATCTGATTGTCTTCAAGAAGAATCGAGATTAATGATTAAGGGAAAACGCAAAACCCTAGATGAAGAGGTTCAAGATCTTAATACAAATGCTCATAAGAAAGGAAAGAAGAAAAACAACAAAAGGAAAAGAAATTTTCATGGAAAAGGACAAACCCAACAGAAGAAAAATTTGTCCAAAATCCAATGCTTCAGATGTGATCTATATGGACATTATGCAATAAATTGTCTCGATAGATCTAAACCTCAAGCATCTTTTGCAAAATCTGAGAAGTCTAATGAAGGAAATGAACATGAGAAATATGCTTTCTATTCTGCATTATCCAGCCAAATATCAACTAAAAGGAATACATGAATAGTTGACAGCGGATCTTCTAGACACATCACTAGATATCAAGATAACCTAGAAAGCATGGAAATAGAAACAGATGAAGAAGTTACAATTGGTGATGACTCTGCACACTCGGTAAAAGGAATTGGGACCTGCACCATAAAATTGAAATCTGGAAATTCTATTCAACTTTTTGGTATTCGCTATGTACCAGGTATTAAGAGGAGTTTAATATCTATATCCGCTCTTGAAGATGATGGTTATAAAATTGCTTTCATGGAAGGGAAAGTACTAGCATGGCCTAAAAATTCAACCATGAAAAGGGCTCTAACAGTAGGAGTACGACAAGGGCTCCTATATGAGCTATGTGTTAAGACAAACCTTGCACTTGTACATGAGACCTCTGATTCAAATGAAATATGGCATCGAAGACTAGGTCATATCAACTTCCATGCCCTAACTTCAATGGAGAAGATAGTAACTGGAATGCCCAAGTTAAAACGTATTCACAATGAATCATGTAAAGGTTGTGCCTTAGGGAAAAACACTAAAAAACCATTTCCCCATAGTTTGAGCAAAACTAAAGAAGTATTGGAACTAGTACATTCTAATCTATGTGGGCCCATGTCTATACCATCTATAGGAGGATACTTGTACTATTTGATATTTGTTGATGATTTTTCAAGGAAGACATTGATATACTTCCTTAAATGCAAAGAATCTGAAGAAATTCTCTCTAAATTTAAAGAATTCAAAAAACTATCACTGAGAACTCCTTCGGTAAGAACATTAAAATTTTGAGAACAGATAATGGGAAGGAGTATACTTCTGAAGTATTTAAAGAGTTCTGCAAATTCACTAGGATTAAGAGGGAGTTCACAATCCCTTATAATCCTCAACAAAATGGGGTCGCTGAAAGAAAGAACAAAACTATTGTAGAAGCTGCTCGGGCCATGATTTTTGATCAAAACTTGAGTATGACTTTCTGGGCTGAAGCATCCAAAACTGCAATCTATATTCAAAATAGATTTCCTCACTCACATTTGGACAATAAGACTCCTGGAGAAGCATTCTCTAGAAAGAAACCTGACATCAGTCACCTAAGGATATTTGGATGTCCTGTATATGTGCATGTACCTAAAGAGAAAAGGACTAAGTTAGAACCTTTTGGAAGAAAGGGTATTCTCATTGGTTTTATTGAACAGTAAAAGGATATAGAGTCTACATTCTTGGACAGAAACAAATAGAACTAAGCAGAGATGTCATCTTTGAGGAAGACATTGCTTTCAGAGGAGCCAAAACCACCGATGAACTAGATACATTTGATGTATCTCTAGAAGAGACTCCTGCACCTGAGATTCAGAGGGAGTTTCTTGAAGAGACTACAACTGAAATTGAAATTCTTCTAGAGACTCAAGAAGAGAGTTTTGATCACTCTAAAATGCTACTTTGAGCAAGGAAAATAATACAGGTAAGAGATGGATTTGCAGCCCCTTCAGGAACCTTCTGAGAAAGCAAGAGACCTAGAAAATTGACATATAATGCTTTCGTATGTGAGAGTTTGAATCTTGAACCTTCTAGCACTTCTAAAACATTTAAACATTAAGCTTGGAAAGACACCATGGTGGAAGAATACCAGTCTATACTGAAAAATGATGTTTGGGACATAGTTTTGAGACCTAAGGAAAAATCTGTTGTGTCTTCAAAATGACTCTTCAAAGTCAAGTATGCTGCAGATGGCAGCATTGGAAAACATAAAGCTCGTTTTGTGGCTAGAGATTTTTCTCAAAAGGAAGGAATTGATTTTGAAGAGACTTTTGCACTAGTTGCCAGGTACACTTCTGTTAGAGCTATAATAACCATTGTAGTAGCCAAAGGTTGGAAAATCCATCAAATGGATATAAAAATTGCTTTTCTTAATGGAAAGATAGAGGAAGAAGTATGCCTGGAACAACCAGAAGGATTTGTAACTTATGATGCTGCTTCTTATGAGTGTAAATTGAAGAAGGCTCTATATGGACTTAAACAGGCTCCTCGAGCCAAGTATGAAAGGATTGACAAATACCTCTTAAGTCTTGGATTCACCAAGAACGTGCTTGATCCAAATCTCTACTTCAAAGTAGCTAAAGCTGATATGTTAATTCCTCAGTTACCGGATTCGTCCATATACCCATGGATCTGGATTCGGGTCCGATTCGGATCTGGATCTATGTATGGATCCGTGAGGATCTGGGTAGGATCCGTAATCCTGCCTGTGGATCCGTAAGCATCCGCGTGGTGCAGATCCTTACGGATCCACAGGTAGGATTATAGATGCTGCTCGGATCCTCGAGGATCCACGCGAATCCGCGACAGGGCCCAAATAGAGAAGCAAAAAAGTGGGCCCAACTTCATTTTTTAATGTTTTTTTTTTCCTAAAGGCCCTAAACCCTAAAAACGACCCTCTAAATCACAATGCAAGTTCATTTACTCTCTATTTTGCTCTCTCATTTTGCTCTCTCATACTTGCTAGTTTGAAGTAAAGTGCTTGGATTCGAAGGAGATCGGTTGTGGAGCTTCAAATACCTTGCAAGAAGTGTTTAAGGTATGCATTTCAATCATATTCTTGAGTTCTTTCATAGATTATTGATTTATTTTTAGTTTTCCAAATTTTCAAGTTTTTGTGTTAAGTGTGAAGCATGGTTTTCTTTCATTTTTTTTTCTAGATTACAAGAATAGAACAATGAGTAGTCAAGGCTCAGTGGGTGGGGGTGGGACTACATCACCAAGCTTCAAAATTGATAAGGGGTCTCCTTTATGGAGACACACAACAAGAGTCGCACAATGTCCTGGGGTGGGGCATACATATGGAACTGTAATTATTGCAACATACAACATAGAAGCTCCTATTCCGGAGTGAAACTACATTTTTTGGGCCCTGCGGGGGGAAGAATTCACATGTGTCAGGGTAGTGATAAGAAGGGATTACCAGCTACACAAATAGCAACGTTAGTAAAAGAGCAAGATGATGCTGATAGAGCAGTTGCAAAAGAAAAACGTGGTGCTTCCAAAAAAACAAATACACCAACACCATCATCTGATCAAACAAACACAAGAACACATCCTTTTTTGCCTATGCCAACTACAAATGATGAAGATGAAGACCCATCTCCACTCACCCGCAAGAGAGGCCCACTAGATAGGGCATTCCAAAATGAAAAGAGAGATATTGCTGATCACAAAATTGGACGTTGTTTAATTCCAAATGGTGTTTCATTTAATTTTGCTAGATCACCTTATTTTAGGGAGATGGTGGAAGCAATAAATGATGCACCCCATGGTTACAAACCGCCTGGTTATGAGAAGTTGCGCACTACCATATTACATGATGAGAGGAAAAATGTAGAGGCTCAACTTCAACCAATAAGAGATTTTTGGGTTCAATCGAGTGTGTCTATTATTTCAGATGGGTGGAAAGATTGTAGAAATCGTCCATTGATCAATGTTATTGTTGTATGCCCTAAGGGGGCAATGTTCTTGAAGGCAGTTGATTGTGAAGAGCAAGTGAAAGATGTAGAATTTATTTCACGCATTCTCATTGATGCCATAGAGTTAGTGGGCCCTGATAATGTTGTCCAACTGGTCACGGACAATGCAAAAGTTCGCAGGGCTGCAGGGATAATTGTAGACTCTAGATATGATCATATCTTTTGGACACCATGCACCGTCCACTCTCTCAATTTAGTGATGAAAGCAATTGGCACCGAAATAGATTGGGTGAAAAGGATATATGAGGAAGCTGAAGAGATTCATATGTTTGTGACAAATCACCACATGTCACAAGCAATTTTTAGGAGTTTCTCGGACTTGGAGTTATTGAAGGTAAATTTGTATATTTAATATATAATTGAATATTATTGGATTCCACAATTATTAATTTTTGTTGTTGTTTACATTAACATGTTTTTATTTTTAAATGTATTACTAACTTGAGTTTAACATGTTCTTAGGTTGCTGAAACCTGCTTTGCCTCTCACACAATCGTCTCGAGACAACTTGTGAAGGTAAAAGAAGCATTGAAGCATATGGTCATTAGCCCCCAATGGGGCGTTTGGAAGAATTCCAATACAACAAGGGCCTTAAATGTGAGAAGAATGATACTAGATGAGGATTGGTGGGGTCTTGTGAGTTATGTGTTGGAAATCACCGATCCAATAATGGCAATGCTTCGCTTCGCAGATAGTGATGAGCCATGCCTTGGGGATATTTATGATTCCATGGTTAGTATGCTGGAAAAAATTAAAATGGTAAGTTTTATGCTCTTTTACAACAATTTTTTATTTGAGAGATATCTAGATTCTAAAGTTTAAATTGACATCTTCACTAATTATAATTATTATTCATATTTCATATCCTAGGTCATACAAAGGAGGGAGAATGATCTTGAGGACACCCTTTACAAGAAGGTGAAAAAAATTGTTCATCATTGATAGAACAAGATGACCACACCTTTGCACCTCCTTGCATATGCTCTATCCCTGAGGTACTGTAGTTTGTATCAAATGTTTGTGCTATTGATATTTGATAGTGTTCAATTGTCTTTTGTTATCTCGAAGTACTATAGTGCAGATGTACTTCGCCTTCTAGGTAGAGTGCCACCATTTAGAGATGCAGAGGTTGCAGATGGGTATAAGAGGGCACTAACTAAGATATTCCAAGATCCAGAGATTGGGGCAATTGTGAGTAGTGAATTTGCTGCTTTCAACTCAGGTGAGGATTTCCACCCTATTGCCATAGTAGACCAAAGCAGGATGGGTGCCATCAAATGGTGGTACCTTCATGGGCAAGCCTTCACGTACCTCCAACCTCTTGCCATAAAGGTCCTATCCCAAGTAAGTTTGTAAAATTAAGCTTAAGGTTAACATTCTCAATTCCTTGAATTTATTATTTAATTTATTTATCTTGATTGTTGTATTGATAATTTTTAATTTCTCTTTAGGTTGCCAACTCTTCTGCAGTTGAGCGGAATTGGAGTACTTACTCCTTTATCCATTCAGTCAAACGCAACCGGTTGGCTCCAAAAAAATCAGAAGACCTTGTGTTCATTCACAACAATTTGCGCTTGTTGTCATGGAAGGATCCTAAGTACAAGAAGGGGCCCGAAAAGCTTTGGGATGTAGCACCCGAGACTCCTGATTTAGATATGACCATCCGAGATCTTGCTAGATCCACTTTGATTGATGTGGATGATGAGGAGGAGGATTATGAGTTAACAATCCCCTCTACTACTAGTGGTTTGGGTTCCTCTACTGATACAGATGCAACACTTGCAGCTCATCAGTACCCCTCTGATGCAGATTTTCTTGAAAATCCATTTGATGATTAAATCAAAAACTTTAGTCTTGATTCTTGACTCTTTTATGAGTAAATCATGTTACAAACTTTAAGTTTAATGATCTATATTTTGAATGTTACAAACTTTCACTTTCAGTAATTCAATGTGAATGTGTTGATTTTCTTTATAATCGTGAAAATAGATTAATTATCAATGTCATTGATCAAGTATACTAGATTCATAGATGCATACTAGAATCATAGATTCATACTATGAAATGATTTAGTTTTAGAATTATGTATATTTCTCTTATTGTTGTGTATATATGCACGAATTCTCCACGAATCATAATTGGGGAAAAAGAAAAATCCCGAATTCATGGATCCGATTCACGTGCCCGAATCAGATTCGTGTCATGAATTGGCAACTAAAGTTAATTCTAATTCTTTATGTTGATGATCTTCTGTACAGGGGAAGAAGACCTTATTGATCAATGTAAGAAAGATTTGGCTTCTGAATTCGAAATGAAGGATTTAAGAATTCTCCATTACTTTCTTGGTTTGGAAGTACATCAAAAGTCTGGTAATATTTTCCTACATCAAAAGAAGTACACTATTGACATTTTGAAAAGATTTGGAATATGGGATTGTCGACCCATGTCTACACCTATGAAAACCAATCTTCACAAGCTAAAGGATGCAAGTGCGGAATCCAGACTAGTTGATCCCACCTTATATAGACAGATAATTGGGTCTTTGATGTATCTTGTAAATACTCGACCTAATATCTGCTATGCGGTGAATGCATTAAGTCAGTTCATGTGTGAACCCTATGAGATTCATCTTGTAGCTTTGAAGCACGTATTGAAGTATCTTCAAGGTACTATTGGATATGAACTTAAATATGAGAATACCAGCTTGGAATTACATGGATGTACTGATTCTGATTGGGCCGGAAGTGTAAAAGACCGGAAAAGCACATCAGGATGTTGCTTCAGTTTAGGATCAGCCATGATCTCCTGGATATGTAGAAAGCAAGCTTCTATTGCTCAAAGTTCTGCTGAGGCAGAGTATATTGCAGCAGCGATGGGAGCTCAAGAAGCAGTGTGGCTTCGGAAGTTGCTTTTAAACTTGTTTGGTGAACCTTTGAAACCTACTACGATTCATTGTGATATTCAAACTTGTATTAAGTTATCTGTGAATTCAGTATTTCATGATACAGCCAAGCATATAGAGATTCCTTACCACTTTGTGAGAGACATGGTCGAAAGAAGAGCTATTCAATTAGAATATATTAATACAGGTGATCAAACTACTGACATTCTCACCAAGGCTCTCCCTAAAGTGAAAGTTGATCATTTTAGAAAGAAACTTGGCTTGATTGAAATGTAAGTTTATGAGATTGAGTCTCAACCTTGTAAATTTGTTTAATTAATTAAAGATGTTTAAAGTGTAAACTCTTTTTGTCATATGTGTGACTCTATGACTCATGGGCCTACCCTATACTCATTATTTAAGGAGATAATCTTTTATAATGGATTATTGATTCTGATAATATAAGGTGACGACTTTATTATTATTATTAGATTACTATCATGATGAATATAATGCGACTTGATATTCAAGGAAAGATTTCGATATCACACCCCAACCATACCTAAATCTTCTAATTCCTGTGTGTGTCGGAAAAACAAGAAACCCACATATAAAGACTAGGTAAGTATATTGCAAAGGGAGACCCTGGAAATGCAGATAGCAGAGTGCTTTCGGGAAAGATGAGAAGTAACCTAAAATAGACTTAGACACCTCTCATTCACTTTAACCAATGACTTCAAGCTTAAAAAGGGGGAAGACTAAAACTTGGCAACATTAGTCTAAAAACAAAATTTCATGGACACATACAGATGCGGTATTGGATACGGATATGGCTGTTTTTTAATAACCCCAATATGGATACGTCTAGATACGAAAAGCTCATATATATTTAGCACAATTTTCTAAGATATTAGAGGAGATTTTCATTACTTCAAAAGCAATATAGAGAAATAATTGCCACATAAATAATTAGCCGATAGGCTTTTATGTATGAAGATGACCGCCAGTTTTCAATGTCTGATGCCGGGATTGTGGAAAGTGGTTTTGGGAAATTGTTTTTCAGGCAGAGAAAATCTTTTGACCTATGAATGGTTGCTGGTGGCAAAAAGGTAAACATTGTGGCAGTGGAAGGGCACTGCCATTAGAATTTACTGCCTAATCTCCCCCTTATGCAAACAACAGAGCTGAAAATCAAAAAAATTCAGAAACAAAATATACTGCTTTTGTTTGTGGGGATTAATATTTCCTATTTTGCTTATTTTTCCCCAAATATTAGAGCGCAAACAAACTATCTTTTACTCCTAACCCACAGTTCTATGATCTGCAGTGTGGTGAAGGCCGACTGTAGTGCCTGACCATCCCCTGTCAATGTCATTGCAAAGTTTGTTTGGATTTTAGGCTGATTGCTGTTGAAATGTATTCTAAAATTGGAAAGAGAACTAACAAAGCACAAGGTACCAGATGTCTCGATCTTCATAAAAAAATTAAATGGAGGAAAACAGTTGTATTGTGATTTGTAGATCTCGCACAAAACATACGTGCTAAACTTTTTATTTCAAAATGTATTATTTAAGCAGAAATGGTATCTGATTAGGATGGAATATCTGTCTACACTGTTCAAATTACAAGACCTCTGACAATGTCTTCTGTGGGAGGAGCCTGATTGTTGCCTGGCATTGAATTGGATGCTTGACCTGCCACACATGCCCTGTCACTGGAGTGTAGATGAAGCACTTAAGTTTTATTTTTAATAAATTATGTTGGATTCATTGGTAATGTTTCATTGGATTTCTGAATGTAGTAGTGTCGCTTTTCTATACAAAGGGTCAGAGCATCAATGGATCCCTTGACTTGCGAAGTTTTGGAAAAAATAAAATTCCTTTGCTGCTACATATGGTTATCAAATTCTTCATGGTGTCAGAAATCACTTAAAAGAAGCAGGCTCTGTTTGCTGAAATGGAAGTCAACTATAAGAGGTAATGCCTGTAACAGAAGGATGGTTTAACAATTCTTTCCTTAGCCCTGTATACATAATCATATGGTGCAAACCCATCCAAAACCCCTAACATACCAAGTAAACTGAATTCATTTTTTCACCAATTCAATCCTTGGGCAAGTAAATGCAATCATACAATAGACATTGAACAAAATCTATTTGAAACCTCTATGCACTAAGCCAAGAGTTATAGTACAGTAAAGTACAATAAAGAGTTATAGACTTACAGTACATTATTTCTTAAACTAATTTTATGAAAAAAAATCTTAATAAGTTACAAATGCTTTAATAGATGTTCATTCATGTTCCAAAGTCCTAATTTTGACATAGGCAAGGAGGATGCTTGTGACCATTCTCCTAAACTTCACAAAGAATTTAAGAAGTCGGAGCCCGATATGGAATTAATTCCCATAATATTAATATTCATAGGAAATTATGATTTTAATGAGGGTAAGAGATAAATAGTCACCTCTTTGGAAAGTAAAGATTTTCTAAATTCCCCTCAGACATTTTAGTTGTATGGGACATTTCACATGACCATAAGTTATGCAGTGGAAGGACACTTCACATAGTGAGGAAACCAAAACTTCATAGAGGGAGTCAGGACATTCCAGATGGGTGGTTTAAGTTACCATTGAAACTGACAGTGCTAGGTATAGGAAGTCATAGAATGCACATCGTTTCAGTCTTTGCTGGCAGCTTGAAGTAACTGGTATCATTCAGTATATTTGAGTGATAATATGACTGAAAATGCTGAGTGTCGTCTTCCATGTCAAGTGAAAATAGAGATATAATACAATTAACAACTGGAAACATCATTGACAAGTACAAATGAGATCAAGTCATGAAGTACAAATGATATCAAATCATTGTTTGTCAAAATTTACAAAACTTGAAGTTACTGGTATCATTCAGTAGATTTAAGTGATAATATAATTGAAAATGCTGTGTCGTTTTCCACGTCAAGAGAAAATAGAAATATAATAGAGATTAACAACTAGGAAGACTTTCAAACATCATTAACAAGTACAAATGAGATCAAATCGTTGCTCAAAATTTACTTCATACAACCTCTATTTAAGAACTCCAATTACATACAATGCACAAATCTAATTCTTTGATGAAAATATATCTAAATTTTGATTAAGTAGAATTGCTATTTAGTGTTGTTGGTAGTCAAATTTTATTTCAAAAAAGATCTTCAAAATTTGTTTATAATTTGTATGATCATAAGGTCCTTGTCTTTTGTTGATGGTGCATGTTTGTTGGAAGGATGATTAGTTCTCTCCTACACATTATTAATTTATTCATTACATATTATTTAATATCGAACTGATCTATTGACTTTTCAATACTACAAAAAAATCAGACAAGACATATGGTACTATAGGCGAAACCATTAGACCCTGTTGGTGCAAGTGCTAGTTATAAGTTAATTTAACTCTTAAATATGCAAAAATAGTAGAGTTGCAGTGGAAGACAACCCAAAAAAATGAGTCAATGAATGATGAAATGATAGCTTCGGTCAGATAAACATGAATGATAATTATCAATAGAATGATCTATGATTCTATGCATGTAATATATCAATATACATTGAGTATATATATATATACACACAATTATCATTCATGATAATCTGATTATCATTACTATTTGTTCCAAGGATAATCAGAAATTATTGATCTGCATTATCCTTGTTATTTTATGAGTATAGATATCATTGCTGTTATTGATAATGAGAAAATTGCATTAATTATATATCAGATTCAAATCTGATGAAACGTGTTGTAAGTACCAATAACCATCGGATGAAAAATAATGTTAATTTTCTTATTGAAACGGTGCATATACTATTCGTATGTGAAGCAATTAGTTTGCTTAAGCCACCGATAATTAAAAGGTCCATGTTGGTGGAAAGACATTCCTCTCCATATGGAGAAACATGTCTATCCATCGACATTTCTCACCAAAATAATATATATACCTACAAACAGATCGAACTATGACAAGTACAAAAATTCACAAGTGCAAGTGTATTGGTATTTAATCCATCTCTCCAAAATTCAGAAATTTGTGTTCCATATTCTGAATAATTAAAGTATTATCATATCAGAAAGGACATTATTCAAGAGATAATAAAATTTAAAGACATCTATCTGCTGATGTACAATAAATCTAATCAACATTATAATATGTGGTGTCAGAGCCTTGCTAAGGAAGATCCGAATAGATTTGAGGTTGCAGATTATCTAGAATATAAATTTGCTCTTAAAGGAGAAAACACACTCCCTTCTTCATAATGACAAGTGGAATCAGATTTGAAGATTGTCTTGAAGGAGTATGTAGCTTTGCATCATGGAAGTTCAGGGTTATGCTGATATTGAAAGAAAACAAACTAGATTCATTTGTAAAAGCAAACAAATCTGAACCAGAAAATGATCCTGAGAAAACTCAATGGATCAAGAGAAACGAAATGGCTATGAAAATGATTATGGATGCAGTTAATGACCATATAGTTCCAATTATATCAAAATATGATACTGCATACCACATGTTGAAATCACCTGAAGATACATATGAAATAAACAATACCAGCAGAGCTCTCACATTGAAAAGACAACTCCATCATGTGAAGATGAATAAGGGAAAAACTGTCACAACATATTCTTAGGGTGTGTGCTACTTAGGAGGTCCCATAGGCTGTTTTTGCCTTGTGGATGTTTTTATAGTCATTCATTTATCAATTGGGTAGAAGAAATAGTGTTTGAACATTAATGTGGCAACCATGTAGGAGGAAGTAAACGTAAGAGTGAGAGTAAACATTGCTGGAGAAGAGCAGAGCCTTGACATTTACAGTCAACATGGGGAGTTTAGGATAAGGAGAATAAGATATATGTCATTCCAGACACCTCTAGAAGAGATGACTGCCAAAGATTCACCGACTGGAAATAGAGATAAAAGGGTAGGAAGGAAGAAAGGAAGGCTTCAGTTTTCTTAGACAGGTAAAGCTAGCCATAGTGAGCTTCTCTTTGTCTGAGCTCTTGCCTTTTTGCAGAAAATTCCTGGTATGCTCACATTTTCATGTTTACACTTCACTTTGACAAAAGAAAGCCCTTATTTAACCCTCTGAGGAATATTTATATTGAAATTGCTATGGATTCGTTTCCAGAAATAGTTGGGAATATTATTAACATCATTTACAACAAATTTGTCTCTATAGACTTATATATCAGTACTTATTTTTTTTCTGATGTATGCACAAGTAAATGTTATTTTTAAAACCCTAATACTCTACTTTTCTTATAGTGTTACAAATGTCTTCTACTGTTATAATTTTTGACTACAAGCTAGATAGCTATATAAGTGAAAACTGTCCTCTTTCTTTAGATATGTAATCCTGTAGCAACAAGGAAAGTATAAAATGTTACTGCAGGCTCCTGCGATGTCCTCCAATAAGAAATGCACAGTTTCTTACAACTACGAGATTTAAAAATCATATATATAAGAAATAAATCACTAAGTGCACAGCTGGTAGGATTTTGGGTAGAGGAACATTCTCTTTTGTGAACAGCTACAGCCTAGAAACAAGAGTCGTTCACAACTAGACAGGTATATTATCATTTTTTCTCGGAAGAGACAAGTTGAATAAATATAAGTTTTTAAAACTGCATTCATAAATTTGAAAAGTTTTCAGCAAGAGAAAATAGATATTTAGATCTCATGTTCTTGATATAAGCATATGAGTTGGGAAGTTGCCTGGGTTTGAATTCGCCTCGGGTCAATAGCAGTTCACCTTGTGTCAATAAAACACCAATGTTTAGTTCTTCCTCCCGCCTATTTAATTCTTTTATTTGCTTTTACAATATGTTCCACCTAAATATAGTGCTGTGGGTATAAAGGATTGATAATCCTTACTGCTGTGTAATGTTCTCTACTTGAAATAATCAGAATATGAATATTATGACTGGCAGAAATTTTGACAAACAGTTGTCACACAACCAACCCTTTACAAATACTTAATACTGTATCCATACAATAATGCCCCATTGAATTAAATGATATAATGTGACTATATCAACCAAAGACATCGTACATTTCCAGGAAATACATCTTCAGATTTGAACACAAGAAATGATGCTACGTATTTCATTCATGTTATGTAGTCACTGGATTCTATACTGGTAACAGATTTCTTTCCAGTTCTTACAAAGATAAAATATGCAATCCAAAAATGCGAAGGAAAGGAGTAATTACAGATCCGTACTGACTGGTGTGCATATGTCTAGGATTCCGGCGTGGTACTGGGAACACGTCCAACTGTCTCTCTAACCCGACGTTAATGGATGCCGCCAGTACTGTCTTAGAACCCGTATCACCAAGCAATCCATCATTGACACTAATACACCGCCCCACTGCCAATTTCTGTTGGAAACCACTGATCGCTGAAGGTAACCCGACCTCCTATAGTGGCGTGAATGATGCCGCGTTCACTGAAGATAGATGTCTGGCCTCTTCTTTCCTGCTGTAATCCTGCAAGCACTGTTATTCCATGGTAATGGCAACCCATATGGCAACGTCTTCCCTATGTAAGTCCTCCAAGAATGAGACGGGAGATTATCAAAGACAACATGACCAATACTTTTAATAACTCCAGTTTGTGACAGTAATCCGCTGAACTTAATGATCTGTAGAGAATATGCAGTCAACCTGGAACATTATGTACCCCCTATTCGCAGGCCTTAGTCTGAATATATCTTTCTTAGTCGGCTATCCACTGCTCATACCTATGGTAGAATAAACAATACTATTATATTTCACTGTAAAATCTGACTGTACTTACTTCCAAACTGTCCAAACTGGGATTCCTTGCTGATTTCTGCCTGAACTGTGTTTTAAACTCCAAAGAGGAGATTGGGGTAACGTCCAACTTCCTCAAACAACTCGAGGGATTTCATCCTCAGAGTTTTGCCAGTCACATCAAAGCAACTAGAGACGTCAATATATAGAGATCATAACTTCATGTGTCCAAATCCCAAGGTGGAGTCTCTTATTTATAACCTCGGAGTGAGGGAAAAGTGTTGAAATAAGAGATGTGGGATAAAACAACAATTTCGTCCCGTAGTCACTTAAGTCACTTTATAAAGTAAATGACTTTTAGAACATAAAGTAACTTTATCAAACATCTTTTAATTTATTAAATGATGAACTTAAGATAAATCTCCTAGGTGACTGGTAAGCATCCTGACTGTTGATGCCGTTAATCTATCCGGATGTGGAGATAGATTAACCCGGCGCCATAGAACTAGAGCGGGGAAGGGGACATGACATGCTGTCTGGGCATTGAAATATAGTTCAAATTTAAATAACCCATGAATCTCTGAGTTCAGTTTGATCAAATTTGATGTATGCTTCTGCGAAATCAGTAGTTACCTGCAGTTGGGAAATTTAGCAATTAAAGGGGGTGAAGATTTACTTGTACAAAATCATATCTACTATCACATACGTACTGTTGATATTGTGGGTAGCAAAACTGTAGTCAATTTTATTTGGCAACTTAATAACCTGTAGCTGATTGGTGACCCTCTGCTACTTGAAATTTCGAAGTATTGAAGGTTATCTAGATACCAAGCAACATTCTTCTAATTGCTGTCTTCAAAATCAGAATAATCATACTCCTCAGAACAGATAGGCGGGAGTATGCTTTAGTTAGAAAGAACTACTTTGTCACTATTTAGTAAATCACTTCATCTTTTTGGTGGTTTTATTTTACAAGCAGATTGATAATATGGTTCCAACATATTAACCTCTTGTCAAACAACTGTTGAAAACTCATGTAGCAAAATCAAACACTGGTAAGATGTTTATTAGTATATTACCACTTAGAAGACGACCTGATACAATAATAACTAGAGAGGAAAAAGCAAGTCATTTGTGCACATAGGGTAAAATACGCTTTTTCAAATATTACTATCAAGAATACCTCAGGTGTTGTACTAGAGGCTATAAGGACCGCTGGACGTGCTTGAGTGGGTGACCAATGACCATTGACAAAGAACTGTTTGGGTATGATTAACACCCCAAAAGGGTTCGGTACATTAAACCCAGTCCAACCAGAACTACATACTGTTAGCAGAGTGTGAATTCATGAACACTTTGATCTTGTGGATACAAAATATGTAGACATTTTGGGTTACGAAGGATATCTCCAGTACTTAGGTGTCTTGGATATAGTTGAGGGCAAAAACATCATTAACGAATAAAAACAATAACCAACAATGTAGAACAAGTTTGATACTCAACAAGGTGCCTGTACTTGGCTGGAAGCATTTAAGCTGAGAAGGGGTGCATGACTTCAATAAATTCTTGGTGGTTTCACACTTGGCGTATGCCTAGAAGTTGAAGGGGTACATAAATAAATTCTTGGCGGTCTTGCACTTGGCTGTATGCCCGAAATGCAAGGAAAGGTGCAGAATCTAAAGTACTTATTTACCTTACAAAGATCATGTAATAACCCCAACCGGTTATAACTTCTGCAAACACCAAATTTTTCTCTAATTCAGTCGTTTGACATTTCATCAAACACTTTGCAAGCAAACTCTGATAACAATGTAATATCCTTTGCCTAGACTGATTGATTTTACCTCAAGGAATATTGTCAAACACTTGTATGCTGCCTTTCTCTTTTCTGATTTTTTTATGTTTCAAATTGTTTGATATAGTTTGAATGATGCTAAGAAATTTAGAATATTCACAAATGATATTACAATACCTCTTACAATGAACTAACATGCAAGTGCAATTCTTTTTAGTATTTTCAATGCATATACATGGATACTAGATATGGAATGCATACCTACAGCCAACTGACATTTTGACAAGCAATTGACATACAACTATTGTGCTCATTATATATGCTATTAGATGGACAATTCATCAAACAAATGGTATGCAACATATATCTCCTTTATTGAATTCATACCCATGTACAATGTTGCTCTAAATTTGCCAAGACAAATGGGCTCACAATAATGACTACAACAATGCCAAATTTGATTCTGAGTTATCACTTACATCAGCAAAATTATATGCCTAAGATTACAATGCTAACTACTAGTAGTTGCAAGAGGAACCTGATAATAGTGATGCCCAAGGATGGAGTTGAAAGTTGCAATTGGAATCAAGCATAAATACTATAGCGCAGGTATTGTAGCACGACACTGTACACGCGTACTGTAGCAGCAAGGAAAAAAATGATTACTAATATTTGCCAAAGATGAATCTTCAGGTTTGCACTCGATAGTCCTTCAATATTCTACAAAACCTTCGGTCCCACCTGAGGAAGCAATTGCCTCCTGAGTGACTCTATATGTGCCTCGGTCCCACCTGAGGAAGCAACTGCCTCCTACATTGTAGCAACACTATGAGATCTCACATACAAATCTCCAATAATAATCTTGTCCTTGAGAGAGCCGAAAGTATCAGTGGTAACAATTGCATCAACCATCTCTGCACTAACTGTAGCAAGAGCTCTAGGAGTCTCAAACTGCTGAAGATCGGTGCTGCTAAGTCCATCCTCAACATTGCAGATAGGACTAGCAGGTGTCGTACTAAATATAGGTACATTTGCATCAGGGACTCCTGTCGGGGAAAACTCAAGCTTCCTTCCTTGCAACCTCGATGTTGGCCTTCTAAAGGCAGAAACCATATACCTCGCTGCCCTTTCAATTGTCTCCGGATCCGACAAGCGCTCCGTCAATCTTTGTTGATGAAGCTCAAGTCTCTCCATACTCTCCTGCAAAGCATTCATCTTCGTGCTAACTTCGTCATTACTCCACTGACTTCTAGAACTGCTAGTTCTCCTATGTCTGCCCATGGCTAGAAAATTTTAGAGTGCTGGTCACTCCAAATGCAACAACAAATCTGACAATAATATAAATTTCCTCCCACACAGGATGTCAGGGAACTGCTTTGATACCACTGTAATAACCCCAACTGGTTATAACTTCGACAAACACCAAATTCTTCTCTAATTCAGTCGTTTGACATTTCGTTAAACATTTTGCAAGCAAGCTCTGATACCAATGTAATATCCCTTGCCCAAACTGACTAATTTTAGCTCAAAGAATATTGTCAAACACTTGTATGCTGCCTTTCTCTTTTCTGTTTTTTTTGTGTTTCAGATTGCTTGATATAGTTTGAATGATGCGAAGAAATTCAAAATGTTCACAAATGATATTACAATAGCTCTTACAATGAACTAAAATGCAAGTGCAATTCTTTTTAGTATTTTCAATACATATACATGGAAACTAGATATGGAATGCATACCTACAACCAATTGACATTTTGACAAACAATTGACATACAACTATTATGCTGATCATATATGCTATTAGATGGACATTTCGTCAAACAAATGGTATGCAACATATATCTCCTTTATTGAATTCATTCCCATGTACAATGTTGCTATGAATTTGCGAAGACAAATGGGCTTACACTAATGACTACAACAATGCCAAATTCGATTATGAGTTATAACTTACGTCAGCAAAATTATATGCCTAAGATTACAATGCTAACTACTAATAGTTGCAAGAGGAACCTGATAATAGTGATGCCCAAGGATGGAGATGAAAGTTGCAATCAGAATCAAGCATAAATACTTGAGCGCGACACTGTTCACGTGTACTGTAGCAGCAAGGAAAAAAATGGTTACTAATGGCTGCCAAAGATGAATCTTCAGGTCTGCACTCGATAGTCCTTCAATATTCTACAAAACTTTCGGTTATTCCTTAACTTTAAGCACAAATAGAACCCCAAAATGAAGCTCCCCTGAATACCAAATTCAGTTGATATTTCACCACCTCAAATGGTTGCAACACTGAAGAATTGATGCTCTCCAATGGTTAACTGAAATCAGAGACGCTTAGTTTCTTCTCCCAAGTTCATATCAAATGCAATTGACAATTTTCGGATACTTAACAATGAAGCTCTGGCCTCTATTTATTCTTTTCTTTCACACTTCTGGAAGGAAATAAAATATTATTTAATTGCACTCTTTAGAAGCTTCACCCTTTCCAATACAATAATTAATTGTGCTTCTAAAAAATGCACTCTCTAGAAGCTTCCCCCTTTCCAATACAATTAGTTGTGCTTCTAGAAACTTAAATTAATTAAATATAAAGTCACCTTTAGATTTATTTATTTATTGACTTCAATTTAATTTATTTCTCCTTATTTCTCCACTTAGCCTTCGGAGAATGAAAAGCTAAGAACTCCATTCAGGGTCTAAAAGATGGGAAACATTATAGATCATTGGCACAGAACATGTGTAGTCCATAAAATCTCTAGTAAGGAGACTTAGAACTCAGATTGGTCTGAATGGGTTTGCCAGTTTGTGCTCAGAGCACTTATATTACTTGTCTTTAGCCTGTAAGGCTTCTGTGATTACCTATCCCTTTAGGATAGAGGTATGGTCTTACAGACCACTAATTTATTCCTAACCTATACAAGTAGGAGGATGATTCAAGTAACCTCTTAATGTCCAGAATAGAAGAGCCTGAATTGGCTAAGTGAATTATGTCTCGTGTGGACCTTCTAATGAAAAATGTATTGCAAGCCTTGAGTAAACATATCTGATATTGGAAAACAAACAAAAAGATAGTCTTGCATTCTATAGAAATTGTTTATCATGAGTTTTTTGATATTTGTTATTTTAATACTTAGAACAGGATCGTCCTTACAACAACATTGTGGAATTAATGGCCACTTCTAAGTAGGAGAGGAGGGCAAAACAAGTGGCGAGGAGTGACACTCTTTGGGGTGATGCAAAATACATTGTTTCCTTCATTGTCAGGACAGAGCCAAGCAGACTAATGGAGGCCATTGGTGCAAATTTGTAAGGGTGCCAATGATTGGCAGGAAAAAACATAGCCTTGTAGAATAGAGAAACAAAATTACCACAGACCAAGAGAACAACAGTGTGGCACATACAGGCAGCTTACAACAATTCCAAAGAGGCAAAACAATGAAAAAATGTAAATAGGAACAAGTTCCCATATGGAAGGTTGATATTGTATTTACCACACAAGGATATATGGTAGGAGATGAAACATAGAAGACATGTATAGGAGACAGAAATACCATAAATATAGAGATACTATATATGAAGAAGAAAGAGATATACGCGTTAAGTGGTTCAATGGAAAGGTAAATGTATGGATGAATGTGTTATAGACTTATGATAGCATATTATATTTAGGAACTCTGAATATATGAAAATGAGATTTTGATATATGTATGAATGGTGTATTGTTTATTTTATCATGTTTTTATAATCCAGCACAGATGTTCTGATTCTCTTCCTTATCCATCAAGGCAGGTTAAAATACAACTTAACATAAAACTATAAGGAATCTCTGGTTTACTATTTCTTTTCCACAAAAGGTATGCATTTTAGTTCAAAATCGGTATCATTTCACTATTCCTATGGTTATTTGGTCTCATTAGGTACCATATATTGATATTATCTGAACTCTAGATTCATCATAATTATAACTAATCCCAGCAGTCGTTGAACCATTGTAGGTTTCTGCAGTTTTTGGATGCAAAAGCATCTCAAATGAACAATCTTTTATACTTGACATCTTTTCCAGCATATGAATCTGCATGCTAGGTGCTTGCAGTTTCTGCTTAAAAAATAATTTTTAATATGTGTATGCTTACTGGTAAATACTTTTGAGGAACTTAAATTTGTGCATTTGATTCTTACCTCATGAAGAATGTATGGGATATTTAAAAAAAATCCTTGTTTGAAACTGTTCTTGAGATCTGGCACTTAGCATGGAATATGCATGCGTTAATATATTTTACCCGATAATTCTAATTGCAGTCTGCAGAAATATATGAGCTGTAAAGGAGCGTGTATAGGCAGCATAGGTTCTGATCAGCCAGCAGTAGTAATTGATACTGCTCCAAGGCATTTGGTATGTTGCTAAGTTATTTTTTCATATATTGGAAGTAATTGTTTTGTTGCTATTCTGTTTTTGTTGTATCTTGAGAGGAGGATCATTGCCATCAATAGTTTTCTATGTCAGTATGAACATATTTAACTCATTTATCTCCTACTCTTTGTTTCAGCATCCAGGGGCATGCCTTTTTAGCACAAAATGGGCAGTTCTTTCATGTGACGGTTCGCATCCATATACACGGAGGTTGTGCCCCTGTGCATAGCTTGCAAATTTTGTCCAGTTTTCTTTAGAATTATTCGCAAACAAATCATCTTAAGTAACAAGTTTTGAGATAACCAGACTTTATGTACCTAGGCAATTTTAAAGAAGTAATGTGTGCCTTTTACTTAAATCAAGGGACAAGTGAATATAACAATTCCATTCTGATAACACTTACTTTCCTACATCTGGGGAGCTGAATCTTGAGTGTATATTAATGTATTGTGTACTGCAACATTCCATAGGTACTTGATTGAAAATGACTAGGATTTTCCATGGAGAAACATTTTGGAAAGAAAACTCATGTGTGTAATGCTTGTTATTAGAAAATAAAGTAGAACTGATGCTATTAGCTGCAGAATTAAGCCTGGCAACTCCCATTGAAACTGTGAAGCAATGGGCATTCACATTAGGATTTAAAGTGTAAAATTTAAGAAGGAAGTCCTGACAACTACTAGAAGTAGCAAGAAAAAAAGTGGAGCATTGGAAAGGGAAACAAGATAATTCTGTGTAAGATTGCTTTCATCATTTGCCAATTCTTGATCAACGTGAGTCACAATGTGATTCATTACCAATTTCAGGAATAAGTGGAGATTCCGTAATTACCAGAACAACTCAATACTGACAAAAATGTACAGGATAATCAATGGAGAAACCCTGATAGTGTTTTGTATCTGTTCAATTTCAGGTCAAGGGACAGGGCCCGGTAAAGAAACCCCCGTCCCTTTTTGTTGTCAAGGGGTCAGGCGAAGAAAGATTCCCTTGTTCTCCCTTATTTGGAAACCCGTGGAAGCAAGAAATTTTTCCCTTGTGGTGATCCTTCTTATATGTCTCAAAAATCTAACAGTTTCCTTTGGGGAGAGCAGCTTCTATGACCAATCTAGCCCTTGATACTTAATTGAAATTATCAAGAGGCAGAAAAAAAGTTTAAGGTGGGGCAATTTGTGCCTCCACCTTTTACACCTCAAATCTGCAGGCCCTAAAAGTAAGGATACTACTTTTGAAGAAAAGATTCCAATTAATGCTGTAACAATCATAGGTTGAAGTTTTTTGTAAATTTTAATATAATATTAAAATTTCAAGATTTAAATAGTAATTTATAACTTTCTGGGTATATTTTCCTAGGATAAGATTATGAGACTAATATTTTCATTATATCTTGTTTATTATTTTAATGGTCAATATTGTAAATCTTAGAATGTTTCTAATAGTAAAATATTCTTTCATTATTAGAATGCTTCTAATAACAGCAATTATTTCGTAATAGAAACATCATCTTTTTGGACTATAAATAAGTGTCTTGCTCATTCTTGATTTTATCTTATATTAAATTATTTTTTCAATTCTTTTAATAATTTCTTGTTTCAAATTATTTGCTTTAATTGTTTTGAATTTTTTTTTGAATTGGTTATGTAGATTTTTTTCCAAACCCATGTAAGGTTTTCATGGAACTTTGTGGTTGTTTCTTGATTAATATTTTTTTTGCTGCAGTCTTAATTTGTTATGTGGCTTCTATTTTGCGTGAGTTCTTGTGACCAGGGTTTTTTGAGAGGAACAACCATTTTCTTGGTAGCTTGTGGTTTTGTAAATGTTTTCTCATGATTTATTTTCTCGCCGTTGTTTGTGGTTATTCTTGTATGATGCTTAGTTTTCTTAATGGCAAGGTTTTCTATAGAAATGATTATTGAGCAAAGAAAACAACCATAACCGTGGTCATTTTTCAAATGACATAAATTAGCTAAATGTAGTACCTCTCCTTTGCTATTATTGTAAACTTAGTTGTCAAAGTTATATATGACTATCCTATAGATGTTTTAGCCTTTATTTGATATTTGAAATGCAATATTTTGATATGTTGAGTAATTGATTATGTCAAGTTGTAACAATTTCCTATTTGCAACGATGATGCTTTAGTGGCTCTTAGTTAATGAAATTACTTTTATAATGATGTTATATGACATGTTTTAGAAATATGTTTATTATGTCCTCGTGATGATGAGATGTTCATGTTATAATATGAAGTTATTTATATTTAGGATTTACTATTATACTTACTTCATACTTCCATGTGTATGGTGTGTCTGTTTTATATTTATGTATGACGTGCTTGATTTGGTTGAAAGGAGGAGTTGTAGTCACTTGCTAGTTGGGATCTACACGATGTACCACTCTGTCATTGCCTGCTTTATATATATATATATATATGTGCTTGTTATTTATACAGATTTGCAGGTACTAAGCATCAACTTTCTTGAATTGTCAGGATTAATGTGCCTTATTGTATTCTCAATGATTAGAATGTGGAGATAATGTTCAAGTCCAATCCCAACCATAGCCTAAATACTTGTTTTGAGAAGGACATGTATTTAACTTTTCACCCTTTTTAAACCCATGAGTTTATCTTTGCTTGTATTGTTTTATTTTGAGTTTTGGTAATGTTGCTTTTATGTGGATTTTACTATGTAATTTATTTGGTAAATTATTTAATTATAATATTTGAGTTAATCATATAATAGAGAATGATTAATTATTATTTGATTAAAAAGAAAATATAAAAATATGAAAATATATAAAAAATTAATTAAATATGTGCTTTAATTTAAAAGACTTAATTTGGAAGTCTTATTTGAAAAATTGGTCAAAGAGAAATTAAAATATGATGATATTTAATTAATTAAAAATTAACTAAATATGTGCTTCAATTTAAAAGATTAAATTTTAAAAGTCTAAGTTAAGAAGTTGGGTAAAAAGAGAATTAAAATATTAAAAGATTAAAGATTTAATATTGTTTTATTATATATATTTAATAAAAGTCTAAGTTAAGAAGTTGGATAAAAAGAGAATTAAAATATTAAAAGATTAAAGATTTAATATTGTTTTATTATATATATTTAATTAATAATAATTAAATTAGAGTTGCATTTAGATAATGAGCTTTAATTATTATTATTAATTTAAATAATAAATTACATTTTAAATAGTGCTTGCACTAATTTATAAAGTGGATGAAAAGAAAATAAAAGAGTATTTTAATTAATTTTATTTTGAAGTGTGCATTTGGTTATTAGAAGCCCTAGTTAAGGTTACTATTCTTTATTAGAGGGTTTATAGTTCATTTGGGAGACACAGGTTTTGGAGAGCGAAATTTGGAATCAAAGCAAAAGAATTGTTAAAACTTTTCGAGGGTTTGGATTTGCATGCATTCACAGATTGTCTTAAATTTTAGCTGTTGTTTTGAGGTAGGGTTTGAAAATCCATTGTAGAATTTTATTGAAAGATTTGTATGCTTCATGTTTTCATGGGTGCTTGCATAATGTTTATTAATTTATTGTATTGATTTTTGAATAAAAAATTATGCTATAGATTATGAAAGGGAAAACTTATTGATCAAGAAAATTTGATTGATGAAAATTTGGAAAAAATATAGAAAATTATTATGGTTGTATTATTTTAAAACCCCTTCCAATAGAGATAAAATTCAACTATAGAAAATAGGATGAAAGTAACAAATTAAAAAGTGGGGTTTCAATATTAAATTTGTCATTAGAAACAAGTGATTATCATAATTTAAAAAAAAATAAAGATAAATATTCTTCTTATATTTAAAATCATTTGGTTGTAAAATTTATTGTAAAAATGAAAAATAAATTGAGGGGAAAACATGTTATAATTAATTTTTTACATGTATGTGAAAACAAATATACTAAAGATAGAAAATTAAGTATGTTATGCTTGCATGATTTTAGATATCAAATACGTGAAAATACAAATTGTCTGTTTATTTGTATTTTATAAAAATATAATTTAATTTTTGGATTTAAAAAAGAATTTTTTATTTTGTATTTTTTATGATTAATTATTAAATTCATAAATTATTATTATTTAATTAAAAATTAATTTAAAAAATTGAATAAATAATTACGACTTATTTTTTTTATGAGTTTTTAAAATTAATTTGTTAAATACTCTTGGTTATAACTTATATAATTATTAATGCAAGTGGAGTTATGAATTAATAAATATATAATTGTTAATTAGTTATATTTTAAAAGAAGTTATAATGGAGTTCACTAAATAATCATCTAGTTATGAATACTTAATATTATGAGAGAAATTGTAAATAACTTAATTAAAATTATAATTTCAAATTTGAGTTATCTCTAATTGCATTATGAATTAAAGGAAAAATAAATATTAATATTGGACTTGAATAAAAGTCAAATTAATATTTTAGAACTAAAATTAATATTAATATTTAATTTGATAATATACATTTATGTTATCATTTATACTTTAAGATTATTTAAATTAATAACATGATAATGTTACATGATATTTTATATGCACAACAAGATTTGTCATTTAAATATTTAAATAAGTATATTAGCATAACAATTTATATTAAATTAACAAAGTAATTTGAATGATGAAGAAACTTGTGTTGAAGAAGCCCGCGTTGCCTAGGGACGTAACTAAGGTTGACCCTCCTATGTAGGTGTCTGCTCTTGTCTCTGTCCAAGCCTCTGTGCGGGCCTCCTCCAAGTGTGTGGTTGTTGCTGCGATGCCTCTTGTGATTGCTTCTTCCACCCTTGATTCCTTTTGCCGCGACGGTGCCCTAGATGGGCTTCTTTCTCCGGCTTTTGGTGTTGGTTTTGGCGGCCCATCTGCGTTTGTCCCTGATGGGGCGGTTCATGTTTCGACTTGTGCTGTGGGCAGCTTTGCCATCTCTTACGCTGATGTTATCGCTTCTGAGGCCGACATTGGAGGTCAGATTGTGCGTTCGGGTTTTTGTGATATTGTGCCGGTCGCGATATGTAACCCGATAATGATTGATTTAGAATCTGATATAGTTGATGAGATTCTACCTATGTGGATGATTTCTTGTCCATTGCTGCTATCTTTCGTTTTAAGGGTTTCTGGCCCTCTTTGTGAGATCTGCACGTCTAGATTACTCGTGTTTAGGAGCCCATCATTTCGGAGACAACCCAGATATACTCTGTGGCTAGGGGTTTTTTCATTGTGAAATTTAAAACTGCTGAAGATAGAAAGACCATCTTGCACCATGGTTTCTCATGGGGAGAGAAGTTTTCCTTGATGGCTAAACCTTGGTATAAGGATTTTAACCCGTTGACGAAATCTTTAAATAAGATCCCTCTATGGGTTAGGTTGCCGAATCTCCCCCTTCACCTTTAGGTAGATTCTATCTTGGAGGTGGTGGGGGAAGCCCTTGGAGACTTCTTGCTGGTTGATATGACTTTGTCCAATGTGTTTCAGATGATGTATGCTCGCATTCTGGTTGAGATCGATATTTCCAAGGGACTCTTGGAAATGATTAAGTTGGCCTCTCCTTGTGGATCTTGGATCCAACATCTTCATTATGAGGGTATCCCCTTCCACTACAGGAAATGCCACAAGATAGGACACCTTGTTGCCAGCTGCTCCTCTGATAAATCTAGACTGAAAAAGTCCCCTTCTTGGTGGAAGGGGGTCTCAGATGATCACTACACGGTTCAGAAGGTCCCCTCTGCAAGGGATGGCAACTCTTCTTAGGATACTTTGTGGTGGCGGATTCGAGTGCTGTCTGATAGCTTGTCTGTTGCCCCAGCGGTGGTGACTTTGTCTGTTCACCCTCTTTCAAATTCTGTTACTATCGATTTGATGACGGCTCCTCCTATGGCTCCTTCTTAGGCCATTGGTGCTCTGTCTTTAGATACTATTGTCCTTGTTTTTGGTGATTTGACGATGACTCCTCCTGTGGCTCCTTCTCAGGTTGCTACTGGTATGTCTCTGGATACTATTGTCCCTTTTTCTATTGCGGTCTTTTCCCCAGCTTCGGGGATTTTGGGGGCTGGTTGTGGTGTTGCTGACTTTTTGTGGTAGAATGCTACTGGTTTGGTGGAGGATGGATGGACCACAATAAAAGGAAAAAAGGTTAAGCCCTCCACTCCATCTTCTGATATGGCATTACATTCTCTAAAGGTGGGACCAAAAGGGAAAGCCTGATGTGGTTGTCCTATTTTTGGCTCTCCTGGCTCTTTTGGCCTGTAGTTCTTTGTAGTCTGACATGGTTAGGGACTTATTGTCTTTTCCCCTTTTCACCATGGGGTTTAGGTGCTCAGTCAAAACCTATTTTTGTGGTTGTAGTGTATTATGTTATCTGTGATGCCACCTTGGTCACCTTGTCTTGGTTGGTGACTTGTTTCACCTTGGGCTGTAGTTTTATCTGGTATGGGTTTCATTGAATATCTTTTGATTTGTAAAGGGTTTTAGGCACCCTTCAAAACCTGTTTTCCTTAATTAAAAACAATTTATATTAACTTGTATATTCTTTCTTTATTTCTAAACACATCCTTATGATCCAAACTAAACAAGAGAAATTGACGAAATTAAATCATATGGTTGAGAGCTATGTGTTTTCTTATATTCTATTTATAGCCTTGTGATATTTATTCTTGTGATGATTTTCTTTGTAAGTTGTTTAGTTGGCCAAGTTAGGATATGCACCAGAGGCATTTTTGAGATTTTTTATATAATTATTTGATTGGATGTCATGATGTATTTTATGATTCAAATTGAGGTTTATTTTATAAGATATCTTTTGATGAACATATATGAGAACTTGAGTTTTGAGAATCAATGTTATTTTTGGGTTACCTATTTAGGAACCAAATTCGATCAATATTATTTTTGTTGTATGTGACACAATTGTGGTTTGTAAATTTTGGGAAAGTAGTCTAAGTGCATGTCTATGAGAGTGGCTTGCAATGAGGGCCAGACCCTAAAGTGGCTGTCAGGGTAACTCATTGTAAGTTATATAATAAGTGCTAATCTAGTAATTAATATTTGGGAAACACACTAAAAAGACAAGTTAGAAATATTACCTCACCCATGCCTTGAGCACTTGTATAGGCCAATGATGGGAATGAGATGATACCTAGTGAAAGGTATGACTGGTTGTTCCTTGTCTTTATGAGGATATTTTAGTTCTACATAGGGTACATTGAGGGTCTAGGGTCTAGAGTGACTAGCCCAGGGTAATTCAACGCTTGAGGGTTTGTGGTCTAATAAGAGACCAGTCTAGGTTAACTCAAGTAGTTTGACCATGTGATGACACTCCTTAAAATGTGGCTCGAGTCTCCTTTGTAGATTTTGTTTTGCCTCTGGTGGTGTATTTACTGGTGGTGTACTTATTGTTGGTGATTTACTTTTATTGATGACAATTGTTATCTGTTGATTATTGTTCTTGGGCATGTGGGTTTTGACTTAAGGTGGATATCTTTCATTGACTTTATCTTGATTTTGATACTTTATTGTATTTGGTATCTAGATGTTGGCTTCGTATGTGATGTTGGTATTGGAATGAGTGTTTTATCAATGTTGTCATCTTTTCTTGAGTAGTTTTTGTTACCCTTGATGTAGTTTTGGCTATTAGGATTCCTTTCCTAGGAATGTTTTATGATTACTTATTCGAATGTGGATTGTTCATTATCTTCCTTACAGGGTGGGTCCCCCTCAGATTTGCAGATGTAGTGTCTTCTTATCATTTAGGTCCCCCTTAGATTTACGGATGTTGGATGCTTGTTGGTGCAGTTGTACCCTTTATCATTCTTATTCATATCTTAGAGACTTCTATTTAGTTGATGCATATATGTTGACATGTATCTTGTATTCTGATGTACTTGTATTTATTCTCACATACCCTATGACATGTGTAGTGGATGTTATTCATTAGAGGTATTTCATTGTATCGGTTCTATTTATGCATTTTCTTATGAGATGATGTATATGTTATTTCCTTGTGATCATGACATTGTACTTGAAGACTTAAACTGATTATTATAAACTTCTTAAACATGACTCAATGTGAGGAACCTTTGAGGAATGGAAAACTATATTTGTAATTGCTTATGTGTACTTGATGTGTATGCGTATATTGCTTCCACATTGTTATTTTGTGTTGTTTAAATCATTAAAAAAATCTAGTAAACATTGAATCATGTTAGGTTATTTCTCTCGGGATTCCTGAGTGAGGCGTTACACTAAAAGTAATATTCTTCAATTTGTTATCTGCTCATAATATTTTTGTGGCTATTTTTTAGAATCAAGACCATTTCCTCTTCACTTTCCTCACATGCACATGATTTTTCTTCTTGTTGAAGTTGTTTGTGGCCTCTTTGTTTGTCAACTTTTCTCTAATTTTGTCTGTAGTTTTCAACACTTTTTGTGGCCATCTATAATGAAATAAGGGCTTATTTTTGCCACCTAGCATTTTTTTTGAACTTGCAATATTCCTTCTATGACCAAGGCTTTAGATTTCCACCATTTTTTTCTCAAGACACCTTCTAGATAGCTGACTAGGGTTGCTTCAATACCCTTATATATACATATATATATTTGTTAAATTGTACATTTGATTAGAAATTCTTGGTGGGTTTTTTGAGTGTTTTTCTAGGATTTTTTGCCTAGATATTTGTTAAGCCTTGAAACCAATCCCTATTTTCTATCCTAGTCTTGTTTGGATATGGTTTTAAATATTTTTTTTCCTCGATATTCATGTCCCTAGTAGGTCAACCATTTGTCTAAAGCATTTTGCAATGACATCTTTGACGAGTATTCTGTTTGATGGGAGTTAGAAATTTAATGAAAAAAATTACAATAATTTGAAGTAGTGTATAATGATGATATTTGAATACAAATGTCTTGACAAAATAGTTTTGGGTAGGACTAGTTGTCCTAAAGATGAAGGCAAGGAGTAGGAAAAATTTGATGAGCAAAATCAGAAAGTTGTTACTCATCAAAATTTTGATCATTGATGACTAGCTATTGTAGGTTCCTTTTGATTGATTGCCAAAATTTGGATGCATCTAAAGGGTTTGCATGAAATTTTTGAAAGAGTCATACATTCTTCTTAAAAAACATGCTCTTCATAATCTTGATGAATGAGCAAGTGTCCCTATAAGACCATCTCAATAAAATCAAGGACATTTGAGAGTGGAAGCATTTGGATGCAATATGGAAGAAGACATGGTGGTGATTGTTCTGTGGATATTTTGCAATTGACAGTTTAGTGAAAATTTAGTCATGAAATAGGTAGACTAGCCACAGTGTGTGAGACAATGTCTCTCCTACATTAAAGGGAAGGCTTCCCCTTCTCACTATTCCTTGGATCAACTTAAGGTAAGAAAGAAGTTGAGAGATTTGTGAGGGGTATTACCAATATTCATTCCTCTTAACTTCCAGGAAAAAAACCACTTACCCTCAAAGTGAGTAATGAGCAAGATGAAATCTCTAACTACACTTCTATCTAGTAGTTGGAAATGGTGATACCGATAAATGAACACCAACTCAAAGGTTGATTGAAAGCATATCAATTTGGCTCTATGTCTTGCTTTAACCTATTCTATAAGAATAACCTCTACCATTAGGGCACAAAGACTTCTAGAAGTAGGAAATTCTTACTATTTTTTGTGAATTTGAGATGGTAATACAAGTTACAATCAAAGATCATAGTCTATGTATCACCACAATCGCTCCCAATCAAAGCTTTGGCGTTGATTGCTTCTTAACTCACCATACTTTATTATTGAACAAACGATAATAAAATGAATCAAAGACAATAGACACAAAACATAGTCAAAGCTTCTAATTTTCTCTATCACAATTGCTTCCAGCCAAATCTTTGAATCCTATTGCTTCTTTTATTCATTTTTCTCCCAAATCCATACTACACAATCAAAGTTATGCTTGCTCAAGTGTAATAGAGCTTTCTTGCATACAAAAAAAGATGATTTTTACAATGAGAGGGCACTACTTTTATATAGGCAAATGAGGAGGAAAAAATGGGAGCAACTCAACAAACTTTGACCCGGTCTAACTAATAAGAGAAATTATTGGATTACATGTCATTACACATGAAAATTGTATTACTTGCAATTACACATTTTTATGTAATACATCCTCTCCAACTACAAACATGAAAACTAAAGAGGGAAGAAGACGGAAGAGAATTCAAATAATTCTAGGGATTATTTTGAAAGGCCTTGTACTTGGTGATGCTATCCCAAATGATCACAGGATTAGGAATTCCTATATTTCGTGCCACTACATTCACAGTGATAATCATGGTGTTGCATCTTTTGATTGCCTGTGACTCTATTTGATGAATTATCTGTTGTCATTTGAAAACTTGACGTGATCAGGATTTTTATCATTCAAGTTGTTGTGAATTATCCTTTGTAGATTAGCACATTCTAGAGTTTCAGACACTTTGAAAACCTTCTTGATGGTGTCTAGATGTAAAATTACAACAAATTTTATCAACACCTTTAACTTTTTATTTTTTTTCGAAGCAAAGTGGTCAGTGTACTCTCACAGTATTTTAGGTTCTCAAACAACCATTGGGAAAATGAAGATCAAATGAATTACTGTCTTTTGAGAATCAAAACATGCATTCTTGATGAGATATCTCCGTTCTTTGAAGAAATTTTGACATATCTTGAAGAGTGTGTTGGAACATTGTTGTCCTGCATTTTGTCACCACAAAATGTTGGTAACAACACGAAACTTTTCTAAGCTAGTTTCACGTTTCTCTAAGCTTGAATTTGATATTCGATTGCTTAATGTTGATTGAATGATCCATTTCAATTTGAATATCAAATATTTTTTCTGAAGGCCTTCATCAAGTTGTTTTTGTTTTTCTTTTTGTCGGATGCCTTTGCTTGATTTTTGAAGCCTTCAAAGTCCGTTCTTTGCTTTTGAGTTTGCATTTGCTTATTTTTGGTACTTTGGATTTTCTCGTCATGCCTTTCGTTTTTCCCTTAGATTTGGTCTAACCTAGAGGTCGATTAGAGTTGTCAGTCAAGAGATATGGTCATTTTATTGCCTTAAAAGTGGATATTTTATGTGCAACAACACGAATTAAAAAAATGATGTTATATTTTCATTTTAACATTCACTTTTTCAAAAAATACCATTTACTCACTTTTTGTTATGTTTTGAAGTTACTTTTCATTTAAATTTATAACTTAAACTGACTATAGTGCACTTTATGTTATAATTTTAAGTTGAGTTATTTTTAATTTTTTCACTTAAAGTGACTATTGAACTATATAGTTACTTTTTAAATTTTTGATTTTTAAATCAAATACTTATATAAATGTCACTTTAATATAATGTTTATGTATTATATTGATTAATATGATGCATAAATGTTATTTTTGACCCATATTGATGACATTTTTATAAAAAAAAGTTAATTGCATAACTTAAAAACCTTAAAATGGACTTTTTATGTGCATATGGATGTAAAAAACTATGAAAAGTGAAAACTTTTCATGTTATTGCATATAAAAATTAACTTTGAGGACTTTTTTCATGTCATTACATCAAAAGCTTGTAAAAGTGGACCTTTTTGATGTAATGACATTAAGAGTTGAGTTTTTGTGCTTGTGCATCAAAAAGGTGATACATGTTTGCAAAATATGTAAGTGACTCTAAAAGGTTCGATTTTGGAGTCTTACACATTTTAAAATATGCAATGAGCTTCAAAAGGTGAGATTATGTCTAAAGACATATTTTAAAACATGTAATAGACTCTAAAAGGTCCGATTTTGCCTTCCAACATGTTTTAAAACATGTAATGAACATAAAAATGTCCTATTTTGTGAAGAAAACATGTTCTTGTTCCAAAAATCTCCTATTTTGATCATAACTAGAGATTTTATCCATGGATTTGGATGAAATCACTTGCATTCAAAATGTTTTGGAGTGGTGATCATTTTGCCCTCATAAAAAATCAATTTATTGAGCTTAAAAAAAAGTGTTCAAAACTCCCAATCTAGGGCACGAGTTTGCATAAAACTCCATAAATCTTCAAAGTTTGATCATGTTTTTTGCTTGCAACCAAGTCATTTTTACCTTATATGCTGATTACACCATATTGTTATCATCATTTTGGTGTTAAAACATCAAATTGTTTTGCTTGGTGAATCACATTTTTACTTGGAAGAACACGTTTTTGGAAAAACATCTTAAGAACATGAAATCTTCAAAATGTTGCAAGAAGGACACAATTTAGGGTACATTTTGGCATCTTGCACAATAATCTCCTTGTTTGCTGCCCTTCATCATTCGAATTTTGAAGATCTGAAAAGTTCTCACCATTTTTGAAGAAGATTTGAAACAAAGAGCATATTTTCCTTCATTTTTTGGCACTTATTCTTCATATAAGTGGATCTCTTCTTTCTTGCATTTTAATTCATGCTTATCTTTGCTGATTTTATGCATGAAATCATTGAATGGATGCCATTTGTATAAATTTTTGCCTTAGAATGTGCATTTTTCCTTTAAATATGAATTTCTCCTTCATTTTTGATGTTTTTGGTTCTTCCACAAGTTCCAAATTTGAATTTCATCTTTGGAGTGCATTGCATCTTGGCATGTTTTGAGTTGTTTTCAAAGGTATGTTTTTTCCTTTTGTTTTGCTTTTGTGTGCTTGTTTGTCGGTTTTTCTCCATTTGGAGAAATTACAAGTTTTTTTTCCCAAAAACTTGTTTTTCCTTCATTACATGTGAAAGCATTATCATTTTTCACATTCCATTTCCATGTCATTATATCCCACATCTCATCCGAAAAATGCGATTACATGTTTTTCACCTCATTCGCCATCCACACATGCATGTAATTCCATTTTCCATTTCCATTTTCCTCCATCTCATTTTTCACTTCCATTCACATGACACGATTACACGAAATGTCTTATGTGTAATTGCATCCAAAAGGTCCAATTTTGATCAAAAGTCATATTTTGAAAAGACAAAAGGATGTCATTTTCACTTTCCATGTAGTTTGACTTATTCCTTCTTCCAAAAGTGACTATATAACTCATTATCTCACCTCCATTTTTCATTTCCATTTTCACATACACATTCACACTTACATAAAAAAGTACATGTTTCCACCTCATAACATATTTTACATGTTAACTTTCATCCACATATACATGTAAAGTGTACCTTTCATTTGCACTTACATCTCATTTTACTTTCCACCTTTCGTTACATGTTGCATTTACATTTATGCATGTTTCATTAAATAAAGCCTTGAAAACTTTAAGTCACTTTTGAAATCAACAACTTTCACTTTGCACACATTCCCATGCATTTCACCTTCGCACATTTTCATTCCATTCCATTTCATTTCATTTTCCATATTTGCATTTCCATATCATTTCATTCTACATTCTGTTCATTCCATTTCACTTTTCATTCCATTGCATATGCATATGCTTCGAAAGTCACTCCTTTTCGAATCTTCACTACTGCTTCGGTATTCACTTGCATGGAGATTCCTTCTGATGATGTATTTGTGTTTTGGGATTTTTGTGCTGCAGTACAAGCACAAGAAATATCCTCGCCATCCAAATCTAAGGGCAAAATGAAATACCAATATGACAAAGAATTGGCTCATGCAATTCCTTCTTAAGTTACATTTGTCTTAGACAACGTGTTGGAAACAAAGATTGGTCATGTAGACGTGGCTGATTTTCTACAAAGATTTGAAGCTCTATCTACTCATGAGATGAAACATATTTAAAGAAGCAACATCCATTTGGTTTCTACATTTCCCATGGCGACCATAGAACCTGATTTTATTTATGGATGTGCACGACAGTTTACTCCTAAGACAAGGACTATCAAAGATGCTGACGACAAGGTTATCATTAGCCTTGACCCTAAATTTATTGAAAAAATCTTCAAAGTTCCTCACAAATCAGAATGTGCTGATTTGACCAAAGAATCGTAATTGGCTTGTTGGAATGAATAAAAGAGTAATTATCAGAAGTATGTCAACCTTTACTGATTAGACAAAAAAGAAGCAATTTTTCCAGGTGGCCAAAGAATCTTGATCGGTCAAATTTTAAATAGGAATAAAGGATCTCATCATCCTTCTTAGCAGGATTTGTGGTCTTAAGGATTCTTCTAATTTTGAGCCATGGATGTACAAATTTATGTTTCAAATTATAGAGAACAAAGAACACATCTTTTGGGGAGAGCTTATCAGTACTACACTCTGTTAGTAGATATGCAATGTAGGAACATCAATACCTTTTTGCATTAATTCTTATCTAGTTTACATTGCTGCTGTCATGGGATCATTTTCGGGTCTTTCCACCAAAGGTGATCATCTTCAAGTACCTATTTGGGAATACTATGACCAAATTAATTTGGCTAATAGTAAATTCCATTATAGAAGAGTCCAAGATGCCTTCTTTGGACATTACAGGTGTCTGCTCGATAAATAGTTGTGTATCAAAAGAGTATTTGATGCAACATGGGAAAAGGTAAACCAATACGACTGCATTTTTCTTCTATTTTCCACTTTCACATACTTGAGAGTTGGATATTTCAAAGGAGAGCCGTATACTTCACCTAGGTATGCTACAGATCAAATTATTCTAATGAAGTTAGGAAGACAACTCATGGATGTGCAGAGTGATCAACATGCTTCACATAGGCCCAAATTTGGCATTACCTTAGCTAGGCCTTTATCTATTGGCAATTATTCAATTGTTTCTGTGCCTAAAGTGAAGAATATGGAAGAAGAGTTGTAATTGATTACATTGAAGAGATCCAAAGCTAGATTTGATTTTGATTATCGAGAGATGAACTCTTAGATAAAGAGGGCCTACACTCATGTTCATCGCATTGAACATATTTGGATTGACATGAGAATGGAACTTGACATTATGAAGATGGATTATTGCAGGTTAACCTTGTAACAAATAATCAATCTTAATATGTTGGAAATCCCTCTCGATTTCCAAGTTGAAGATGATGGCGACATCCTTGATCTAGAATTCCATCAAGCTGATTTTCATAAAATGTGCCCTTTCCCTATTCAATGGCAAAAAAAGGAAGGTACATCTATTATGGACATGTTTCAATCCATCTTAGAAAACACTAACAAGTGGTTGAAAAGTAAAGGCCTTAAAAGAGTAAATCCTAAGATGGGTCTAGATTGTGGAAGTTTTGGTCCTCTTGGCACAAAATCCCAACTAGAAATTACAGGGAAAGATGGTGCTTCATCTTCGAATATCAAGAGTACTCTCATATTCAAATTAAGGGCAAAAAAGGAACTAAATCATCTCAAGTTCCTGAACCAATTCAAGAATCAGAGGCAGAATTAGAAGAAGAACTGGAAACAAAATCCGAGAAAGAAGATTCAGATGAAGAAGGAGAAATTAGGATCACATCTCCTCCAAAGCTTGTACGAGCCTGCACATCTTCTCCACGTGAAGAGCCCTTTTTGCATGAGGTTGATGATGATGTAGATTTATTTTCTACTATTTTCACTCACTCCATTCGAGTCTCAGAGGTTAACACCATAGCTCTTCTGATTTCATATGCTGCTCCTCGTGTTCCTGCACATGATCAATATGAACACTTAGCAAATGTATTTGAAGATTTTTTGACTGTTACTAGTGGTCAAGTTTCCCAACTTGATACATCTTTGACAGGATTTGAACTTTTCATGATAGAATCTTCACAACATATTCTTATGCCTACAACAGTACAAACTGAATCATGCTCAGTCACTACAAATATACAATCTAGATCAATGCCAATGGTCTCCATTGTGCTTGCTTCTACAGATGAAAGTTTCAGCCTACCTACATGGTTGAGTAGAATAACAAAAAAAAGAAGGAAAGTGGTTGTTCCTCCTAACAATCTTCCTGTGAAGAAGACTAAATCTAAATCTTTGAAAGATAAGATTCTTTCCAAAATTTTGGTTGATTCCGACAAAACCAAATATGTTGAGGTTGTTGAGCCCTTAGTAGATAAACCTTTTGAAGAGCTTACCTGTTCTGACTACAAGTTTACTAAGGTTGAAGTTGGAAAGAAATCTCATTTGATTTGTTTACAAGATGCTCAAGATGCATTGACAAATGTATCAAAAAGCAATCATGAACTTTGGGAAAAGAAGAATCAGTTGAAACAAGAAATAGTTCATTTGAATGAAGTCATCCAAAAGAAATCTTCTCAAAATGTTATTGTTACATCAAAAACATCTAAAGAGAGAAGGTTGATTGAAGCTGCTAAGTCTTGGATACAGGAAATCATTGTTGAAGGAGTTCGATCTATTACAGAGACACTTGCAGTTCTAAGGTGTGCCAAAGAGATGAACAAAATGGAACTAAGCTTAATTTCTTCTTTGACTCAAGAAGCATATAACTTGAAGGAGATCCTTAAGGATTGGGATGAAATGATAAAATTTGATCTGAATGCTATGGTCTCATGTGACGTTCGTCTGTCTTGTGAAATGTTTTTTAGATTTCAAGGACTTATTGGTTACAAGGAAGAGACCTTAAGAAAGTTGATCACAAAATTGCAAGTGGCCCTTGAAGATTCTCAAGCAATTGAAACAAGCCTTACTTGTGATTTAAAGCAATTGGGATGCCCTGTTACTGATAATCTTGGTAATCTTTTGGTAGCAAAGAGAGTGAATTCATAATATACAATCAGGATCAATGCTGATGTAGATTCTGAAGATTTTGGTTCACACACAATGAACAAGTTTGTTTTGTACAAATCCTTGACAAAAAACTTGTTAGGTAATACAAAAAAAAATTCCAAAGTTGTGCAATCAACATATGAAAATGCAGTGAGAATTGAAGCCATATCAAAGACTATGGAGATTGCTGATCTTCCCATAGTGCGTGACGTCATTGTGAAATTCAAGGCATTAAGAAGCAATCTCTAAGATTGTTGTATAATTTCTATTTCATAGTTGTTTAGAATGCATTACATGAAAAAGTGTAATTGCATGTATGCAAAAGATGTAATGTGAGTTGCATGTAACCCTTTAGTTTCTATACTTAGACTTGGTCAAAGTTCGTTGAGTTGCTCCCACTTTTACCTCCCCCTTTTTCTCAACTTCTTTGCCTATATAAAGGAGTGCACCCTCATTGTAAAATGATCATTATCTTTATGCAAGAGAGCTTTGGAGAAATTGTGCCAACAAAACTTTGTTTATGTGAGCATTATTTTGAGAGAAAATGAATACAAAGGAGCATTTGAGACTTAACTTTGATCAAGTGAAATTGTCATTTGTATGAATTGTAAGCTTTGTCTATGATTAATTCAAGTTATCTTTGATTCATACTATCTTTTGTTATTCATATTGTATCTTGTGAATTGATAGAAAAGAGTTAAGAAACAATTGAAGCCCAAGCTTTGACCAAGAACAATTATGAAAATCCATAGCTATAAGCTTTATTTATAGCTTGTATGTTCATCTTAATTTGCAAAATAGTTAGATTGTTCTTACTTTTAAGAGTTTTTGTGCCCTAATTGTAAAACTTTTACCATATAGAAGTACGACCAGATTTAGAGCCAAACTGATATTTTTTAGCTAGCCTTTGAGTTAGTGAAGATTTATCAGTATCACTGTTTCCAGTTCTTGATAGAAGTGTAGTTAGAGATTTACCTTGCCCATTATTTGCTATACGAGTAAGTGGATCCTTTCTTGAAAGTTAAGAAGAAAGGATATTAGTAACACCCTGTTTATAAATCTCTCAATTTCTTGCTTACCTTGAGTTGATCCAAGGAACGATGAGAAGGGGGAGCCTTCCCTTTAAGGTAGGAGAGACTTTGTCTCACACGCTATGGCTGGTCATCCTATTTTGTGACTGAATTTTTACCCAAAACTATCAGTTGCAAAATATCCACCCAACAAATATGAAGATGACAACATCTTTCGATGCCATTGAATTCTTGAGAACTTTGAGATTTGAGTTACAATAACAAATCTATGAGGGGTGGGTATTTGAAGCATGGATTAGACACTTATGGAACACATATGATGACTGGAAATGAACCAGAAAGAATATGAATTTGGATGGAAAGGGCCAAAGTTAGACTTGGAAAGAAGGATTACATGTGGGCAATGATGGGCTTTCATGGGTATGAACAAGAATGCAAGTTGGGATGCATATGTATGTGTGCAAATGATGACGTTGGTGTTTAAAAGTGTGACCTTTTACCAAAATTAGGTTCTTTAGATGAAATCACATGTAAAGTGATTTAAATGCAATCATGTAATTAGGTTCAAAGGATGAGATTACATTTAAGTGGGTTTGGAAAAGACGTTTATATGTAAATGCATATGAAGGATGAAATTACATCTAAATGTGGATGGAAGACAAGATTACATGTAATCACATGTGGGGAATGAGATGCATTGTGCTATGATATGTAATTATGGATGTGGAATGAAATGATGCACTTACATGAAATGGTGGAAAGTGGAGTGAAGGGAAAAACTCTTAAGTTTTTGGGAAAGAACTTGCAACTTCTTCAACAAGAAGAAAAATGAAAAAGCAAACAAACAACCAATGAAAATGAGCACAAAAGAAACATGTACCTTTGGTTTTAGACTCAAACATAGCAAAAGGCAAGTTACTTTAAAGTGAAAATTCAAATTTGGAGTATGGAGAAAATCCAAAAATATGAAAATGAGTGTTTTCATCATTTTGAAAGAAAAAATGCACTTTTGCTGGCATATGTATGGACAAGTGTGCAACATCAAGCTAAAATATGCAATAGAATAGCAAGATAAGCACAAATTGATCAATAAGCTTGAAAATGTCCACTTACTTAAAGATCAATGAGCCAAAATAACAAGATTTTTAGATTTTGAAGAACAATTCTCCTCCAAATCTGGATTATGAAACAACAATATTAAGTTCTTCAATCTTGCAAGTGATACAAATTAATGTGTAATGAATGGTCAAAATTGGCACGAGAATGCTAAAAACATGATCTTCAAAGGTAATAACATGCATTAAAACTAAGAATGATCCCTATTGATCCAAACGTATGGGATGGAAATACTATTTTTTGTATTTTTAACAAAAAAGTGCCATTTTCATGCAAAAATCTGGATCATTTTTGCAAAAACGTGGCTAGGAAAATGCATTTTTTCACTTGTGAACACAATAATGACTTCCCCAAATGATAGTACATGGACCCAAATGCAAAAATGTGGCTCCAAAATACATAAAAATTGATAAAAAACCTAATTTTCAGGACATTTTAAGGAAAAAATGTGCCCTAAAAATGCATGTATTTGAGTCATTTTTGGTTTCAAGATGCAAAATCATGGTCTCCAAATGCATATGCATGTGTTGAAATGCCAAATTGGGGTCTATGGATGCATTACATTTTAAAAATGTATTAATACAATGGCTTGGAAGTGCAAATCGCACTCTCAAGACCTCATTACATATTTAAAATTAATGTAATACAGGCCATATATTTGGACGTTTATGGATTTGGAGTACAAAAATGAGGTCTTAAGAGGATGATTACATGAGTTTTAATTGCAAAATTGGATTCTCCAAGGCACTTTACATACAAAATCCATTGGTTGGAAGTGCAGATCACACTCTTGGAGTGCATTTGCATGTTTTAAAATTGTAAAACAATGCAAGTTCTCCAAGCCTCATTACATAATTTAAAAACACAAATATGCATTGCTCACTCTAGGAGGGTGATTTCATATTTTAAAATGCATGTATTTACATGTATAAGTGTTTTAAAAATGCCTTTAGTGCAAAATCACACTCTTTAGGGGTCATTGCATGTTTTAAAAGCACTTCAATATGCAAGTCTCACTCTTGGAGAGCCTTTGCATATTTTAAAACACATGTATTTACATGTTTAATGTGTTTTAAAATTACCTTTTAGCTCAAAATCATGGTCTCTAGAGGCAATTGCATATTTTCATGTAAATGGGTTTAAAAATATGCTATGCACAACTTGATGAATTAAGCACATGTTAATTTAATTTTTGAAGAAATATTACTTAATTGGGCCGTAGACAATATTTACACTATGTATTAATATATAATGTGCAAACATAATTTAAAAATAAATATTTACTAAGATATTTTGAATTAAAACACAAAAATTAAATCAAGCTATATAGTTAATATAGTCACTTAAGTGAAATATTAAAAGCAAGTCAACTTAAAAATATAACATAAAGTGCTCTATAGTTACTTTAAGTGAAAAATAAAAATGATAAAGTAATTAAAAAACATAACTAAATATGTTATATTTTCAAAAATTGAATGTCAACTTTAAAATATAACATGATATTTTAATTTGTGTAGTTGCTCTTTGAGAGTCCACTTTTTGGACACTAAAATGGTCATATCTTTTGATTTCCAACTCTGATCAAGCCCTAAGATAGACCAAATCGAAGAGAAAAATGAAAGAAACGATTTGAGAAAAATAGAAAGACCAAAAGATAATAAACACACACTCAAAAATGCAAAAAGGGACATTGAAGGCTTAAAAAATCAAGCATAGGCTCAAAAAATAGAAAAACTATAAATAATTTGACAAAAACCTTCAGTAAGAGAAATCATTATATCAATTGGGGTCGATTGATTGATCAATACTAACCAATGAAATAATGAACTAAACTCAAAGAAATATAAAACTAAGTCGAAAAGTTTCGTACTGTTACCTACATTTTGTGGTGACAAAATGTGGGAAAATAGTAATCACTTTGAAAAGCCTTTTTTTCTTCTTATGAACACTTTGGTGAGACTCAATATTGCTTCTACTCATGCTCATGTGAAGTTTCCCTATCTGTGCATAATGCTTTTACAACAAGATTGTTGGAAACAACAATTTGATATTGGTACAAGTTCATTTTCCAATGAACAACATTTCTTAGCCAACTCCTTCCACAAGGCTAAAAACAAATCTTAATCATCTCATCCAAATTCCTCTACTTAGTCATTAGAAGGCTTGACAAAGAAAAATGATCAGTGCAACTATTGTCATAAGTATGGTCATATGGAGTGTTGTAAAGGCTTACTTGTGCAAGCCAATAATTTTGGTTTACAACCTAAAACACATATAGTGGAGGGCATTGAGAAAAGAAAGCTTGCCTTTTATGCCTTCTTGACTAGAAGACTTATAGATGATGTGAAATTTTTTTCCTGGTATATTGATTTAGGTGCCTCCTGTTACTTCGCTCGCTCATATATTTTCAACCATTTTCATATGTAGTTCTTTTCATATGGGAAGAGTATAACATTGTCAAAAAGGGCAATATACTACTAAAAAAAGAGAAAACCTTTTGATTATGTCAATTTTACTCTCAATGGCCAATATTCATAGTATGTATGAACCTCAAACATACACAAAGTCAAAAGAGATACTTGAGTGGGAAGAAGCCATATAGACCAAGCATCATCATCTGTTAAAAAATAAAACTCAGGTTTTGTCAGATACTCCTTAAGGGAAGAAACCCATCAGATATAAATGGTTCCACAAAGTAAAATACAAGGCTAATGGTACTTAAGAATAGTACAATGTTAGTCTCTTTGTAAAAGGCTTCTCTCAACATGAAGAAATTGATTACAAAGAGAGATTTTCTCTAACAAAAAAATGAGCACCATTAGATCAATCCTATCCATTACAACTTAGTTTGGTTGGAATTTTGATCAAATGGATGTAAATAGTGTCTTCATGAATGATAAGTTACATGAAGAGGTTTAAATGATGCATCATCCCAAATTCAAGGTTAATATTGTTGTTCTCAATTTTGACATCACAAAATTGGGGCAACCTACTCAATTTTCTCATGGATTTGTAGGTGTATCCTCTATGTTTTTGATGTGTTGCATAACATGTTGTAGAGGTAATTTGTCATCCTTAAACTATCCTTTATTTTATATTTTTCATGCTATCCTTTTTCATATTTTTTGTTAAGTTAACCACATTATTGTTTGTTAGAAAAAATCTTCCTCCTCTAATTGCAAGCACTTAATTTTTGGTAAAATTGAAGTCTTTTCTTCGATTTTTGATTTTTTTTCTTTGTTTGTGTTAAGTTTAAGGATCAATAACAAAGTAAAACTACTATATCAGAATGTAACAATTGTAATTATCCTTACTTGATACCTTTGTATTATAGAAGGAATGATCCAAACATGTGTCTTTGTATTTCAGATAATGCAATCTTCAGATTTGATTTTTGTCCAATAATCTTTAGAATTATTCACCGATGGAGTATCAATGATTTAATTGCTATAATCTGCATAGAGGAGAAGTAGATCACTGAGACTTGTATGCCTTAGATTGACATAGTTCCCAGCAATCTCTTGGCACATATATATAAACATGAGAAGTCATGTCTCCATAGAGGCATGACTCTATGTGACCAAAGGTCATGTAGGGTCATGCCTCTACATAGACATGACTAACTAATCATAAACAAAACTAGTTACTACCTAATGCAATTCATGGTAGTCGGTGGCAATCATAGTAAGTCAATTAGTAATCAGTGGCAATCATAGTAAGTCAATTAGTAATCGGTGGTAGATACAAAGCCTTGATAATCTCCAATGCATAAGCCCAATATGAATGAAGTCCATTTGTGAATATCTGAAAACCTATGTATATATAAAAACATATATGTATATATAGGTGTATATATATGTATATATTTTTTACTGATGAATGTACATAATTCATTAAATCATAATTGCATGTATACAATATTACTTCAACTAATGCTATACATCAACACTCCCTCTTAGCAAGGCTGAAGTAATAAAGCTCCTTAACAAACACCAGAGTACAAAAATATGTACTTAACACATTATTTGACTTTAACACTCTGAAATAGTGACTTGTCAAATAATTTAAATTACCATGCTATGAACACTATCATAACATATATTATGATCTCTAATTGTTCGAAATAATATCTAGAGTAATCATAATGCATTCATTATCAATGATCTCTAATTGTCTGAAACAATATCTAGAATTTTCATGATAACAGGCCTATCATTTGCAAGATCGTCACCTCACAAATGAATATATATGTCTATGAAAGATTTTCACCTTTCATTACATATCTGGTACAACTAAACAACGATAGAAGCATAAACACATATAAATTGAAAATTTAAATTCAATATCCAATATTACAATTTGATCTACCAAGTTTTTCTCTGAAGTATTCCAACTTCACTTTAGTAAGAGGCTTATAAAGATATCTATTGTTTGCTCATTAGTATTGATGTACTCCAGTTGAATAACTCCTTGTTGGTGTAAATAAGTATTTACTTATTACACTTTCTTTAAGTTTACTTAGGTCAATGCATTATTATATTATTTCTTAGGTGAGACATTTAGGAGTTTGTGTACTCTTATGAGTTGTCATGTTGACAACATTGGAGTAAGCAACTCTAATTCAACACATGGTGTCTACAACACTAGAGTTTGCATAATCAACTGAGTTGTCATGTTGACAACATAATTATTAGCACTCTTAATTTAGCACATGGTGTCTACAACATAATTTTGTGTGCTACACCTTTGTAGGCTTATCCTCTCATCATTGCACTTACTCTTGTACTTAATGGAGGATAATCCACACTTGGTGGAAATGTGCCTAGTTGTATGATTTATCATGTTGCTAACTCCTAGGAATTTTAGAAGCATTCTAGAGGCCTTTATGTATAGGCACTCCTAGTGTACTTATTTATACATCAATCAATCAATACATTAAATATTGAATGAATATATTCGTCATTCTGATCATACTCTCTTTGGTCTACTGTTGTGCTTGTGTTTGAGTTCCTTAGTCTTGGGTGAATTTTTCCCTAAGGAAAATTCTTACATGGTATTAGAGCTTTACCAAATTCTTACATGGTATCAGCTCTCGGGGAGATTCTCTTCACATAGCTATTCGAGACTAATCTTGCTTCACCTCTTGGAAGACACCTTTAATCCAAAGATCTAGAGAATCCATAGAAATTGAGAGCGTATAGAGCCAAAGCGAACCTCACCACTGCATCTGGTGTGTCGATTCGGTGAAAATCGGCTATAAATATGCCTATGTTGGGCCAAAGTCAATTTTGAGGCAAATTTTTTTTTGCAAACTAGCATCGAAAGGGCCAATTTGCGAAATTGGTACAATCATTTCAGATCTATATATTTAATTTTTAGATTTTCATTTTTTTCATCTGCATCTCTGCAAATTTTTTTGGATCTACATTATTTTCTAAATTTTTCTGGCCATCAGGCCAGTAGGAGAGATTTTTTGCAGGTGAAGATTGAAGCTTGCTGGTGCAAATCAGATATTTGCATCACATTTAGAAGATCAAAAAACCGCCAAATAAGATTTTGTTTCATCCAAACCAGACATCTAAGGAAAAATCTAGAGCTATTTGTTTTTTGGAGGCACGATGGCAGTGATTCAAAAAAATAACAATATAGATGATTTTTAAACAACGATATCTCCCTCATATGGACTCCTTTTTGCTAGCAATTTTTTTATTTTTGGGTAGAATTTCATGATCTACACATTAGTGTAGGTGGTTTGATATCTTTGTCCCTAAATTTTTCTGCAACTTGCAAATCCTGATTTTTGCCACTTCAAATGCTTAGTATAAGCTCATCTGGACACATAATCAAGTTTTTTTTTTTGAAAGTTCATAATTTTTTTGTCTACTTTCCAGATCTGCAATTAGATTATAGGTTTTGTGGATAAAAATACTACTTTCAAAAATAGGCCCTAATTTGGAAAGTGGCTATAGGGTGCCCAAATCATACATTAGGGAGGGTTAATTGCTTATTTCTTCATTTTGGAGGGTACATTTATTGATCTCATGGAGGAGTTTTGTTTCACATGTTAGTTTGGGATTAGACCCCCATTGACAAAAAAGAACTATAAAAAATGGAGTGCTTTAGTCATTGATCATCTAAGAAGTGAGCATAAGGAAGTATTTCCTTATTTATGTTCCAATGAACTGATCTTTGACACTGAAGAACAACCACCTATTCATAGACTTTGGGATATTATTATACTAAATATGAGTTCTGATACTAAGGATGTCATTAATAAGCTTATTCACCTGTATGATATGTGGATGGCTCTTTGGAAAAAATATGGAGATCCCACAATTCCTCCTTTTCTAGATGACATTCTATCTTTAGCAGCTTTAGTATTGGTTCCTTCAACTCTAGATGAGATCACACCTCCTGATGCTCCTATTGCTACTATTGATTCAATTCTAGCCGCAGATGCTCCTGATTTAGTGCAACAAGATAATACCATGTCTTCTTACTTCAACTTCATGGGATGACTTCCAAATATTGCAAGTATGTTCATGGAGTCTCACATTGAAGATGTGGGAGACATCATTGATACCATTCATCTTCTCTTTGTTGAGGAGACTACTTCATGTATTGTGGAAAATTATTGTGACACCAACAATAGTGCTTCAATAGATTTAGATATGTGGGGTCCTATTGACAGATACATGGAGAGGTCACAACATCAGAAAATTCTACATGCACATATTACCATAGTGATAGGTTCAACACAATAGGGTACACCTTGTCTTCCAACTCCAACATTAGGTGATGACTTCTTGACAAGATATTTTAAGTTTGTTCGTGGAGTCATACATAGCAGATTTGGGAGACATCATTGATGATATACATCTTCTCTTTGATGAAGAAGATCCTTCTTCAGTTATTGTAAGGGCTCACTCTGACCCTCTTCTCCATTCTCTACATGATCAATCTTCAGAGGTTGATATGATTATAAATTCCTATGTACAATAGTTGCAGGAAGTCTCTTTATCATTTGAGGAGACAATTGGTTCTTTGGGGCATGTTCTACATCCATCCTTGCTAGATCTGACATTTTTCTTTTCAGCAGTATTGGAAGGGGTGCTTATCAGCATCAACACAAGGACATTTGAGCAGGTTTTTGAGACACCATTCATCATTGAGATTCTTTCTACACATAGGAGAAGCATATCACCTGTACCTTTGCCATTGTTTCTTCCAAAGGGGAGGAACATTATTCAACGTTCATTGGTCAACTTCTACATTGAAGCATCTCTCACTTATCGACACACTACATTTGGGGGGGGGGTGGACTACTTGTCTCCTTCTTCTTCTCTTTTATGGGGAGGACTTTTTCCTCTTATGGGTTTTTTTCCTTCTTCTCTTTTGTATATACCTGATGTATGTCATAAGGGGGGGGGGGGGGGGGTCTTGATTACTCCATCCATTCATACATCTTCATCTCTCTTTTGGGGGAGGGTTTTTCCCATGAGGTTTTCCCTCTTTCTCCGCTTTATGAGAGATTGCATTTCATTATGTACATGGGTACCTAACATGGCCTAGTAGCCCAGACCCATTTTGCATTTCATACTATATTTCACAAGATTAAGTACATTCCCCTAAGTTGCACTTAAGGGGGGTGGTTGGTGTAAATAAGTATTTACTTATTAAACTTACTTAAGTTTACTTAGGTCAATGCATTATTTTATTATTATGCATTATTTTATTATTTCTAAGGTGAGACACTTAGGAGTTTGTGTACTCTTATGAGTTGTCATGTTGACAACACAAGAGTAAGCAACTCTAATTCAACACATGGTGTCTACAACACTGGAGTTTGCATAATTAACTGAGTTGTCATGTTGACAACACAATTATTCACACTCCTAATTTAGCACATAGTGTCTACAACATAATTTTGCATGCTACACCTTTGTAGTCTTATCCTCTTATCATCACACTTACTCCTATGCTTAATGGAGGATAACCCACACCTGGTGGACATGTGCATAGTTGTATGACTTATCATGTTGCTGACTCCTAGGCATTCTAGAAGCATTCCAGAGGCCTTTATATATAGGCACTCCTAGTGTGCTTATACATCAATCAATACAATGAATATTGAATGAATATATCATCATTCTGATCATGCTCTCTTTGGTCTACTATTGTGCTTGTGTTTGAGTTCCTTGGTCTTGGGTGAATTCTGCCCCAAGGAAAATTCTTACACTCCTCAATCCACTATATCTCTAATGTAGTGATAAGGAATTTCAATTTTATTGGAACAATTTTGGAAGATTGGATTAGCTGAGAGCTTGATACAAATCTAATTGTCACAATGAATCATAGTGGGCTTCAAAGGTCTTTTGAACAAATCAACTAGCAACTTTCATAACCATACAACTTCTCTAGCTCCTAAAGAAGAGGCAATGTATTCTACTTTGGTAGAACTTAATGCAACTGAAGACTATTTTCCACTGAACCAAGAAACCATTCTAGATCCAAGACTGAAGCAACATCCAGAAGTACTCTTACGTTTAATAGAGCTACCTACCCAATCAAAATTAGAATATCCATGAAGATTGATGTTTACTTGATCATATCTGACTCCCATGCGAATAGTGCATTTTAGATATCTTAAGATGTATTTAGCTACATGTAGATGTATCTTCTTCAGTGCACACATAAAATGGATTAAGGTGTTAGTCGCATAAAATATGTCAGGTTGAGTATTCACTAAGTATATTAAAGATCCAATAATTTTCCTAAAGTGGGATCCATAGATCCATATTTGATCATATCATCCTTCAGCTTGTGTAGATTGACTTCCATAGGAGTAATAGCTAGTTTACATTCCATCATCCTAAATTTTGTTAAAATATCAACAGTCTATTTTCCCTACTTTAGAAAAATGTAGTTACCCTTTTGCCAGACTTCTAGTCCTAGGAAGTAGTGTAGAAGACCTAAATCTTTCATATCAAACTCTGCTGTTAGTTCTTTTTTGCACTTCTTTATGAGGCGTTCTTCACCTATTATCAACAAATCATCAACTTATAACATAAGAATAATCATATCATCACCATCTATCTTGAAGTATAAGTTAGGATCAACTTCATTTTTAGAGTATCCTAACTTTGTTAGATAGGTGCCTATTATTTCATACCATGCTTTGGGATCCTTTTTGAGACCATATAGTGCTTTCTTTAACTTACATAATATTTACTGTCATGAGCGTAGAACCCTTCTGGTTGCTCGATATAAACTTCTTTAATTTTACCATTTAGGAATGTTGTTTTAACATCCATTTGATGAAATTTCTATCCTTTAGATGCTACGATAGCCAAGATAGTTCTAACTAAAGTGTATCTAGAAATTAGAGCAATTTTTTCTTCATTATTGATACCTTCTTTCTATGAGAAATCTCATGCTACAAATCTAACTTTGTATTTTTTAATGCTATCATCAAGTGCATGCTTAATTTTGACCAACCACTTAGAAGAAACAACTAATTTTTTTTTAGGTCTGGGTACAACATCCCATACATCATTTTTTAGTGTGAAATTATATCCTTCAACCATTTCTTCTTTCCAAGGTTGGCTTGATAGCGCTTCTTTAACATTTGAAGGTTCTATTTTTATAAGTTCAGTTAATTTAATGCTACATAGCATGACTAGTTTCTTGTTCTTTTACATTCTTGAATCACTTCATTTGGTTCAACATGATTCTCTTCTATCATTTTCCTAGCCCAAAGTGGCCTCTTTTTATTGTTAACATTTTCAGAATCTTCATGATTTAATGTAGCGGTAGAAGATGGTTCAATATCATTCTCCCTCTCAATTTATGTTGTGTGATTTTCATCTATTTCAGGAACAGGTTCTGTAAATGATTCATCACTATTTTTAGAAATATTGAAGGTAATATCTTATTCAAATTTCACATCTCTACTAATCTCAATTGTTGTTTGACCTGGAAAAAAACCCTATAGCCTTTGGTTGTTTCATTGTATCTAATGAGTATCCCCTTCTTTCTGGATGGTTCTAGTTTTGTTCTTTTCTCTTTAGGAATGTGAATATAAATAGGACACCCAAATATTCTTAGGTGACTTAGATTTGGTTTAATACCCGTAAATACTTCTTTAGGAGTGGTGTTCTCTAATATTGAGTGTGGACATCTATTTTGAATGTAGACTGTAGTGTTAGATGCTTCATCTCAGAAGGAAGTATGAAGGTTTTGATTGTGCATCATTGCTCTAGTTGATTCAATAATTGATGTATTCTTACGTTATGCAACTCCATTCTATTGAGGATTATATAGTATAGAAAACTCCCTCTTAATCCCAACAGTAACGCAATTTTTTTTTGAAAATTTCAGAGATGTATTCACCTCTATTGTCTGACCTTAGTATTTTTATTTTCTGTCCTAACTAGTTTTCAACTAGAGCTTTGAATTCCTTGAATTTTGATAATACTTTAGATGATTCCTTCTATCTTAGGAAGTAGATCCAAGTTCTTCTAGAATAGTCATAAATAAAAATTACATAAAAGAGACACCCATTTAGTGAAGGTACAGACATAGGACCACAAAGGTTAGTGTGGACAAGTTTAAGAATTGATTTTGATTTGTGAGCAATTTTAGGAAATGATTGCTTTGTGTTTTTTCCTAGGGAACATACTTTATAGAGGCTTAAGTGATAATTTTTGAGACTAGGTAATCTTTTTACAATTTTTCCTATAGATGATAATGCATGATAGTGAAGATGACCTAGCCTCCTATGCCAAATTTTGGTAAAATTTGAGGTTTCATGACTTAGGGCTAAGTTTTGATTATTACAAAGTTTATATAGACTTCCGTCTCTAGATCCAATAGAAATAGCCTTCTTGATATTAGAGCTCTTTGGAAAAGATAGAACTTTGTCCTCTTGAAAAGTGACTCTGAATCCTTGATCAACAAGACTAGAGATAGATACCAAATTCCTTTTTATACCACGTACATATAAAACATTTTTGAGTTGGAGAGTAATTCCTGAATTTAGTTGAATTGAGCAGGAGCCAATACCTTTGATGGGGTGAGTAGAATTATCTCCAATGGTGACTTCTTTTGAGGAATATTATGAGAACTTTTCAAATTTGTCTCTAAAACCTATTATATGTCGAGATGCTTCACTATCTGTAAATGATTCATCACTATTTTTAGAAATATTGAAGGTAATATCTTCTTCAAATTTCACATCTCTACTAATCTCAATTTTTGTTTGACCTGAAATAAAACCCTATAGCCTTTGGTTGTTTCACTGTATCTAATGAGTATCCCCTTCTTTCTGGATGGTTCTAGTTTTGTTCTTTTCTCTTTAGGAATGTGAATATAAATAGGACACCCAAATATTCTTAGCTGACTTAGATTTGGTTTAATACCCGTAAATACTTCTTTAGGAGTGGTGTTCTCTAATATTGAGTGTGGACATCTATTTTGAATGTAGACTGTAGTGTTAGATGCTTCATCTCAGAAGGAAGTATGAAGGTTTTGATTGTGCATCATTGCTCTAGCTGATTCAACAATTGATGTATTCTTACATTATGCAACTCCATTCTATTAAGGATTATACAGTATAGAAAACTCCCTCTTAATCCCAACAACAATGCAATTTTTTTTTGAAAATTTCAGAGATGTATTCACCTCTATTGTCTGACCTTAGTATTTTTATTTTCTATCCTAACTAGTTTTCAACTAGAGCTTTGAATTCCTTGAATTTTGATAATACTTTAGATGATTCCTTCTATCTTAGGAAGTAGATCCAAGTTCTTCTAGAATAGTCATAAATAAAAATTACATAAAAGAGACACCCATTTAGTGAAGGTATAGACATAGGACCACAAAGGTTAGTGTGAACAAGTTTAAGAATTGATTTTGATTTGTGAACAATTTTAGGAAATGATTGCTTTGTGTTTTTTCCTAAGGCACATACTTTACAGAGGCTTAAGTGATAAGTTTTGAGACTAGGTAATCTTTTTACAATTTTTCCTATAGATGATAATGTATGATAGTGAAGATGACCTAGCCTCCTATGCCAAATTTTGGTAAAATTTGAGGTTTCATGACTTAGGGCTAAGTTTTGATTATTACAAAGTTTATATAGACTTCTGTCTCTAGATCCAATAGAAATAGCTTTCTTGATATTAGAGCTCTTTGGCAAAGATAAAACTTTGTCCTCTTGAAAAGTGACTCTGAATCCTTGATCAACAAGACTAGAGATAGATACCAAATTCTTTTTTATACCACGTACATATAAAACATTTTTGAGTTGGAGAGTAATTCCTGAATTTAGTTGAATTGAGCAGGAGCCAATACCTTTGATGGGGTGAGTAGAATTATCTCCAATGGTGACTTCTTCTGAGGAATATTATGAGAACTTTTCAAATTTGTCTCTAAAACCTATTATATGTCGAGATGCTTCACTATCTGTAAATGATTCATCACTATTTTTAGAAATATTGAAGGTAATATCTTCTTCAAATTTCACATCTCTACTAATCTCAATTGTTGTTTGACCTGGAAAAAAACCCTATAGCCTTTGGTTGTTTCACTGTATCTAATGAGTATCCCCTTCTTTCTGGATGGTTCTAGTTTTGTTCTTTTCTCTTTAGGAATGCGAATATAAATAGGACACCCAAATATTCTTAGGTTACTTAGATTTGGTTTAATACCTGTAAATACTTCTTTAGGAGTGGTGTTCTCTAATATTGAGTGTGGACATCTATTTTGAATGTAGACTATAGTGTTAGATGCTTCATCTCAGAAGGAAGTATGAAGGTTTTGATTGTGCATCATTGCTCTAGCTGATTCAAAAATTGATGTATTCTTACGTTATGCAACTCCATTCTATTGAGGATTATACAGTATAGAAAACTCACTCTTAATCCCAACAGCAACGCAATTTTTTTTTGAAAATTTCAGAGATGTATTCATCTCTATTGTCTGACCTTAGTATTTTTATTTTCTGTCCTAACTAGTTTTCAACTAGAGCTTTGAATTCCTTGAATTTTGATAATACTTTAGATGATTCCTTCTATCTTAGGAAGTAGATCCAAGTTCTTCTAGAATAGTCATAAATAAAAATTACATAAAAGAGACACCCATTTAGTGAAGGTACAGACATAGGACCACAAAGGTTAGTGTGGACAAGTTTAAGAATTGATTTTGATTTGTGAACAATTTTAGGAAATGATTGCTTTGTGTTTTTTCCTAGGGCACATACTTTACAGAGGCTTAAGTGATAAATTTTGAGACTAGGTAATCTTTTTACAATTTTTCCTATAGATGATAATGCATGATAGTGAAGATGACCTAGCTTCCTATGCCAAATTTTGGTAAAATTTGAGGTTTCATGACTTAGGGCTAAGTTTTGATTATTACAAAGTTTATATAGACTTCCGTCTCTAGATCCAATAGAAATAGCTTTCTTGATATTAGAGCTCTTTGGCAAAGATAGAACTTTGTCCTCTTGAAAAGTGACTCTGAATCCTTGATCAACAAGACTAGAGATAGATACCAAATTCCTTTTTATACCACGTACATATAAAACATTTTTGAGTTGGAGAGTAATTCCTGAATTTAGTTGAATTGAGCAGGAGCCAATACCTTTGATGGGGTGAGTAGAATTATCTCCAATGATGACTTCTTCTGAGGAATATTATGAGAACTTTTCAAATTTGTCTCTAAAACCTATTATATGTCGAGATGCTTCACTATCTGTAAATGATTCATCACTATTTTTAGAAATATTGAAGGTAATATCTTCTTCAAATTTCACATCTCTACTAATCTCAATTGTTGTTTGACCTGGAAAAAAACCCTATAGCCTTTGGTTGTTTCACTATATCTAATGAGTATCCCCTTCTTTCTGGATGGTTCTAGTTTTGTTCTTTTCTCTTTAGGAATGTGAATATAAATAGGACAACCAAATATTCTTAGGTGACTTAGATTTGGTTTAATACCCGTAAATACTTCTTTAGGAGTGGTGTTCTCTAATATTGAGTGTGGACATCTATTTTGAATGTAGACTGTAGTGTTAGATGCTTCATCTCAGAAGGAAGTATGAAGGTTTTGATTGTGCATCATTGCTCTAGCTGATTCAACAATTGATGTATTCTTACATTATGCAACTCCATTCTATTGAGGATTATACAGTATAGAAAACTCCCTCTTAATCCCAACAGCAATGCAATTTTTTTTTGAAAATTTCAGAGATGTATTCACCTCTATTGTCTGACCTTAGTATTTTTATTTTCTGTCCTAACTAGTTTTCAACTAGAGCTTTGAATTCCTTGAATTTTGATAATACTTTAGATGATTCCTTCTATCTTAGGAAGTAGATCCAAGTTCTTCTAGAATAGTCATAAATAAAAATTACATAAAAGAGACACCCATTTAGTGAAGGTACAGACATAGGACCACAAAGGTTAGTGTGGACAAGTTTAAGAATTGATTTTGATTTGTGAACAATTTTAGGAAATGATTGCTTTGTGTTTTTTCCTAGGGCACATACTTTACAGAGGCTTAAGTGATAAGTTTTGAGACTAGGTAATCTTTTTACAATTTTTTCTATAGATGATAATGCATGATAGTGAAGATGACCTAGCCTCCTATGCCAAATTTTGGTAAAATTTGAGGTTTCATGACTTAGGGCTAAGTTTTGATTATTACAAAGTTTATATAGACTTCCATCTCTAGATCCAATAGAAATAGCTTTCTTGATATTAAAGCTCTTTGGCAAAGATAGAACTTTGTCCTCTTGAAAAGTGACTCTAAATCCTTGATCAACAAGACTAGAGATAGATACCAAATTCCTTTTTATACCACATACATATAAAACATTTTTGAGTTGGAGAGTAATTCCTAAATTTAGTTGAATTGAGCAGGAGCCAATACCTTTGATGGGGTGAGTAGAATTATCTCCAATGGTGACTTCTTCTGAGGAATATTATGAGAACTTTTCAAATTTGTCTCTAAAAACTATTATATGTCGAGATGCTTCACTATCTATAATCCAAGTGTTCTTGTTTGAGTTTAATTCACTTGAAAGAGCTAAATAAAATGCATAGATTTATTTTTCCTCTTTCTCTACTTTCTCTTCTTTGATTTTTGCTAGGGATGCTTGAATTCTCTTCCCTTTAGGGTAGAAATATTGAGAGTAACCAATTTTATCACATTTGAAACATCTTACTTTGGACCAATCACGTTTCTTATATGTTTTTTCAAATTCCTTTTTATTAGGTTTTGAATTTCCTTTTCTTGTTTGAATTTGCATGAAGAGCTTGACTATCTCCCTCTTGATTTATACTTAGTCCTCTTGAGACTAATCTTGATTCTTCTTGTGTGCATTCATTTTTTAGTAATTCAAATTTAGGAAGTTCAGGTCGGGAGCTTAGACCTTGAATAAATGTTTCCCAAGACAGAGGAAGTCCTCTTAATGCTATCATACTAAGTTCTTTGTTAGCAACTCGATTTTCCATTGTTTCAAGTTGATCTTTTAATTCAAAAATTCTTAGAAAATAAGATGTAATTGATCCCCATTATTCATCTCTATGTATAGTAGTTCTTGTTTTAGGGTTAGCAGTCTACTAGTATTGTTGGTTTTAAATGTGTCTTTGATAGTAGAGAACGTCTCAAATGTAGTCTTAAGATTGGATATAGAGGAAAGAATATGATCTTTCACAGAGTCTATTATAATTTTCATTCCCTTATTATTGTGTCCTTTCCATGTTGTTTTATTTGGATAAATTTCAGGCATGGATTTGTTTGTTTCTATGTTCTCCTCTAATTCTATTTCTCTTAATATTATAATGAATTGAATTTTCCATGATGAAAAATTTGATGCTCCCTCAAGTCTATCCTCTAACTTTATGTGATTCACCATTTTGATTTCAGGATATAATTTAAATTTTATAAATATGAGATTTTAGATTTAATTGTGAATAATAGAGTTTCTTATCAGAATACCTCTGATACCATGTTAAGTTTAAGGATGACTGATAGAGTAAAACTATGATATCAGAATGTAACAATTGTAATTATCCTTACTTGATGCCTTTGTACTATAGAAAGAATGATCCAAACTTGTGTCTTTATATTTCAGACAATGCAATCTTCAGATATGACTGCTGTCTAGTAATTTTCATAATTATTCACCAATGGAGTATCAATGATTTAATTGCTATAATCTGTAGAGAGGAGAAGTATATCATTGGGACTTTTATTCCTTAGATTGATATAGTTCCCAACGATCTCTTGGTACATACATATAAACATGAGAAGTCACGTCTTCGTAGAGACATGACTCTATGTGACCAAAGGTCACATAGGGTCATGCCTCTACGTAGGCATGACTAATTAATCATAAACATAACCAGTCACTTCCTAATGTAATCCATGGTAGTCAACAACAATTATGGTAAGTTAATTAGTAATAGGTGGCGGATACAAAGCCCCAATATTCTCCAATGCATAAGCCTGATATGAATGAAGTCCATTTTGTGAATGTCTAAAAACATATCTATATATGTATATATATATATATATATATATATATATATATATATATATATATATATATATATATATATATATATATATATATATATATATATATATATATATATATATATATATATATATATATATATATATATATATATATATATTTCATTGATGAATGTACATAATTCAATAAATCATAATTGCATGTATACAATATTACTTCAACTAATGATATACATTAATAGTTTGTAATGTTGTTTTTTCCCTAGGATTGTAGCTTTTAAAATTCCACTCATTTTAAGCAATCTTAGGCCTTAAACAAAGTTGTCTATTTAGAGTTATTAAGGAATTATGCTTATTGCAAGTGGGTTTTTCCATTTTGAATGCACATTTTTATTGAAAATTTCTCATAAGTGGTACTTTTATTGGTAATTACATAAAATAAAATTTTCATTAATATGTAAAGTGGGACGAGAACCCCATTTTAAAATTTCACATTATTTTGATAAATTTTAAATAATTTAAAAATAATTTTCTAATGTGATAGGCTTTTTACATGTCTCTTCATTAAAACTATAGTTACATGTTAATTTAAACATGAGAGATAATTTATGCATTAAAGTGGGGTTTTTATTCAACTTTGCAAGTCATCTTTTAACATTCACTATCAATTTTGTTTGGACCTAAGTCATAAAAAGGTGAGGTTTTTCAATACAAATACATGTGTTAATTTGAGAGTTTCAAATATATGGAAATTGCTTTAAAAAGCACATCTTAAGTCATTGAGAGAAAATGAGTTTGCATACGTAAATGACCTAAAAAAGTATGCCATTGTAAAATTTATATATAAAAGACCTAATGATGATAAATTTTTGACTAAATACACATGCGCTTGGTCTCAAAAAGCTCATCATTATTGACTTAAAGGCATGGTGGCAATTTCATATATTTTTAAATATGTTTTTGATATGTAAAACACTCTAATTTTTTTTTATTTACTTGTTCTATTGTCGTGTTTAGCTTTGAAGGTTGGAAGTGGGAATTTTATGTAAAAAGGCATATGTAAATGCTCCGAAAGACTAGATTTTTACTTCTCCTAAGGTAATGTTTGGGTTGTAAAGAACTGGGTGGTGATTTTGAGAGAGTTTTCTTATATAATGCCTATCCAAAAATATGTCATAGTTCCTTCTATTGATGTGTTTGACTCCAAGAGAGCTCGATGGTGATTTCTTGAGCATTTTCATGCTCTCAAACACATGCATTTTACCAAAATGGGCCTAAGACATTTCTTGGCAAAAAATTGTTCAAAGGAGGAACATTTTTTTCTCCCAATAGCTACGTTTTGGATCAACGATGACATCAGGTTTACAAAAAGTGATTTGATCTTGTTTCTCATCATTTACAAGTTGCATTTGAATCTCTACATGTCATTTTTGGTTGTAATTGTATGTGGAAATCTCTTCAATCATTTTCAAGTTTGAATAGTTCAATATTATTGCTAGATTTATGTATCTTATTTCTCCCTTATCAAATGCTTGTCAAGCAACTCATCTTGAATCAAATGAAAATTTATTTCAAGAGGATTGAGTCAAAACTCATGATCTATATAACCCCATTCTTACATCTTTTCCTAAATTCAAAAATATCTTGGATTTGATTTATATTTTTCTCAAGATTTGAAGAAGACTTTTTTTAAGAAAAAATAGGTAAGATGGTCCAAGTATATTGTGGCATCACCTAGACATCCTCACCACTCTTCCTTGCAACAAGTTTAGGAACTTAGATTCATCCATCTTCATGACTACTCTAAATTGAAAAATAATGGCGTGAAAAATGAGTCTCCACAGAGACTCAATAAGGTGCCTTTTTCTACCATTAAAAATATAATCATTACTCTTATAAAAAGTCAAGAATTTTCTAGTCAAAACATTTAAGATACTAAGAAACATCCATGGAGAGCAAAGAGTGGAGAAGCAAAAATTTGAATGGGGATTTAGGCAGGAAACTGGAGAACACAGGAATTAGGGACCATCCTGCTGGTGTGGAGCAAGAAAAGGGGGGGTAAGATGCTGATGCATCCAAGGACAGGGACCCATGGGCTCTGCAGCCTCATCCAGGCAAGAAGATTATTCCTCCCCCTCTGGCTAGAGGGTCTTTTGGGGCTAGGGGTCAGTGGTTGAATCTTTTCGGGGTCAAATCGACAGGTAAGTCAACCTTTCCTAAAATTATTGATAAATCTGATAAGGAGAAGGGCATTTTTACACTAGAAGTCCCTAGAGAAATCATAGATTATAATATCCTCAGTATGGTGTCTACTCTGGTGGGCAAGTTCATCAGTCCATGATGCAACATTGACCTAGTGAGGGTCTTCACAAGGAACAAATGGGAGTTGAAGGGGCATGTTGAGGTGACTGCTATGGCCAAAGGGTTCATGTCATTTGAGTTCTCTTGCTTAGAGGACTATGCTAAAATCTTGTGTGTGGGAAATTGGTCTCTAGGGAGATCCACTCTGATCCTATAGAAATGGACCTCCAACTTGGATCTAAACAATGATTTCCTTACTCAGGCTCTAGTTTGGATTAGATTGCCTGAACTTCCTCTTAAATATTGGCACAAGGATGTTTTCAATGGTATTGCATGATTGTTTGGAGAACTCTTTCCATTGGCCCTATCATAGCAGTTAAGAAGAGGCCTACTTATGCTAGGATATGTGTTGGCATGACAGAAGGCCAGGACATGCCCAAAGTCATCAAAATTCAGTCCCATTTGGGAAGTAGAATCTAACAGATCGACTATGAAAGTGTTCCTTTTGCATGTTTCCAATACAAAAAGGTAGGCCACAAAGTTGGAACCTGCCCATTATTTAAAGGCAAAGGTAAGGAGGGGAAGGTCCAAAATAAAGCTGGCAAGAATACTGCCAATGCTCCCAAAAAGGAATGGAAGAAGAAAGATACTTTAGACAAGAAAGTAGGGGAGATAGTGGGGAAAGCTAATACTAATATGGTAACAGATCCTCAAGTTGAGGTCTTAGCCCCCCAAGAGGTGGATGCAGACTTAGATAAAGATATGGAGGAAAAACCTGATCACACAGAATGCCTCCCTCACAAGAAGGTGACCACCATTTTTCTAGAAGAGGAAGGTAAGGGGGTGATCCAAGGGCCTAAGAAGATACATGAGGTCATGATTTGTACTGATTTGGATCTTGAGTTATCCTTTGTCCCAAACTCTCTAGAGGAGCCTATGGTAGCTGATCCTCCTCTGTCCCAAGAATCCAACACAAGCCTGGTCAATAGGGTAACCCCTAAGACTGTGAACAAAATCATTAAGTGACTCTCATCCACCTCACTGGGACACCTGGCTAGATTGGAGGCTTTGTTTGATAATTGCAAGGATGTTGATGCAGCTCCTTGGTCTATGGTCAGAAATAGAAAGAAGAAGAATAGTCATGACCCTTCTCCTACTTCTCTAGCTATAACGAGGAGTAGAGTAAATGCTGATCTTGGCCTTATCTCCAACCAGTCGGGCAAGAAAAGTAAGAACCAACTAAGAAAGGAGGAAATGAGAAGAAATTAAATGGATGGAATGCAGTGTACCATCCAAGAATCTTGTTCATCAGTCAAAGCATGAAGATTCTATCTTGGAACATTTGTGCACTCAATGGTAGCTACAAACATGAGATTATAAGGAATATGATCAGGGACCAAAGGCCTGATGTTTTTTTAGTTCAGGAAACTAAAATGAGGAAGAAAAGTTTGGGAAACATTAAATTTAGCAACATCATGAGTGGTATTGTTTTGACTCAGAGGGTGCATTGGGGGGCCTACTAATTTTATACAATAACAAGCATTTTAAATTTGAACCAGAATATAATGAAGGTACCATTCTCTTTTGTAGAGTCTATCATTTGCATTCTAACAAAAGCTAGTTTTTGCTGAATTTATATGCTCCTAACAATAAAAGAGAAAGAAAGAATTATTGGTCTATAGTAGGAGAGCTAGTGCAGTCCAATAAATTAAGGAAGGGCATAATAATGGGAGATTTCAATACTCTGCTTGTGGATGAGGAGTAGATGGGAGGCCTGGCACTGGATTGGGAAAGTAAACAGGACCTCTCCAATTTTATTAATGGTTTGGCTTTTTTGGATTTGGATCTCTCGGGAGGTGTTTTCACTTGGTCTAACAAAAGATTATGTCAGGAGTGTATTTAGGCTAGATTGGATAGGGCCTTAATATCTCCTGATTGGTTGCAATCTTTCTCTTGTAAGCTATCTCTGCTTCCTAGAGTTGGCTCTGATCAATCTCCTATTTCCCTTTCGATTGTTCCTATTGAATCAAGAAGGAACTTTCCTTTTAGGTTTGAAAAAATGTGGACTTCCCACCCAGAGCTTCTAGAAAAATTGAAATTCTGGTGGGGGATTGATGTAGAAGGAACTGCTATGTTTAGAGTTACTAGGAAATTGAGCAATGTGAAGAGGATGATTAAAGTTTGGAACAAGATGGACTTTGGTCATATCTTTCATGATAAGGAGGATCTATCAGATAAACTAACCTCAATTCAAGACAATATCTAGAAAGAAGGTTACAATGAGATAAATAGGGAGGTTGAGTTGACTATTCTTCAGACTTGCACAATATCATCAATAAGGAGGAAAAATTCTAGAGACAAAGATCAAGGATAAATTGGCTCAAGGATGGAGATTAGAACACGAAGTTTTTTCACCTCTCCACTCTTAAGCATAGAGCTAATAATAGAATCTCTAGAGTCAAGAGGAGGCAAGTTTTGCTGACCAAAGATAATGATATCTCTACTGAGGCAGTGTCTTTCTTCTCTTCTCTTCTGTCATGGGACCCCTTGTTATCAAGGGTGGATCAGGAGGACATTGTTTCTTGTATCCCTCAAATAATCCAACTCCACCACAACAAAATGCTTTGGGCTATTCCTAATGTGCTGGAAGTTAAAGAAGCTCTTTTTTCCTTGCTTGTTGATAAATCTCTAGGTCCAGATGGGTTTCCTACCTTCTTTTTTCAAATGTATTGGCAGGTGGTAATGGTAGATGTGGTGAAGGCTATTCAAGAGTTCTTTGGAGCAAGAAGTATTCTCAAGGAGATTAATTCCACTTTCTTTGTCCTCATTCCTAAATCTCTGGGGGCTAACTCTTTGGACAAGTTTAGACCTATTAGTTTATGCAACTCCTTTTATAAGACCATCTCGAAGGTTCTTACTTCTAGAATGCTCAAAATTTTCCCTCTGATTATTTCTCAACAACAAACTAATTTTGTCCCTGGAAGATAGATTTTAGATTCAATTATGATGGTTCATGAAGTTATTCATTCTATGGAAGCTAGTAAATGTGAAGGTATGTTGCTGAAACTAGATCTCTCTAAAGCCTATGATCAGGTTGACTGGTCTTTTCTTGGGTTAGTCCTTTAGGCTTTTGGATTTGATCAAAAGGTTTGTAAGATTATCTATCAGCTTGTCTCTACCTCTTCTCTTGCTGTTTTGGTCAATGGTGCTCCCTCAAACTTCTTTAAACCTTCTAGAGGTCTTAGATAGGGAGACTCCCTCTTGCCTATTCTTTTCATTATTTTGGCTGAATGTATTGGTAGGCTTATTGAGTGCAAAAATAAAGATGGAAGTCTCAAGGGGATCAAGGTTTCATCAAAATGTGAGCCTTTCTCCCACCAGCAATTTTTGGATGACACAATAATGGGACAGAGGCCTCTATTAAGGAGGCTAAGGCTATGAAGGAGATCCTTGATATTTACACTAGAGGGTCTAGTTAGCTGATCAATTGGAAAAAAAGCTCAATTTTCTTTGTTAATACCCCTGAAGTCAAACAGAGAAAAATTACTAGGATCCTTGGCTGTGGAGTGGGAAAGCATCCCTCTACCTATCTTGGGCTCCCTTTGGGATCTTCTCCCCCAAAATACTCTTGGAATGGGATTTTGGATAGATTTAGTAGAAAGTTGGTTGGGTGGAAAGATGCTTCACTCAGCTAGGCAAGAAAATTTCAGTTGGTCAAATCTACTTTATAGAACTTGCCTATGTATGCTTTGAGCTTGTACAGAATTCCTGGGAGATTTGCATAAAAGATGGAAAATATTTAGAGAGACTTTCTATGGATTAGCTTTGAAGGGAGAAAAATGTATCCTTTGGTTGCTTGGGATAATGTGTGTCTTCCAAAGAGGTATGTCAGTCTTGGCATAAGAAAGTTAACCCATCTCAATAAGGATCTTTTGGCCAAGCAAATATGGAAAATTTTCAACAGCACTGGTGAATGGAGGGATATCCTAGTTAATAAATATATCAGAAGGCCTTCTCTTCATTTTATTTTAAATAATGAGGACATTCCAAAAGGGTCAGTTATTTGGAATGGTATCCTAAAGGCCAGGGACTTGTCAAGGGCCAAGGTTTCTTGGAAGCTGGGTAATGGAGATGATATTCAATTTTGGTTTGACAGTTGGCTATTTCAAGGTCCCCTTATTAACAATCCTACCTATGAAGTTTGGGTGAATGAATGTACATGAAAATTTGGGTTTAAAGTTAACAATTATAGGATTGGCCAGGATAGAGAGATCTTTCCCTCATATCTAAAGATCTAAAACCGATTATGATAATTTTAAACTCTATGGTTCTTAGTAATAAGAGAGATGAAATGATTTGGGGGGATAATCCCAACGATAGTTATCCTGTTGCTTTAGGCGATAACTCTCTTTGGTGTATGAGGGAGAAACCCCCTTGGGCGAATGCCTGGCTTCCTGGTCTCACTCCCAAGATCAACATCTTTAATTGGCTAGCCCTTCAGAATAAAATCCTCACTCAAGATAATCTTAAAAAGAGAGGACATGTTATGCCTAATAGATGTCCTCTTTGTAAAAACCAGCTGGAGTCGAGAAACCATCTTTTCATTCATTGTGTTTACTCTAGGGAGGTTTGGGAGGTCCTAGCCCAAGATTTTGAGATTTTCTAGTGTATCTTCTATTTTGCAGGAATTAAGCACCTGGATTTTGCCTTACTTTTGTTGGAGTATCTAGAAGGAAAGGAACAACACAATTTTTAGGGATAGAGAGGGGCTGATTCTTTTTCTTGGGAGGAAGATTTATAAAAACATTAAGGAAAACTATCAAGTCAAGAAGTGGGGGGGGGGGGGGGGGGGGATTTTGAAGTTCTTGGTAGCAAGATAGAAGAGGAAAAAGATAAGAAGCTAAAAAGATAGGAAGCCAGATGGCTTCTTCCCTGGGAGGGATGGCAGCCAACTTTGACGATACCTCAAAAGGAAATCTAGGTCCCTCGAGAAGTGGTGGAATAATAAGAAATAATTTTGGTGAGGGAGTCACGGTTTTTTCTCTTCCATTGGGAATCCAAACTAATCATATTGTGCAAGCCAGAGCAGCATGCCATGTGGTTAAACTAGCTTTTGAAGTCAAAATAACTAAGCTTTGGTTAGAAGGGGATTCCAATAACATAATTAATTGTGTTAATGGAAAATCTCATCCTTCTTGGTTGATTGCCAATCTAATTGAAGAGACACATGACACCCTTGCTAAATTTGAGACTGTCCACATCACACATGCATTTAGAGAAGAGAATCTAGTTGTGGATTGGTTTGCCAATAAAGGTGTAGGATCTAACAAGTTTATTACATAGCAATCAAGAATAGATATTTTGACGAAAGCCAAGACCCTTATCTACCTGGAAAAAATCCAAGGGTGTACGGTGGAGATCTAATCGTAATAATGAATATTAAAGGAATATGGGATATGAGTATGAGTCATAAAGGCCTTTTTAGTTTACACAAGCAGTTGAGGCTATCTTTGTCTTTTCAACACGTTTTGAGGGTCAAAATTGTTATTTACTGCTTGTGTTTTAGTAAGGTGAATTATCTTGGCGCGTATTAGAGAAAAAGTGCCAAAATTTTGTCTACAAAGGAGCTACTGAGCCCAGAGTTTATGAGAATTATAGGAGCTAATACTAAAGAGATGGTGGGAGAAAATTGCAGAAAGGAGTAGGTGGGGGATCTAAAGAAATGGAGGAATAAGGGAAAAGTTTGGAAAAAGTTGAAAAAGGGAGGGGTTGCAAGTTACATTGCCAAACTTCATGGTTTCAATCTTGAGGTCACCAACAATATGGTCAATTTGTGGAAAGATGACAAGGTGAAAGTGAATGGTGTCTCATTTTTGATCACTAAGGAGGTTTTCGCTATGGTCACTGAGATTCCTATGGAGGGTTTCAAGTTTTACAAGGATAAAAAACTCTCTACCAATGTTGTGAAGGATTTTGTGAAGAGCACCAAAAAAATGAATGAACTAATTAAAAGTGAGACATTTTATGTGACAGATTACATCAAGAAGCTCTGGAGGTATGTGTCGCATTCTATTATTGAATATATTACTCTAGACCCTAGGTTTGATCGAGTAAGAACCCACCATTTCATTCTTCTTAATCATTTCCACCATGATAGGAAAATTTCTTTCCCTTACTACTTACTTAACTCCATGAGTAAGGCTATCACTAGCTTCAAGAAGAAACCCATTGTCAACCCTGCTTTGCATGAGGGATTGTTGTTGCTAATCTACGAGTACTTCAAAGCTCAGACGATTAGCAAAAATCCTTCATTGGATGTGGAAGAGGACAATGGTAGCTCTAGCTACTCTTTCGACTCTGATGAAATTCAAATCATAAGCTTAGAGGAGGAGCGGATTGTTTCTTCTGGAAAGAAAATTAAAGGTCATGTTAAGAAGCAGTCATCTAATTTAACCCCTAGAAGAAAGAGCCCAAGGGACCATGGCCAAACCTCTGGTAAAGATGATATGGATTGTAATGAGGATGAGGAGGACATGGCTTCTCATGATGAAGACAAGGAGATGGAAGAGGAGATTAAAGAGGACCATGTCGAGAATAAATGGAAGAGGGATGATGTGGATAATAAGAGGGTTTTGAATCAGGGGCCAGATGTTACGATTCTCCCCCTTTCCCCTATTCATCCCCATCCTCAATCTCACTCTGAAGAGAAGGAAAAGGATAATACTAGTGCTGAAGAGGGGGACGTTCTTGTCAAAAATAGGAGAAAAGCTTGGAGGAATTTCAATGTTAGGATTGAGACATTGGGAATTTATAGAGAAGCTATGAATCCTTAGATTCTGGTGGAAAATTAGGAAGAGCCCTAGCTTGAAGAGCTCATAGACCCAACTATTGTGGCCATGTCTGATAATGTAAGGGAGACAGGTATTAACCTTTTGAGAAATGTTCATAATAACATGGTTGATAATTTAAGATCAATCAAGTGGCTATACCATGAGCTAGAAGAGGTCAAAGAGAAGGTTTGTTAATTGGACGACAACAATAGGAAGACTAAAAATGAGAACTAGGAGGATTAGAGTGATAGAGTCAATCTGGTTGAGAGGAGAATTAAGAATCTTGAAAACTACAATCATAATTTGGCTAGTCAGATGATCTCTCTCCTTAATTTGATCAATGACAATATTCTCTCTTTAACCAATGTGTTCAAAGACAGAGGCTTGCTAGTAGGTGAGGATGTAAAGGACAAAGAAAGAGACAAATTTGATGATGATATGGCCACTAATATCACCTTTAAAAGTTTTGACCAGGAAATAGAGAAAGTCCAGGAGCAGAAGGTTGAGGAGCACTAGAAGATTTATGAGGCTACCTAGACCATGCAGGATTTCGAGAAGAAGAATGAAGAGTAGCCCTCTTATTCTGTCCTTTTGTTTTTTTGTTGTTTCTCTTTTGGTTTTTTGTTCTGGCTTTTGCTTAGTTATGTTAAAGATAGTTTGATCTGGGCTTTTTTTTGGCCACTGTTGTTGGTTGGGCATCGTGCTTATTATCAACCATTAGACTTGTTTTTTTTGGTTGGGATTCATTTCTTATTATCAGCCTTGGTATGTAGCTTCTTTTGGGTTTTAGGGTCCCTATAAAACCTATTTATCTTATCAAAAACATTTAAGATACTAACATTATTATAAGAAAAAAAAAAAACTAAAGACCCTATATTTCTCTAGAAAATTGGAAATTAAATAATATATGATGAATGGACTCAAAAAATTCACAAAATGTTCAAATATTTTCTTCCTTGAACTATTTCTTCATAGGTAATCTATGTAGGATTCTCCACATGAAGCAAGCCTTTTTTTAAAGTTCTACAAGTTTGCTCCAAAGCCCAATCATTTTATTCCAATTCAATGTTTTCAAATTACTCGACTAGGAAGCATTTGAGTGTTCAATAATCAAGTTATTATCAACGAGAAGTTGGTATAGGAATTTAGCTTTGGTGTTAGGTAGGGCAGCATCATCTAGCCATTTAAGGTGAGACAACCTATCTTCATTGTATCAACAATCCCTTGGAAGATTCAGTCTACTACATGTATCCCTTTGGATGGAGTCAATCCTCCACTAGGAGTGGGAAATATAAATTATTTACCATATCTCTTTCCAACTAAGTAGCTTCTCATCCTATATGATATACTCAAAGTATCTAACTCATTTAGTTTCCTAGTTTCAAGGAGAGAAACCCTTTAATAGTGTTAAAAACTTCTCTTCATGTTTAAGACTCCACCACATACATTTATCTACACATAATAAAACTATCCTCATTTATAAGATTGTTATTTGTAAACAAATGTCTAGCTTTCTCCCATGCTTTCTAGATAGTTGTAAGTGCATTAGATCCACCTACCTTGAATGATTACTAGATAAGATATCACTAATACGTAGATTCTTCCATGAATAACCTTGTATATGAACAACCCTTGTAATATTATTCCTTACCAATACTTCATAGGGATCTCCACCTTCGATAGCCTTGGCTATCCATTTGATGGAAAGGGTAATCCCTTAGATTCTAAAATATTTCAACCTCAAATCCCCTACTTCCTTACTCATTGTGCACCACTTCCAATTCACATGTATTTTCTTATTAAATTTTCCAACTAATCAAAGGAATCCTCCTATTTTCTTCTAAAAATGGTTGAATTGGGTTGTTTTAAACAACTATGCTGATGCATACTAGATTGTCTAATAAGACAAGATTTTTAGGAAATTTTGACAGATCCTAGTGAGAGATAAGTAGTTAGTGTTCCATTAATTGATTTTGTTTATCAATATTGACTTTAATCCATTCCCACATCTCCTTCAAATTTGGATTCAAAGAAAATGAGATGTTCAAGTACTTAACCTAGTGAGAAGAACCTCTCCAAGCTATTTAAAATTAATGGCACCATATTTGGGGGTTTTCATCCCAAACCAACATTATATAATTAGGGAGAGATAATTTACTCCTAGATGCATCACATAATAGGTTTAATTTATGCATCAAATTATATAAATTGGGCTCATTTAATTTGATAATGATTTTTGTATCATCAACAAACTATATATTGGAAAGGTCTTCACAATTGTATAATAATACTACTCTAACTCTAGGAGAGAGTGATTGATCTCTCAAGAGATAGAACAAGGCATCAACTAAAAAAATAAATAGTGTTGGTGCAAGTGGGCATCCCTTCCTTATATATTTGGATAGAACTATGTCATGGCCTCATTCATCAAAGTATCAACCATATAGAAAAAGAATATCAGAAACCCCAAATTCTTCAGAATGATAAAGATAAAATTTTAATTCTATCTTTTCATATGATTTATCATAATCTAGCTGTATACAAACCTATTAGTTAGACTCATTATCCCAATCCAGGGTCTTCTAGTAGATAATAATTTTTACTAGTATGTATCATCCCTTAAAACTCCAATCTGAGTTATGTTAATCACACAAGGAAGAGTTTCCTCAATTCTAAGAGCAATTATTTTAGCCAAGGGCTTGTAGAACATATTTAAAAGAGTGGTGGGCATCTATTTTTTTATTAGTCCTATTAATTTCCTTTGGTGTAAGTTTAATGTACCCACTATTAACTACTTTTCCTAACATTTTCTTCTCAATGGCTTTAGAGTATACTTGGTGTAGATCTTCCCCCATCTAGCCAATAATATCTTTACGAAAGTCAACTAGGAGGCTATTAGACCCTAGTACTTTATTATTGCTTAGGGACACAATATATTTATTGATCTCTACTACGCTGATTGGTCTATCCAATTCATCGACTTCTTTGTTGGAGATTTTTTAGGGTATGATCTTGTTGATCTACTCTCATGCCTCTTTCATATCACAACTTTCAACAACTTCAGAAGTGAATAGTTTGATATAAAATGAGGACAAATCTTAGAGAATGTCCTCTTGATTTTTGTATTCCCTTGCATCTTCCCAAATAGATACAATTCTATATTTAACTTCATTACAATTGAACATCTGAAAGAAATGTATAGAC